>JBBBDQ010000467.1:3930000-4470000 GCA_037127315.1 Ascarosepion bandense
TTTGTTGATTTAGTACAATTAGTACTTTATTCTTTTTTTTGCTAAAATTGTTGTTTTTTTACAGTTATTATTTTAAATAAGTTTATTAAAATCAACACTTAGGACTGTTTAACAATTTTAAATGATCAATTTTATCCTATGGCTCAGGAACTGTTTCTGGAGGGAAATGCCATCTTTCAAGATGATAATGCACCCATTCATACTGCTAAAGTTGTAGCTGAATGACACAAGGAATATTCTAGTAAAGTAGAACATCTTATCAGGCCACCACAGTCTTCCAGATCTCAACATCATTGAACATTTATGGTTCATTTTAGAAAAACAAGTGAGGAGTCAATATTTTCCACTATTATCATTGAAAGAATTGAAGACACTTTTAGCTAAAGAATTTTCCTGTCTCTCAATACTCTACTCATCTTCTGGAACGCATCCTTTACCATGCTAATATACCTTCATCTCTCAGTGTTGCACTTTCTGTTCTCTGTTAGAACACTTCCCAGGTATTTAAATTTCTGTACCTGCTTGATTTTACTATTCCCAACCTGTAGTTAGCATTTTTAGCTCTTCTTTTCACTGATGACCATGCATTCAGTTTTCTTGTAGCTTATATGTAGTCTTTTCTTTCTGCTTTCTTTAAATACTTTCTGTAGGAGGTATTGAAGTTTCTTTTCTGTGTCTGCTATCAGCACTGTATCATTTATATATCTTATTGTTTAGATTGCAGACACTAATGACAAATCCTGGCAGGACTTCTAGAGCTCTCAAAAATATATAGGTAGAACCGATCTGGGGAGAAGACACATCTTTGTCTTACACCCCTTTCTGTCTTTGTATATCTACTGCACTCATTTTCTCTCCATATGCAGGCAGTTTGTTTCCAGTACAGGTTTGTGATTACTTTAATATCTTTCCATAATATGTCAAGGTTGCTAAGCATCACTATTAAGTCTTTGAAGAGAACTTTGTCGAATGCCTTTGCATAGTCCATTAAACACGGCTACACTTCCTTCTGCATTTGTATTACCCTTTCTGATAACATTCTTGCCATAAATATTGAGTTCCTTGTCCCAGTGTCCTTGACAAAACTGAACTGTTCTTGTCATATCTCTGGCCTGATTCTGCTGTGTACTCTATTTATCAGAAATTGGCTAATGTGTTTTGATATGTGACTCATTAAGCTGATTGTTCAGTGGAGTTTACATTCCTTTGTGACTGGCTTCTCAGGCAGAGCTATGAAAATTGGTCAGCTTAAATCTTCTGCATATCGAAATTGTTATAGATTTTATTTAATATTTCTGCAATTTTGACTATGTCTAAATTATCCTGGTTGTTAACATCTCTTTTACTATGCTGTCTAGTTTTGCTGCTTTGTTTCTATTCAATTTAGCCAGTGCAGCTTCCACTTTTGATTTTAATATTTCTGGTCTTTCTATAGTTATTAAAATAACTTTATTAAAATCAGCGGTCAGGACTGTTTAAGAATTTTAAATGATCATTTTCGTCCTATGGTTCAAGAACTGTTTCTTGAGAGAAATGCCATCATTCAGGATGATTATGCACCCATTCATACTTCTAAAATCACAGTTGAATGGCATGAAAAATATTCTAGTGAGGTAGAGCTTTTTATTTAGCCACCACAGTCCTAAGATATCAACATCATTGAACATTTATGGTTCACTTTAGAAAAACAAGTGAGGAGTCAAAATATTGTCAGATGATCTCTTTTGTTATGAAAGAGATCTCCTATATATTCTTTCCATCACTGAAATAGTTTTTCTTTCCCTAATGTGAGCATTTCATCATTGGAGTTTATACATCCTGTTGTTGAGCTTGTTTTTTGTCCTGTTAGTTCTTTTATTTTTTTATGCATATCTCCCTTATTTGTTGTGCTTAATCTCTCGATTTCTGCACATTTATCATTGAGCCATTCCTCTTTAAACTGTTTGCATTTGCTTCTTATTTCCTTGTGTAGTTTGCTGTATTCCGTGCCATGTCTTGGCATTGTTTTCTGTCTTTTTTTTTGCCTTGTATCAAGAATCTCATCTGTGATCCAAATATTTTTTCTTCTACATCTGTTTTCTTTTGGGATTATGTTTTTTGCTGATGTCACAAATGCTTCCTTTAGTTGGTTTTATTTTGTGTTTCTGTTTTCAATTTGGCCGTCATATAGTTTTTCACACTGTCTGTGTATTTTAAACAGTTATCAACTAAACTATTAATAGATATACATATCCCTTCTCACCATGAAACCCATGTTTTGCATGAAACTCAGAGTCATGTTACCAGTGAGAAAATATATATAATGTAAAAGAACTAAGTAAACATTAATTTCAAATGGAGCTCAGTATAAAAATAGAGCAATAAATATTTATTATTCAACTTTTACATTAGAACATGTAAATAACTACTACAAAATTGTACATTTTGTTTTGACATTGAAAAAATCAATGTCTCATAAGTTAGTTGAAAATGATAGTAATAAACACTTTTATTTAAAAATTTATTTTATGAAGCATCACTCTATTTTCCATTTCTGGAAAATTTTCTGTACAGGGTAAAAGGTTTAATAAAAAAAAGAAGATGGAAAGAAAAGAGAAGAAAAGAAAAGAAAATAAGGAAATAAAGAAAAGGAAAAGAAAAAGGAAAGAAAAGAAAGTCAAAAAGAAAAAAGAAAGGATAAGAAATTAACCCAACTACAGATAAATAGAGAGTAAAAGGTAAAAAGAGAGACATATAAGAAAACATTATGAGACATTGTTTTTTTCAATGATGATACAAAATGTACAATTTTGTGGTAGCTATTTACATGTTCTCATGCAAAAGTTGGATAGTATATATATATATATATATATATATATATTTAGTGTATCGAGGCAGCAAATAATTTTCTAAACATATGCTGTTAAATATAAGAGACAATGAATATCTATTATGTTTAATCATGAGCCGTTCTAAATGTCGTATTTTGACTTTAATTTCAGTTGAAAATAAAGACAAAAATTCTCCAACATTTGGATAATTTTTTATTAATTTGTTTCTAAGCTTTCGGCTCACATGAGCCATCTTCAGAGAGGTTATTTAGACTGAAATATAATAACATCCACCATCACCAACGATTTTATTTTGTGTTGGCATAAAACTTCGCTTGGCAATGGTAACTATTGCCGTTGCCAAGCGGAGTTTTATGTCAACACAAAATAAAATCGTCGGTGATGGTGGATGTTATTGTGTTACCATCTTAATAACCTCTCTGAAGATGGCTCATGTGAGCCAAAAGCTTAGAAGCAAATTAATAAAAAATTATCCAAATGTTGGAGAATTTTTGTCTTTATTTTCAACTGAAATTAAAGTCAAAATACGATTTTTAGAACGGCTCATGATTAAACATAATAGATATTCATTGTCTCTTATATTTAACAGCATATGTTTTGAAATATATATATATATAGCAAAGAAACCCAATCAATATTTCAAATAGTGATAAGTTAGTGAACTTCAGAGATTTATTTTCCTGAAAAATTATTTTAACAAAATTTATAAACGTCAACTAAAAGTCACATTGGCTGTTCTGTCGATGAATGCTAAATGTTTCCTTGTAAGGAAATGACTAATATTACCATTTTCCTTTTTCCTTTTTCATTTATTTTTTAGAAATTGGGAAACTGCAATTGAAAAGTTATTACCCTGAAAGGTAAGTTTCAATGTATTAATATACAAAATCTTCCTTGAAAAGTCAATGGAAAACACATAGTTAATTGTCTAAGCATCTCAGACTAAAAGAGTAACTTATTTATTTTCTTGCAAAACTGAAAGGAAAAACTATTTAATATGCTGATTGTTATACACAAACACATCAGAAAGCAATAAAAAAAGAAATAGATGAGTTTTAAAATGCACTAGTGATTCTCTAGTTCTAATAACTCACAAGAAATTATTATCATCATCAGGGACCTAATTGCAAAAACTGATAAATCAAAAAAATAAAAATTATTCTGAAATAAAATCAATTTTATCAATCTCACTTCATCAAAAAAAAAAAAAAAAAAAAAAAAAAATAAAGTAAAATAATGGATTAGATGGATTATTTTTTTAATGTTCAGTGTTTCAATATCATAAGATATTTCTGATGCACATTTAATTTTGATCTCAACAAGAAAATTAGGTTAATCTTCAGCCCAAAGTAATGCGGATCTTCAGCGTTGTACGTACTGAAGACAAAGCCTGAACTTAAGTAAAGTTATTGATTTTAGATGACATTTCCAATGTTCAGAATCAATTCACTTCAGTCAAAGTTACAGTGACCATTTGGTAGGAAATAGTGCTTGGTAGTTTGTTGTTTTTTGATTTTTTTTTTTTTACTTAGAGCAGTTTTATAATTTTCATTCTCGTCAACACACTTCCTAAATCCAAAAACAACAAAGAAAATATATATCTGGAAGGTTCAGCTCAATGGTTAGACCAGAGGAGAGAGTACAAATAGTTAAATGATTTTTTTTCTCAGTAATGTTTACCCTGTACAAGGCCTGAGAGTCACTTGAGGTAGCGATTGCAGAGTAACAGGCACAACTTATGCTGATATGTATGGAAGATAATGGCTAACCCTAGACATGAACATGATAAGACTGTAGTGATCATGGAAGCAACCTCTTGGGAGTTGATTTGACAAGGCAGTGATTTGTGAGAAGAAGCTGCTTGAATGAAACTTACATCTCACTAAAAGAATATGGTGGGAATGAGGGTGGTTTGCTATAATGTGTGTCACATGGTAAGTTTTAGGTATAAATGTAGCGGAGTCAAAATTCCAAATAAATAATTATAAATGCCCTAACATTTATGCATACAAAAATAGTAGAAAATAAGAAACAGCAAGACATGGAAGCATCAAACCCAGTATTATTTATTATTTGGCAGCTATGTGGTGTTAGGGACATGAGACTCTAATATGGATTAAATTGTAAATAGTTTTTCTTGCATGCTTTCTTATATAGTGTATGTAGTGGGTGTTTTCTTCTTCTATTTACTGTGTTTCCTTCAAGACATAGGCGATAATTGCCTTCCACATCTCCTTATCCCTTGTAGCACTTAACACCCTTTCTCTTGTTACACTGTGGTGATACAGACTGAGCAAAAGCGATGGACCGGATGTTTGCTCTCTCATGACAAAAAGGCAAATGACCAAAAGTCATCGTTGAGCATCTGGATTCGCACAGATGTTCCGGTTGAAAAATAAAAATTAATTAAATATTAAATTTCCATTTTGCGAGCTTACTCGAATTTTATTTATCAGCCAATGGGAAGCCCAGAATCAGGTACAAGTGTGAAATCCCAAACGAGCTGCTGTGATCCAAAAAGCAGATATAAAAAGTGGATACAGACAGACCCCAGCAGGCAGACCTTGAAGAGCAACTACATCAAAGACATTCCTCACTTACATGCTCCCCACATTCCTAAGCATTAAATCTCTTTCAGCTTATTATTTGCCATGAACATTTTAACCTCTGTTGGAACCTATACTTCAAGTTATTACTTTAATTGTAAAAACATGAATTGATATGTGTATATATACGAATGTTATTTTTCAACTCAAATTGTCTTTCTTGATTTAAAATCATTTTATGACTTATAGTGGGCTATCTACCACAAGGCCAAATTCCGTTAACCTGCAATAATATACAACTACCCTTCTCTAGAATGGAATCCCACTACAACTGGAAAAGAATAGATAAGCAACCCACTATAACACCTCCCAAACTCTGCTCTGCCTTCATTTGCTCAAGCCTATCAAGTATGTCACACATTGCTTTCTTCTGTCTCTCCTTCCCTCTATCCATTTCATGAGTTTCATATTCTCCAAGCTCTCCTTTCTTGTTACATGTCTCAGAAACTTCAACTGTCTTTTCCTCTTAAGTATCAGTTTCCTTTTCATTTTTATCCTCTCCAAAACCTCATTATTGCTCACATGTTTTGTTCATGGTATCCTCAGCATTCTTCTGTAGAACCACATTTTGGTTGCTTCAAGTCTTTCCTTCATCTTTGATGAGATTGTCCAGCATTTTCTGATATAGTGAAGGACAGACATTGCATAACAATCCAGTACCATATTCTTTGTTTCCAGCAAAATTTTCTTGTCTCTCAATGCTCTACTTAGCTTTTGGAATACATCCTTGGCCATGCAAATACACCTTCATCTCTCAGTGTTGCACTTTTCATCCTCTGTTAGAACACCTCCCAGTTATTTAGATTTCCATACCTGCTTGATTTTACTATCTTGGAGCTGGAGTTGGCATTTTGGACTCTTTCTTTTCTTGATGATCATGCATTCAGTTTTTTTATAGTTTATATGTAGTCAATTCTTTCTGGTTTCTTTAACTACTTTCTGTAGGAGGTCTTGTAGTTCCCTTTCCATATTTGCTATCACCACTGCATCGTCTGTGTATCTTATATTGTTCAGATCGTAGACACTAATGATAAATCCTAGCAGAACTTCTAGAGCTCTCAAAAATATATGAGCCACCAATAATGGCCACCAATAATGAATCCTGGCAGGATTTCTGGAGCTGTCTTACCTTGAATTTTTGTTATGAGTGTTAGGAGATAAATGTTATCACTGTAAAGGTGCCAAAATTTTTGTTGACAATCATGTTCGCTGCCTCTCCAATAGTGAGGTTGTTACATGTTTGTATGTGGTTAAGAAGAGTGTGATTAGGAAGTGCACGGTGGGGAAGAGTGGGGTTGATTCTCATTGATTTAGAAAGGGTGAATCGTATTAATGATAAATGGTATAATTATTTTATTATGATTATTTGCAGCAGTATAATTCATTTTTATTTATATATTTTTTAGGAACACAATAAAGGGACAGTCTAATTATTTTTTATTTATTTTTAATGGCAACAACAAAGTGATGGTCTAATTATTTTTCAGTTTAAATGTATACAATAAAGTGACAGTAAAATTAATTTTTTTAATTTATTTTTAATGGAAACAAAAAAGTGATGGTCTATTTATTTATTTTTGATGAATATGCCAAGTGTAATTCATATGAACACTGCTCATGGTAATAGTGACAGGTCATCAAGAAGCTTGAAACTTCTCGCTTGTGAGAAAGAGATTGTAGGGTGGAATATATAAGGATATGGAGACACTTTTAGATCCTATTGAGAGTGGAAAGTGAAATCTGGGCATTTTCTGATTATATTTGACAGCAGTACTCTATTTTGGCCCCTGATCTAGCTTTTGTAAAGGTAGGGAATAAGCAGGAGGAGTCATATACTTGCTGTAATGAGATGGGGAAGCAATTATTTTTCTGAACTGAATTTAAGTCCCAATATGTACTCAATGTATGTGGCATCCCTAATGGAACAGCTGGTCATTATGACTGGTGAAAATTCTGAGTCCAATCGGTGATGGGGGAATGTGACTAGTTTGGTTTCTGAGGCACTAGCCAGTTTTCCACCTCTGCCACTGAGCTGTTAGAGCTAGATCAGGGGAGAGAGTGGCTGTCAAACTGATCATCTAGGATTTTAAAGGTACCCCCAAAACTGTTGTATCATCTGCATATATATATATATATATATATATATATAAATATAAAATAGTGCACAGTGAGTGTTGCTGTAATAAACAGTGTTGCTGGTAATAAAACTGTGTTTGATGTATAATAAGGTGCATTATATTTTAAAAAATAAATAAGATGTGTATATTTGTATTTAAATTGTATTTATAGGATTTATTGTACAGTTTACTAGGCCTGTCAGAAATATAATGGGACTTATGACAAACAATTTATGCACTATAACTTTTGCAGTTAATTTTATTATTCATTTCTCAATGTTCCCAAGTACATTCAATCTCCTTTCAAGATCATCTTCAAGAGTGTAAGTTGTGCTAACAAAACATATTTGCAAAACTTATATGTTTCAATTATATTATGGGTGAGTATGAACAGATTTTATTAAAAATAAGCAGATATAATGTTTGCAATTTAATGAATCTGACATGCTTAAAAGAGAATTTGCTGCCTAAATACACAAATATATATATATATATATATATATATATATATATATATATATATAATCCTAATCTTGAATAAAAATCTCATCTGCAAGTAATAGAAGCAAGATCGGTGCATACAGGATTAATGCAATTTTGCCATCTTTGCATGTTTAATTTTCTTCTATCCACCATCTGATGATTACACTTGACATTGACTCTCTTGATGCCTTCTTTAACAGCCAGTCACCAGCTGCTACAGCCATTCACAAGCTGATTCTACTTATCTGAACCTATCTCTGTGAATTTCAAGATGCCTTTGTGCACATCCTTAAAGGGCAGTGCTTTCCATACATAACATCCTTCATTCAATGAACATAACCAACCATTAAAAGAGAAGAGAAGAGACATGCTTAATAATACCATTCACTTCATTATGGTAGCATTCATATTTTGTCTTGTTTTGTGACATTGAGGACATTTCCACAGACAGCGGAGATGAAAGCATTTCAATTGGTTCTGGTTAGTTGGTTGACTGATTTTGTTTAGCAGCATTTTCTCTATAGGTTATTTAATGTCAAAATCTAAATATCTCACATGCAATTTTATGCTTACAACTGCAGATGCCTTATAGATAATTTTATATTCTTAGGGTAAAAGTATCTTTTGTCAATATATAGTTTGTAGATCATAAAAAGTATTGTTAATAATTTTACTTTAAAATGTAGTTTTATAATTTTTAGTGTTGTATCGGTTTTCATTTTGCTATACAAATGTAATAGACATTTTATTATAAAATGTACTCTTGGTTTTTGCTTGGGGTTTTGCTATTTGCCTATAGCTTGGACCCTAACAGGTGCTAGCACCCTAGGTCATTGTGAACCTGGAAACAACAGCATTTCATGCTCCTCAAAACCTTCAAACTCTCAGAGGTCTTGTTGATGGATGCAGTTTGTCCAATCCATTCTCTTTAGCATGTTTTCCAATATTCACTGCAAAAGAGCTTGGGTACCAGGGACACCTGTTTGTTTGACCTCAGTTTTGGCATTCAGAATATACTGATTATCTTGACACTGGCCAAAACAATAGCAGCTTCAGTAATATATCTGCCACTTTCTTCATTGCATTGTTAGTAATTGCATAGCAATGACATTAAAAGTGACTAGTGAACTCTAGCACTTCATTGTCAATGCTGATTGACGGTATTGCCGTAATGCTTTGACACATGAGTTTGTTTTTCTTTCTATTGACAAACAGCCCAGTTACTTAAAGTATTAGCAAATCAACTGATCAACAAGGTCCTCCTCAGTGTAAGTTGTCAGATGCACGAGATTATTATTTGTAATTTTGAATTAATCTTTCTTTCATTTTACTTCCATTGATGGATCTTTTCTGCTAATTCACCTCAAAATAAAAAGAAATTATATTTCCTAAAATCCACACCAAATTCTCCCAGAGCAAGGCACTTCCATCATACTTTGGTTGGATTGAGTTTTGCAATCACCCAAAATGTGGGCAACTCAGATACATATCTCTAAGGGTGAGGTCTGCATCTGTGCTTACTCTGATAAACATGCCAAAAACAGATTTATTCTTTCTTTTTTTAAATTGTAAAAAATTATTTGTAAGTATTTCGAATATCATCCACACTTACAAAATGTGAACAATGCCCTGATTTTTAGTAATTTTTTATTCTGAGGCTATTTTGTAAGGCAAGTTGAATAAATTTTGATTTAAAAATTTATAATTACAAAAGTGTGCAAAAAATTTAATATAAAAACAAACAAGCTTTGATTTAAAATTTACAACTTCTTGGAGTGAACTAATGTTTGTAATAAGTAACTTTACATTATTTCAGGTGAATTAATAGAAATGATCCCCATTGCTTTTTATTGCAACTCTCAGATCATTATTTAATGTAAATCATAGAAAGCATTTAGCATTTTATGATGGGTCTTGTTTGACACCAGTTTTTTTCAGGTTAGTAACATACAACATATATTCATCACAAGACACTGACCATATATATATATATATATATATATATATATATATATATATTTTAATAAATACACTTATTATCCTATGTCTATGGCATGATTTTCATGTGTTATGCAATCATATGCACCTGATGAATGCATAATGCATGAAACTCTAAGACGTAAGATAATATGTATATTTATTAATATATATATATAACAGCTCTGTTCATACATTGAGCACTGTTTTATCAACATCTGAAAAATAATACTATGCATATGTTCACTCTCATATGTATATTTATTAATCCATGTCACTATATATATATATATATATATATATATATATATATATAAACTTAGTTATAAATGGAACTTTGTCTCTGTATGTGTGCGTATGTGTGTCTGTGTATGTGTGTGTCCATTACCTATAGACTCCAAAACGGCTGAACCGATTTTCTTGAAAATCTACACAGTTGTACTATAAACATCTGTGAGTGCTCTTAGCTAGGTTTTGTGTCAAGATACCCCTGATAAATATCGAAAATTGATAATCGAAAAAATCGGGTTATAGAAGGAGTGGTCCGATTTTAATCAAATATTCATGGACAAAGATATAAGAAATGATATTCAGAAGTTTCAAGGTTGCAGTTCTTACAATAGTGCAAAAAATTTGAATATATATATATATATATATATATATATATAAAAGGTAAGATGTTTGTGTGTGTGTCTGTTTATCTGCCTGCATGTCTATTTTTTTCAGCCCTTTTATTTTAGTTTTTGCTTCGGGTTTGGCTCTAAGTAGGTATAATTGTATTTCCTAATCTCAGCCATGATACCATTTACTCAGAGGACTTATTTAGCCTTCAAAATTCAGTTTATGACGAAAACTTATTTGATTTCAATACCAGGAAATCAAAATTTGACTTACATCCATTCATTTTTCTTTCAGTCTACGGTTTCACTTTAACTGGAAGCAACTATTGCTTTTTAGTCTTTTGTGCCAACGTCCAAAGAGTCTGAGCTCCAGGACCATGGATTAGTTTTAAAGCTTTCATTACACAACCCCCAGGTTATACTGCTAGTATATATATATTAATAAATATACATATCCCTGTTTAGGATGTGGTTCCTGGTTTTCTCTTTTCTCTTTTCCAAACTTCTGATTTTTTTTTTCAATTGAAGTAGATAGACTAAACTATCGCCTGGTTCACACTCCACCCACGTCTATTGAACAGGTGTAGAGGATCATCCCTTGTTCCCTGTTTAGGATGTGGTTTCCGGTTTTCTCTTTTCCAAACTTCTCACTTTTTTTTTTCAATTGGAGTAGATAGACTAAACTATCGCCCGGTTCACACTCCACCCACGTCTATTGAACAGGTGTAGAGGCTCATCCCTTGTTCCCTGTTTAGGATGTGGTTTCCGGTTTTCTCTTTTCCAGTCTTTTCACTCTTACGTAGCCCCCAGCACATCAGTGGCATTACTGCCTTGCTTGGGGTGATATGATTAAAAAAAAATAAAAATAAAAATAAATAAATAATGTTGCGAAATCTCCCCTTTTTCTATGATAATGGACTCAACTTGAGTATATATATACTCCTGCCATAGTGAGATACGTCAGTTATCATAGAGATCCGTTAGAGTTGTCTGAGACTGATCCGTAAGTTACCAAACAATACCAAAGTTACACAGAGAATACTGCATCAGTAGTAATAGTAGCTCTGAGCTCCACTCAACCAGAATAGTCTTACACAGCACCCGTCAGTCCCGACATAGACATACTAATTCCAGCACGGCTTCACTTCAAAGATTTGTATATATATATATATATATATATATATATATATATATATTCTTATTAACCGTATTTCTGGATTACTAACCTGCATTCCAGTTTGTATCTTTATGTTTAATATAACCTATTTTTATATCTCAAATATCTGTTTTGTTGTTCATCATTTTGTGTGGTTCCTCACCTGGAATCCACAACAAATAATTAATATCTTTGTTTACACTACATTGAACACTGTTTTATTCACACCTGAATAATATTTTTATACATGTGTATATTCCCATATGTATAGTTACTAATTCACATAATTGTATATATATATGTAATTATGTTTATTTGTCATTACACTGAAATATGATTGTGTTTAAATTGACTGCATTGATTCTAGGCTCTTATCATCTTGTGAGTTTGTTCTTACATGTATCTAATATTGTAGCCTTTACAGATGATTTCCAAAGAAATTTAACGGATTTTTTGGCATGTTGATAAAAACAAAATTTTGAAATTTATGTATGTATATGTGTCTGCATATATACATCTGTACATGTGTATGTGTGCCAGTGTGTGTTCATGTGTTTGTACACTTATCTATTTGTCCATATGTAAATGACTTTAGATTTAAATATGTGTACACCCATGTCTTTTAGTCATTTAATATCTAAATAACTTTATAACAATCTAAATCTAATGCTTTTGTTAAACTCAGAATCTAAAATTTGTGATAAGAATAAAGTAAAGTGAATCTAATAATCGATTAATAATGCTGATCTCTATTTTAATCCAATATTAAGGCCCCAATAAATTATTTTTAGTGTCTGTTCTTATATTCTTCAGATTAGAAATTGTTTTGTTTTGATTGGTCCACTCTGTCTATGTAACAATGCCTCCCTGATTGAGGGGGTTTGGCTAGTCTTGAACCTTTTAAATCTCTCCAACTTGAAATAAACTTCATCACTTGATAAGACACAGATAGTGTTGAAACAAAATGGCTACTTTTATAGTGATATTTTAAAAATTTTATGTTATAAATTCTAAATATATATATATATATATATATATATATATATATATTAAAGTATATTTTGGCAGCATTTAAACAGGATTTGTTAAAAATGCCCTACACGGAAGATTTTATACATTTTTTATTTAATTTTTCCAGTATTCTTATATATTTCCTTTTTGTTGGAGACAAGTAATGTAAACATTTTGATAATATTTGACTTCAGCTTTTTCACAGGCCAATTTCAAGGATGTTATTTTTCCGGTTTTGTTATGTCTTCGTGTTCTAATATCATGTAATTTTTCTGTTTTTAGTGTTCTTTGTTTTTTGAAAAGTAGAGTTCTTTAAAGCTGCCATGTGATGTGTGTAGTGGGTATTGAGTGAGTGTCTGTCTATTTTTTTTAAAAAACTTTCAAAACTACTTATCCACTGTTAAATAGTGTAAGGTTGGTGGTAGAAGAAAATTGTTTGATATATAGTGCCTTTCTTATAGCGAGGTGCCTTTGATATTGTGATTTAAATAGTATTTTTGTATTTTCAAACAAAATGTTTCTTAAGGGTTCTTGTAAGTTATGGGTTAATATATAATAAAAAGAGAAGTGGTAATATGGCCAATATAGGTAAATGATTTATGACAAGAAACACAATCTTGTACAGGACATCAAAATTCATAAACTATATTAGTCATCACTAGTTTAGATTTGATAGGGTTATTATTATTATTATTAGAAACAACAAGGTTTGCTGTCTTCCATTTTCTATAATATATTATAAATTTTACATGTTTTTGAGAAATTAAGGCAGAAATATGGTGTTTCAGAAGAACTTCGTCTCAGAAGGATTTTGTTGTAAAAGTTTGGTAGATGTATGAAAGTTCTTGCAATGTTGTTCTTGGCAAAATTTTTCTAGTTTGTGATTGTGTTGGTGAATGAATAAATTATTTTGAAGAGATACGTAAAAGGTAATATTAAACATGCAAAATTGTTATTTGGTTATGATGATTTTTTTTTAATCATTTTACTCAAAGCAATGTGGTAATGTGATTAGTACACAGGGGTTACAGAGATTAAAAGTGAGAGAAAAAACTGACTATAGGGAGGGTTGAGGAAAGAAAAAAGATAATACTATACATAAGTTCACCATCATATGTATGTATGTTATTAATTCGTGTCACTATATATATATATATATATATATATTGTACTAGTTGTTACAATGGTTTATAAATTCATAGTATCACTACACAAAAATGTTTGCATTTCGAAGCTGCTATGTGCGCTTCTCATTGGGTGAAGAATTGAAATGAAAATGAAATGGTGAAAACGGTTTATTTATGGTGATATGATGTTTAAGTGAATGTAGGGAGGGAGCTTATTCTGATTTAGTCGGCCATATTGTAGCCTTAGAGATATGGTTTAGGAGAGGTGGCTTAGTTTAAGATAGGTTCCTTATTTATTTTGTCTGGGTAGTTCTTATATTGGGGTTTATGGGTTTTTTTTTTAAGGAAGGGTAGACATTTTTTTTTTGTTTATTTTACTGTTGTCCAAGTGTAGTGGAAGTGGTGTTGCTGTTAATAAGAACGATGTAAATAAATGTTGGGTGGAAATTTAGAATGGTTTTTATATAAAATTTTAGATATTCTACAATTTCAGTTAATATTAATTGTTGTATCATTTGGGTCTGACAAGCAGGTTTGCCTGCAAAATACATATTACCCATGAAATTGCACAATATACAAAAATTTTTCTAGATTATATTACTCTGTTAAATTAAATAAATAAATTTAACACTGAGTTCTTTTGAGTTTGTCTCTATCAGAATTTACCTGCCCTTCCACTTTGTAAAGCTAGACAAAGCTAAATTTTAAAATTTTTCACTTACAACTTAATCTAAAAGTAATGTTGTCCTAAATCTAGAAATAGACATTGATTGATATCTAGTTTTTTTTTTTTTTTTAACTTCCGCTGGTGAATTCTTAATCTTCAAGATTTTTTTATTTCTTTTTTATTTCATTTTGAAATTTGGTAGTTGCCGATGCAATGTGAAATCTCTCTTATGGATTTCATGTTTAAATGTTCATTCAACAGTTTTAAACATTGAAATTTATTTTATTTTATATATATATATATATATTAATAAATATGTATATTATCCCACATTGATGACATGACTTGGAGTTGTCACTGATGTAGGATAATAAATATGTATATTTGTTAACGGGATTTGAGAAGGTAGACAATGATGATTGACATTACAATTAAATTTGTGAAGATTGCATTAATCAGGGGATCAAATAAATGGAAAGAAGTTTCACAAGTGGGAAGTGTGAGAAAAGTAACTGTTGGAGTAGAAGTGTTGGTTGTATTTAGCTATTTCAGCGTTAAATAAGTGGTACATGGATGCCAATCTAGTAAATTCCTGTAGGACACCAGGAAAAAAAAAAGCTCATCAGAGCAGTTGCCATGAAAATCTTTGTAGAAAAGACAGGGAGAAGTCATGTCGCATCAGTTGGATTTATCTGTGGTTTTCATTTCTGGAGATGTTCTTCCTGAGAGACTGACTGGGATAGAGGACATCTTTAAATTTTTCTCTTGGCTGGTTGATTTCCTTTTTTTCTATGGAATGATGGGAATTAGATTTTTTTTTTATTTTGCATCATCGTAAGATCCCAACAAGTATATTCCAAATCTTCAAGCAGTAAAGAAAAATTATTTTCAAAAAAATAAATAAGAAGAATGCAACAGACTCAGGAATTTCAAACAAAAATTGTTAGATATATGAAACTTGACTCTTCTTCATCTATGTGACATATCCCTTCAGGAAAGTTCAGACATGGCTCGCCACAATTTCTTGTCCTTTGTAAATGTTGATAAACTTTGTCATTTTGGAATCCTATCTCATCCCTGTTCTTTTACCAGCTATTTAAACTTTTGCCGGCCATTTAAACTTGTTAGGAAGCTTGCTGCTTTCATTTCTCCCTCTTGCCTATCCTGTGAGTATTAGATTTTTTAAGCCCTCATTCGTCATTATGGGCTTTAGAAATTGTAACTGTCTCTTTCTGATGTGAAGTCTAAGTGTCCTTTTTGTTATCATTTTCCATAAATTTTCATTGCTCACATGTTGAGTCTACAGTATTCTCAACATCCTTCTGTAGAACCATATTTCTTTTGGCTCAAGTCTTTCCTTCATCTGTGAGGAGATTGTCACAGCATTCACTTACAAAAAGAAGGACTGATATTACATAACAGTCCAGTAGTCTTTTCTTTAATTCCAATTAAATTTTTCTGTTTCTTAATATTTTGCTTAACATTTGGAACATATCTTTTCAAATAAAACAAAATTTATTAAAAAAAAATATAACAGCCATAGATATCCACATTTCAATTCTATGGCATGAAAGATGAAGAAATGGAGAAAGATGAAGAAATGGAGAAAGATGAAGAAATGGAGAAAAAGTGAGTTATGATCACTGTGGGGAGGAGAGAAAAATTCATTAAGTGAAAGGAGGATGCAAGTTGCATTATGCAAAAATAATTGAAGGAATTAAGGGGTATGAGGAAAAAACTTCTAGTTGCCCAATAGATTTTGTCACATGGGTGAAGAAGAAGGAACAGGAGTGGAGGAGAGGAAGAAGCAGCAAGGATTGATTTGCTTTTTTCTTTATGGTTTATCAACACTCTGTGTGTTATTTAAAGCTGAAAGGCCAATAAAGTCACTAAGAATGGGTTAGTGAGTGCAAGAGAATATGAGAAAAATATGCTATTATGGAGAGAAGATAATAAAAGAACAATAACTAAGAAGACAAAAGATAATGATTGATAATACATTTCAATTTTGGAAAAATTAATACTTTTCCCGAGGGTATTTGCACGTAAGTGAATGCAACAAATTCAACTGGAATTTGAACTTGACTCTGATATCTTGTTCCATGTCAATATCAACTCCACCACGAGACCCAAAATTTAAATAATCAGTGAAGTATTCTTATTATTAAGTTTACTTTAAGTAATCAGTGATGTATTCATTTGGGAGTCTGTTCTATAAGGTTCTGAGGGAGAAACTGTCTGAGTGATACTTCCTCCTTACCAATGGAAATTGACAAGGAAGCAAGAAGCTGAAAGAGAGTTCCACAAGTTTGACTCTGATTTCTTGCTCCAAGCCAATACCCATTGCGCCATGTGACCCAAAACTTTAAGATTGTAGTGATCAGGGAAGTATTCTTTTGGGAGTCTGTTTCACAAGGTAACATTTTTGAGGAAGAAACTGGCCGAATGATACTTACTCCTTACCAATGGAAGTTGACAAGGAAGCAAGAAGCTGAAAGAGAGTTCCACAAGTTTGACTCTGATTTCTTGCTCCAAGTCAATACCCATTGCGCCATGTGACCCAAAACTTTAAGATTGTAGTGATCAGGGAAGTATTCTTTTGGGAGTCTGTTTTACAAGGTAACATTTTTGAGGAAGAAACTGGCTGAATGATACTTACTCCTTACCAATGGAAGTTGACAAGGAAGCAAGAAGCTGAAAGAGAGTTCCACAAGTATGAAGGACAATAGAAGAAACTGTTTGCATAAAACACCTAGACATTTCAACAGTAAAATGATGAAATTTTGCTACCAATCTAATTCTTTTTCTTCTTCTTTATTTCTTGTGACCTTTCAGGATATAGGCAATCATGGACCTCCACTTATTTCTATCTCTTGTTGCTCTTAATATTTTTTTTTTGTTATCTCTCCCAAACCCCACTTCACCATCAACCTGCTCAAGCCCATCAAGTAGGTCTCATGCTGCTTTTCCCTGTCTCTCTTTCCCCCTATCCATCCTGTGAGTATCAGATTCTTCAAGTTCTCCTTCCTCATTACGTGTCCTGAAAACCTCAGCTGTCTCTTCCTGATGCCAAGTTTAAATTTCCTTTTTGCTTGCATTCTCTCCAAAACCTTGTCATTCCTCACATATTCGAGCCATGATATCCTCAGCTTCCTTCTGTAGAACCATATTTTTGTTACTTCAGGACTCTCCTTCATCTTTGAGGAGATTGTCTAGTATTCACATCCATATAAGAGGACAGATACCACATAACAGTCTAGCACTTTTTTTTGTCTTCAACAAAATCTTCCTGTCTTTCAATCTTCTGCTTAGCTTTTGAAATGCATCCTTGGCAATGCCAATCCACTTTCAGATCTGTGTCACACTTTTCATATACACACAAATTATGAACCAATCTAATACTGCATTTAAATTCATAAAGCCTAGGTACTCTAGAGGGAAGTATATCTGAACAATTACCATGAAAGTACTTATAGGAAAGGCACAGGAAATATACTTTGGATTATGACAATTTTCTTGAAGACTGAATATTAAAATTTACAGATAATGGTTTTGTAAGATACATATCCTACTATTTAAGCCATAGCTGTAGGGAAGGAAATTGAAACTGAAAACTTTCCTAAGGGTTATTTTGCATATGTGAATGAAATGAACTGAACTGGATTCCAAACTTGAATCTTTGATTTCCCCTTCTAAGCTATAATCCATTACACTACCCACATATCCAACAGAAACAAATAAACTGAAGAGTGAAAGTTACAATGAATTATTTTGTTTTGTTGTTTTTTCTTTTTAATCATGGAAACTGTCTGAACCTTACAACACTAGAAAAAAAAAAGAAGGAAAATCAGTGTGAAAGGTTTTATAAGTGAGTGCGTGAATTTCTTTTCATCTTTTTTTTCTCCGCCACTTCTTTTGTTTATTGGTAAAAAAGATGAGTGGTTGACTGATAAATTACAGGAGCACAGATAAGTGTTGATAAGCATTTTTCGTTTCTTTTTTTCTTATTCAAATCACAAAGTCTATTATCAGTAACCTATCACTATAAATTCCTGAGCTGTCTTTACCTTTCTTGCTCAGTTAAGTTTCTAATTAGCGTGTTTTTTAATCATCTTTAAAGACTGAGGTAAGCTGCAAAAGAACCCATAAGGCAATTTCTACTTCAAGAACAGAAATACAAATGTCAGTAACTCTTTAATATTCAAGTGAATCTATACATAAGACATTTTTTTATGCTATTACTTTCTCAAAACAGGGCCTGAGAATCCTTCAAGAAGACAGTAAGTGCTGTATATTATGATAATATGTAGGATAGATAAACAGTCAGTTAGTTAAGTGCCATATGTAATACATGCTTGGGTGCTCATGTCTTGTTTGGGACATGACTGACCTGGCAGAATTTCCTGTACTAGGTTGCCATTAATTTTTGTAGTAAGCTGGTTGCCAACCAAAGCTATAAAACCCAAGTTGTCCTGCTATTTAACCCATAGCTGGAGGGAGAAGAGATAGATTAATACTTTTCCCAAGGGTATTTGCATGTATGTAAGTAAATGCAATAAATTCAACTTGAATTTGAACTTTACTCTCTGATTTCTTGTTCCAAACCAATATTCAGTGCACCATAAGACCCAAAACTTTAAGATTGTAGTGATCAGGGAAGCATCCTCTTGGGAGTCTGTTCCACAAGGTAACAGTTCTGAGGAAGAAACTGTTTGAGTGATACTTCCTCCTTACCAATGGAATATGAAGTTAATGAGGACTTATGGCAGGTTTTAACTGTGAAGGTCCGGACTAGTGGAACAAATGAATGTCACTCATTTAAGCATCTGGCATGTAGTTCATTTTGAAAATATTGAAAATTATAAGCTATTCAAAATGTTTAAAATTCAAGGCATTAGTTTTAAGCCAGCAACTTCCTTTAAATAGAAGCTAAATTCTTCAATCATTAGTAAAAAAAAACAGCCAGAAACTTTGATTCATTAACACTTCAGTACATCCATGTTTACCCACATATTTTTTTTTTAATCATATCACCCCAAGCAAGATGGTAATGCCACTGATGGGTAGGGGCTATAGAAGAGTAAAAAGATTAGGGGGCTATATAAGAGTAAAAAGATTAGATAGGAGGAGAGTGAAGAGAAAGACGAACCAGTTAGAAAGGAGCAAGTGTAGTGTAGAAGCTTTCCTCCACGAAAAGTCCCCTGACATCCTAACGCTCTGTGAGACTAACCGCAACTCATCAATTCCCTCCTCTGACTTCTTGATCCCTGTCTATCTTCAACAAGCATTCTTTATTCATAAAATTGGACTGCTGGATAAGCTACCTAAAAGTTTGCTCTTTGTATAATATAGAACTCTAATTGCTTTTATATTTCTCTTTCTTTTTCATTGAATTGTAAGTAACAAACTGTCACTTGTTGGTAGAATAATAAAACTTAGACTCACCCAGGTTTCTCTTTTTGTTTTTCAAAATTGTTTCTCCCTTAGCAAGGGCAGGACCACCACTGGTGCACAGAGGTTTAAAGTGAAAGAAAAAAAGGGCACAAGAGACACTCCAAAAAGATAAAAAGTGGATGGGATCTAGGGAGGTGGCTGGGATTTAGGGATATAGAAGATGGTAATTGTTGTTGTATTTAAACTTTTGGAGACTCTGGCTATCAAGGAAGCAAACAAACAAAAAGGTGTTCCACAGGCAGGAAGTGCAAAAAAAAAAACCCCAGAAACTGATAGAGTAGAAGTGGCAGTTACATATAACTATTTTGATGGTAAAAAGGGGAGGTCTACATGCCAATTTCATAGCACTAGTAAATTCATGTGCTCGGTGCACCAGAGAATGAATCTTTTCAGAGCAGAAGCTATTAAAATATTTGTACAAAGACAGAGGTGAGCCACATCCCATTGGTGAGAAAGTGACTGAAGTCAAGCTACCAAGTCAGGATCAACTACGTTGCAAATTCTCCTTTGGATTTTGTCAAGAACCTCGAGATGAAAGCAGGTACACCTGACCAGATATGACAATAGTATTCAATGCATGGTCAAATGGTAGATTTATAGAATTTGATGGCAATCTATCAAATTTCACTCTTATAGTCTACTAGCTTAAAAGCCAACTTTAAACTCTTTTAAGTTAGCTTCTAATCCAGCTTAGAAAATAGTAATGATAATTTTGAAGAAATAACTTTGAATTTCTAAATTCACTTTATTGAACGGGAAAACCTCACTTTAACTTTGATTTGGGCTATAAGTCTAATTCCACTCAAAATACTGATTTGGGATGAAATTCCAATTCAAGCTGAAAACTGAGTTTTTCAAATTACAAACTTCAATTGAGTTGAGTTCTTTAAATCAAACTCACTGAGACTTCAAACCCTCCCTCGCATTTCAAAACATCTAACTTTAACTCTGATTCTTTGGTATTTAGAACAAATAAAATTGATTTCCTCAATTCACAAAATTTTAGAGATATTGTAAACTGAATTCAAAACCCCAAAAAATAAATTCACAAAGATTTTCTGTTACTTTAAACTTAATATATATTAAAAACTTTTAAAATCACTAATTTTTTTCAGTTTTTTAAAATTTGAATTTTCAAATGTTGCCCTTTCATCAGAACACAAATCATAATGCTGGATGATCAAGCACCAGATGACAGGGAGATTTTCAAACCCAGGATCATTCTGATTCCAAAAAAGTATATGTCTATATAGAGCAAGTGTGGCCCGAGTTTGAAGGATTTCAGACACATGGGTAGACAGAATTTACCATCTATTTATTTAAATAGCGGATTTTTACTACATCTACCTCTTTTGTTTTGTACTCTGTCTAATTTCCTCCATCCATTTCTGTTAACAACCATAAAAAATAAAGAATCCCTCTTTATCTTGATGTGCGTTGTGGTCCAATGGATATCGACTCGGAAAGAGAAATTGGAGACCCAAGTTCAAATTCCAGTCGAATTCGTTGCACTCATATACGCGCAAATACCCTTGGGAAAGGTACTAATCCGTCTCTTCCCTCCAGTTATGGGTCAAATAACAGGACGGATTGGGTTCTATAGCCTTGGTTGGCAACCAGTCTACCGCAGAAAGCAATGGCAACCTACTGCGGGATAATCTTCTGCCCAGTCAGTCATGTCTCTTTCGAGACATGATCGCCCAAGCGTGTATCACGTATGGCACTTAACTAACTGACTGACTTTATCTTGATTTTTCATTGATAATCACCACCCTAAGCCATGATTCTTTACTACCTGCTAGATACCTCTCCTCTACACCTCTTCAGTTCAACTTGTCATTTTTTTAATTGCATTACCCAAGTTCACACATCATGCATAGATGGTAACATAAAGTTTCTTGAGTCAGAAAATCTGATTGCATGATAAATTTCCTAATAGTTTGCATATCAGTCAGTTAAGTTCCATACCTGATACACACTTGGGTGATCATGTCTCCTTCAATCCATGATGAACTGGGCAGAAGATTTTCCAGCAGTAAATTGATATCTCTTTCTGCAGTAGACTGGTTGCCAACCAAAGCTATAGAACACAATCTGTTCTGCTATTCAACCTGTCGCTGGACAGAGAATAGATAGCTTAATATCTTTTTAGAGGGTATCTGCCTGTAAGTGAATGCAATGAATTCAGCTGGAATTTGAACTTGGTTTTCCAGTTCTCACTCCAAGCCAATATCTATTACACTTCTTTTTCTTCTATGTGCCCTGTCCCTTCAGGACGTAGGCGATCATGGCTTTCCATGTTTCCCTATCTCTGGTGGCTCTGAGCACACCTTCTCCTGTTACACCGTGCAATCCTCGTTCTGTCATCCACCTGATTAGGTCCTTCAAATATATTATCCGTTGCTTTCTCCTGTCTCTTTTTCCCTCTATCTGGCCTGTTAGCATCAGATTCTCCAGGTCCTCCTTCCTCATTGCATGTCCCAGGAATTTCAGCTGTCTCTTCCTGATGAAGAAAAATTTGAAGCAACTGAAATGTGATTCTACAGAAGGATGCTGCAAATATCATGGATCGAGCATGTGATCAATGATGAAGTTTTAGAAATGATGGAAACAAAAAGGAAATCTATTACAATGCATTAAAATTTAATCATATCTCTATTTCATTGAACAAAGTAAAAAAAAAGTATAACCTTATAATAATTTTCCTTCCAAGAGTATATAAACAACTCGTGAATATTGAAGCAAAACGAAAATAAGAAAATCTCTCCCTTTCATTACCTTGGTAAATATCATTTCTTTTTTTATCATGCTTTGAATTTATTCTTGTGTGTCAATATCTATGATGTTGAATGCTTTCCTTATTACATTGTAATATTAATAAACCCTACAGAGGAATAAAAAGTTTTCATTAAAAAAAATTAAGCATGCCAATATAATTTTGCATATATTGATTAATTCATGTTGATTATAAAGTCAAAGCCTGTAAATTTGTGATCTTACTGTTTAGTTTAAAAATACACTTGTAAGACAGCCACATCATCAGTGATGTTACCCTGCGATCCTGAGAATTTTCAGAGTTTATATAACATCAGGCTCCTTCACACAAGTTACCCTGCTGGTGGCGGTCAAATACTAACATAAAACAAGCCATGTGAAAATATTAATCGCAAAATGAAAATGGCTTTAAAAGAGACTTTGAAACCCACAAAAATGTCAATCATCTTTCTTATAATCAAATTCATTCACAGACAGCAACCCACGTCTAAATGGGAGAATCCTAAATTCAGGCTTCTCCAATCCATAAATGAAGCCGATGAGACTGTAGGCAAATTTGGGCATACAGAATGATCACCAGTGAGTAAGATGAAGTAGTTTGATTAGTGGCATATCACTTCTTTATGGGTTCTATAAATTCCAAAATTTAATTTTCTTGGGAACATTAATAATTACATTTACAAAAATGTATTGCTGGTAATTTTATTTTTAAAATGTATTACTGGTAATATTTTAAAAATGTATTGCTGGTCAGTCAGTCAGTTAAGTGCCATGCGCAATACACGCTTTGGGCGATCATGTCTCAAAAGAGACATGACTGACTGGGCAGAAGATTATCCCGCAGTAGGTTGCCATTGCTTTCTGCGGTAGACTGGTTGCCGACCAAGGCTATAGAACCCAATCTGTCCTATTATTTAACCCATAACTGGAGGGAAGAGACGGATTAATACCTTACCCAAGGGTATTTGCGCGTAAGTGAATACAATGAATTCAACTGGAATTCGAACTCGGTTCCTCCGATTTCTTATTCCGAGCCGATATCCACTGCGCCACAACGCACATCCATTGCTGGTAATATTTTCAAAAATGTACTGCTGGTAATTTCTCCTGGTAAAACCTTCAGCTGTCTCTTCCTGATGTTAAGTTTCCTTTTTGTTTCTATTTTCTCTAAAGCCTCATTGTTGCTCACATGACCGTCCCATGGTATCAAGTCTTTCCTTCATCTTTAAAGAGATTTTCCAGTATAAATGTTACATTCCTTTTTCCAGTATTGTCTTATTTCTGGTCTAATTCTGCTATAAATCAGAATTTGGATGATAGTTTTTGTTACGTCGTTCATTGGGCTGCTGTTTGTCTGATGGAGTTCATGTTTGTTTGCTCCTTGCTTCTTTGACAGCACAATTAAAATGGGTCTATTAAGGTCTTCAGGCAAATCGCCACTGTCATATATTTTATTTATTATGTCTGTACTTTTGTCAATATTGAAATCGCCTAAGCCTGCTAGCATCTCTATTAAAATGGTAATAAAATAATGTAGCAGAATTTTTGGTGGGGAGGCGGGGTGATAAAATTCAGTCTAGCAGTTGCACATCTCCAAAACTCATCCTCCATACAACTTGTAGAAAAACCCTTGGAATTCAATCAAGTTACTCATTTCATAGAAAACTAATTTTTATAGTGCAATGCGAATATAATTCAGAATTTATGTTCTTTCAAAACTCATGCTGACAACCAAAGTTGATGCATGCATGTCATTTTTTATTTTGGAAAGGCCAACAAGTTGAATGTTTTTTATTACTCGGGTAAGCATTTCTTGTTGTCGTATTCTTTTTCTACCTGGATTTTGCACTTTGCCTATTTTCCTTGATGTGGGTTTTTTTCGAGGAGGTTTCTTTATGTGTTCACTTCAAATAATAAAAGTGAAATCACTTCATCTAAGAAGCAACAATAATAAAATCCTCTTTTATATTAGTGGGATTCTTTTTGGAATATATGGCTTTGGCATAACCACATTAGATGTTGATGCAATTGTTTCTCTCTAGCAAAATTTCTATGGGCTAGAATTGCCATCCTCATGACTAACTTGTTTCAATTCAGTTGCCTTTTTTCTTGACTGGTTCTGAACCACTGTCTTCGTTTGATATTTAAGAGATAGAAGAGATAGATTCATATCTTTTCCAAGAATATTTATGCAAAAGTAAAGCAACTCAACCAGAGTTGCCATGTTGGTTCTAATTTCTGTGCTGGTAATCACTGTTCACATCCAGTAATAAAATATTAATAGTAAAAATGCTTTATCTAAAATTCAACAATAATAAGTAAAAATAAAGTGATTAATGAAATTTTAATAGTTCAAATGTTTTATAAAAACATTTTGGAAAAACTAAAGCTAGGACTTTAAAAGCCAAAAACATTTGATAATCGTAATTTTAAAATTTTCAGACAATTACCCTCCTTCTTCTGTGTGCCATGTCTCTTCAGGACAAAGGGGATCATGACCTTCCACATCTCCCCATTCTTTGTATCTCTTAAAATGCTTTCTTCTGTTACCCCTTTCAAACTCTGCTCTGCTATCCATTTCTGTTACCTGTTGCATTCTCCTGTCTCTCTTTCCCTCTATCTGACATGTGGGTATTAGATTCTCCAAGCCCTCCTTCCTCATTACATATCCCAGAAACTTTAGCTGCCTTTTCCTGATATTAAGTATTAATTTCTTTTTTTGTTTCCATTCTCTTCAAAACATCATCATTGCTCACACAGTTTGCCTGCGGTATCCTCAGCATCCTTCTGCTGAAGCACATTTTAGTTGCGTCTTCATCTTTGGTGAGATTGTCAAGCATTTACTGCTATATTGAAGAACAGACATCATTTAGGAATTAACAATCCAGTACACACTTCTTTTTTTCCAGCTAAATTTTCCTGTCTCTCAGTACTCTACTCAACTTCTGGAATGCATCCTTGGCTGTGCCAATTCCCCTTAAGATATATTTAAATATTTGAAAATACTGATGAAAATTCACTGTGATTTTCTTTGTCAAGGAAGAAATTACATAATCAAAAACATCATTATTGATTCTCTGGAATTATTTGTTGTTGACTTAGAGTAATTCAAGAGCTTAGTAATTAAATAGTTGATCTTTGACCTTTGCTTTCTGTGACCTCAAATAATCTCAGCTGAACTTACAAATGCATTATTAATCAGTGTTTTTTCTTACTTGTGTTTACAGAGTTTTAATGGTTGAAATGACAGAAGGTTTAATAATCATATCATGATGTCAGAAATAATCTATCTTCCTTTATTTTCTTTTCATAAACTTTACAAAGATTGCAATTTCATTAATTCTAAAAACAAAATGAAAATATCTGTACAGTTATTTACTCCAAAGAATTAGCAAAGCCTCATATTCAAAGGAAATTTTTTTTCTCAGAATGGTTATTTAAAAACTATAAAATTGACAGTGGATAAAGGGCCTTAAGTTAGGAGTGGAATTTAATGCCATATATAAATGAAATAACTCTCCAATATTCCCTTAAAATAATCATGAAGTCTGATGTATATGTCACTTACTGTTTATTCATTTCTTTTTGTAAATGTCCTTGATTTTAGGTTGATGGAAATAATTGAAATTTGTCTTTTTAAATTTGAAAGTGAAAGCATAAAATAAAACTAACTATAATATAATCACAAAAATATAGTTAAAAACAAATCATTTTTTAAAAAATCATACTGATTTCATTTTATGGGTAAAATCAATGGTTTTAAATGCGAAATAACAACATCATGTCCCTCCAAAAAATCATTGTTTATTGATTTTTTTAAAATTATAAACATTAGTCAGTTATAAAGTGAAGGATGTTTGGGGGTCAGTTTTGCATATTGATTGTCTTCAGAGTTTGTTGCCATTATACACTGATGTGCCAAAAGTTACATATTCGAGTACATAAAGGTAATATCAAGTAATGCCATCAAACCTTGATATTGCAAAAATGCCCAAATCTATATATCTCATATCTTGTGAGTCAGTGGAAGAAATAGTCAGGAAATATATTTTCTTTTTACTCTGGTTCCCCTTATATAAGGCTCAAGATCCACTTAAAATAGAGGGTTACTAAACGAGGTTGTTGAAAGTAGATAACAGTTGATCTGAGACTTGAATAAGTTAAGATTGAAGTGATTGGGCAAGCATCCTCTTTTTTAACTATTTCACCCTGAATAAGGTGATAATGACACTACAGCCCTGGGTATGATGCTAAACTACATCTGGCAGCTGAGCCTCTGTGCAAGAGATTGGCAGTTTTGAGGAGTGTGGAACCAACTCTTAATTGCTGTCATTCCCAAGCCCACTCTGACCCGGGGTAGTAGCACCTGCTAGGGCTCCAGCTATGGGAAAATAATATTTTGATTTTTACTTGGTGATTCACAAAGTACAAAATACAATATATCAAAAATACTGGTAATATATTTATGAAAATCAAAAAAAGACCAGTAGTAATACATTTCTATAGCAAAATGACATCAGTTAAGCATAACATTGTATTTCCCAAATCTTCTCTATCTGGAAAGATCTTGACTGTATCTTCTGGTACTCATTCTTCTTCTTCTATGTGCCCTGTCCCTTCAGGACGTAGGCGATCATGGATCTCCACGTCTCCCTATCCCTTGTGGCTCTTAGTATGTTTGCTCCTGTTGCTCCTGGCAACCCCCGTTCCGTCATCCACCTGATCAGACCCTGCAAATATGTTATCCACTGCCTTCCTCTGTCTCTCCTTCCTTCTATCTGACCAGTCAGTATCAGGTTCTCCAGGCTCTCCTTCCTCATTGCGTGTCCCAGGAACTTCAGTTGTCTCTTCCTGATGCTCAGCATCAATTTCCTTTTTGTTGCCATTCTTTCTAACACTTCGTCGTTGCTTGTATGCTCAGTCCACGATATCCGTAGCATCCTTCTGTAGAACCACATTTCGGCCGCTTCCAGTTTTGTCCTCATTTTCGATGATATTGTCCAGCATTCACAGCCGTATTGAAGAACTGACATCACGTAGCAGTCTAGCACTCTTTTCTTTGTTTCTATTGAGATTTTCCTTCTGGAACGCGTCCTTTGCCATGCCAATTCGCCTTCGGATCTCCGTGTTGCACTTTCCATCTCCTGTTAGAACACTTCCTAGGTACTTAAATTCTTGGACTTGTTTGATTCTGTTATCCCCCACCTGTATTTGGCATTTTGGGTTGTATCTTTTGCTGATGACCATGCACTCAGTTTTCTTAAAGTTTATTTGTAGTCCCTTCTTGTCACTCTCCACTGCTACTTTCTGTATGAGATCTTGCAGTTTTCTTTCCGTGTCCGCAATCAGTACTGTAATGTCCGCGTATCTTATGTTGTTCAGGTTGTGGCCTCCAATAACAAATCCTGGTGTGTCATCTAGGGTCCTCAAAATATTCTTGCTGTATAGGTTGACTGGTACTCATTACAAGGTCTAAATTCCTATAGTTCACAATGATGTTGAATATGCTCTTGCCTGACTGTGCTGGTGTAGAAGATTCACCCAATTCATTGCTGAAGGGTAATGCATAAATTGCAGAAGTGGTAACTTTTTTTTAAAAATTTTCCTCTCTAGAGAGCTCAATCATAATTAGAGCATAATATATTAGTCACCCACTTGTTATATGTAGTAATTTTAAGTCCCCTTCTATCCTGAGATCTCATGTGACTGAATAAACTTGCCTTTGGCAGATAGATTTGGCTGCAAATTTCACAAGTCAACTCTTCTTTGGATCCTCTTGTATGGATTAGTGCCACACCTTTCATATACTTAGCAGCATGCTTAACTTCAGCATAATGTCACCTTTCTTCAATTTTCTTTACTACCCGTACAACCTACTTTCTTCATTCATCTCTGTTTTTTGCTTTCTCCTCCCAAGACAGTCTTTGTATCATTTTTTGGCTTGCATGCAGGTTGTTTTTGATCCCTTACTACTCAATATATAGATTGTTTTGGCATCTATATATATATATATATATATATATATAGATATATAGATAATATATATATATATATTAAATATATATATAGATATATAGATAATATATATTAAATATATATATAGATATATAGATAATATATATATATATATTAAAGAAATAAAAGTGTGTAGCTTGATGTTGCACATTGTAAATATATTAAAAAGCAAAGCAACTGGTTTCGCTCCCACTCTTCAGGCCTCTGCGGGAGATTTTAATCAGAATTTAAAAAAATAAAAAAGTGTGCCATGATAATGAGAAGGATGGAAAAAAATTACAGAAATATTTTCAAATATATATATATATATATATATAGAGAGAGAGAGAGAGAGAGTGACAGACAGACAGACTCCACCAAAAATGTATACACACTTCAGGAAAAGAAAAAACTGTATAGATACTGTAATACCAACTTTATTCAGACGTCATAATTTTAATCAAAGTTACTTGAGACTTCAATCACAAGAGATGCTTAAGATGGTGACTTTTCTCTACTAAACATTTGTTAGTACAATAAACTCCAGCTTGGGTAACATTGGGCAAAGTGTTCTTTGGGATGACTGCATTTTCAATTTCTTGTCTAAGTGCTGCCAATATAGTCAGTTTTCTGCAATACACAAGATCCTATTATTGCAATTTGAGAAAAGTACGAATTAATTAAAAGTATTAAAACTTGTAAAATTGGTAAGAAATATTAATTTTGAACATTATCTGATTGTGAGAAATATCCCAAATAGTGGCTGAATATCATTTCTCCAAAACCAGCATCCTTTTCTTGAAAGATGGCTCTCCAAACCAGTCAGAAGCATAGAATGATTAAAAAATGGATTCAATTAACTCTTCTGGTCAAGTTAGTCTCATAATACAACTTTTTCAAATATGTTCAAGCCATTTTAGACTATGAAATAAAGGAAATATGGAAGAGATATGCTTGTTGGATATTCCACAAAAAGTGATAGAAATGTTTGATGTTTAATTCTTATCAAGTTTTTATCAGACCAAATTTTTAAGCAGAAAAAACTTAGCTAACTTGGAAATTAGGTGATACAGAAAAGATATTTCAAGTATTGATAAACACAGCACAAGAAGTTAACAAGTGTGAGAATATCAGTCTCAACAGAAATACATGTTAACCCACTTAGTTTTGCTAAAAATGCTCATTAGGCGATGCTATTTAAGTCTATAAAACAACAAATATACCCGCTCTTTTACTTCTTGCTCCTAGATGTACCTTACTGGCCATAATTATTAGGCCACCCCAGTTTTTTTTTTAAAAGAAATGATGTATTTCATACTATTTTTAGTACTTATTGTCAAGTGGATAATTCTAATTGAAAATAGAATGGTTCTTTTGTTATTATTACTTTGCAAAATTTTACAAGGCAAGGAATAAAAGATGAACTTGTCCTAATCACCCTAAACCTTCTTTATTCTTTCATTGATGAAACTGCAATATAGGTAATCATTAAATATTTATAAATTCATTTGATGCACATGTTATTGTTCAATATTAACAAAAGATCCATTCTATTTTCATTTACAATTATTCAATAGTATGAAATACATCACTTTTTTAAAACACTGGGGTGGCTTAATAATTATGGCTGGAAGTGTAGTAGCTTGTAGAACATCCACCAGGGTGCGTTCATTTCCTTTGTTCACTACTTATTGAACTTTCACACAAACATACACGCATGTGTTACACACACACATTCTTATCCCTCTAGGGCCATTCGTATCATATTTGATACAGTATGAAAACAAGCCTTGAAAGAAATATTTTCCTGAAAAAATTTTTTAAGAGAAATATTTTATAAATTTCAAATGAAAGCAGTACTGACTGCTCAGTCAATGAATACCAAATGTTTCCTTATAGGGAAATACCAAATGTTTCCTTATAGGGAAATACTATATCAAATATGATACGAATGGCCCTAGAGGGTCATAGCTTGTTTTAATTATATACACGGTTTGGACAGTTGTCCTCATCTTTATTGCCATATTTACAATGTCTTGGCCATTATACACTGTGCCTTTTCTTCAGCTAGGAATTCTGCTAGCTATTATGAATTGGACTCTTTATTTCAATCACTGTAGTATATCATTCTCATTCCATGTGTGATGTCACTTCCTGATGCCACATACTTATCTCTCTTTCTAACTCAACTCTATAAGTCATTTTTTCACCACTGCTGTAGACAGGTATTGAACTCATAACACTTTGGGTCAAGTCACTGGATCTAACCAACACTTATATTAACTGGGCTGTGTGTCCTTGAAGCTGAAGAAGGTGTTATGGTTTATAAAATGGCAAGTGTTCTAAAAATAGAAAAAGATAGACACACTGACGCCAAGAATTCAAAATTGGGCGGCAAAATAAGGAACCGTTTCTTTTGGTAGGAGTAGGAGTAAGAGTAGGAGTGAGAAGTAGGAGTTAAGGACAGTAGTTTTGTGTAGGAGATTTGAAAAGAGGAGGACACTAGTCAGTTGACGACTAGAGTCCAGAAGGGATAGGCTCGTTTACTACTATCATCCCACAGTGAAGAGAATTTAGCTAGTCTGCTCCTGTAGCTACACAAAATTTAAAGGTTGTAACTTGATGTAAAAACCTAAAGTTTTTTACCAAAAATAAACATCATTAATTCAAGTTTGTGTTATCTTCTAATTATACCAAAACGAAGTAACATAACAAAGGCAATGGCTAAAATGTCGTAAACATAGCAATAAAGATGAGACAAATACTGAAGCTTTTTTAAATGTCTTTTTCCTTTCAATTCAATTGTATACACATGTAATTCCTTTTTATTAATAACATATACACTGGGGATACTAAAATCAAGCAGGTAGAGAAATTCAAATACCTGCAAAGTGTTCTTACAGAGGATAGAAGGTGAAACACTGAGATAAGAAGGTGTATGGGCATGGCCAAGCATGCATTCCAAAAGCTGACTAGAGCATTAAGAGACAGGAATCTAAACTTCACAGGGTGAAAAGAGAGATAGAGGAAATCAGCATGAGACATACTTGATGAGCTTGAGTGAGTGGATGGTGGAGCAGGGTTTGGGAGAGATTCTTCTTCTTCTTCTATGTGCCCTGTCCCTTCAGGACATAGGCGATCATGGTTCTCCATGTCTCCCTATCCCTTGTGGCTCTTAGTATGTTTGCTCCTGTTGATCCTGGCAACCCCTGTTCTGTCATCCACCTGATCAGACCCTGCAAATATGTTATCCGCTGCCTTCCTCTGTCTCTCCTTCCTTCTATCTGACCAGTCAGTATCAGGTTCTCCAGGCTCTCCTTCCTCATTGCGTGTCCCAGGAACTTCAGTTGTCTCTTCCTGATGCTCAGTATCAATTTCCTTTTTGTTGCCATTCTTACCAACACCTCATCATTTCTTGCATGATATCCGTAGCATCCTTCTGTAGAACCACATTTTGGCCGCTTCCAGTTTTGTCCTCATTTTCGATGATATTGTCCAGCATTCACTGCCGTATTGAAGAACTGACATCACGTAGCAGTCCAGCATTCTTTTCTTTGTTTCTATTGAGATTTTCCTGTGTGTTAGTATTTTGCTCATCTTCTGGAACGCGTCCTTTGCCATGCCAATTCGCCTTCGGATCTCCGTGTCGCACTTTCCATCTCCTGTTAGAACATTTCCTAGGTATTTAAATTTTTGTACTTGCTTGATTCTGATATCTCCCACCTGTATTTGGCATTTTGGGTTGTATCTTTTGCTGATGACCATGCACTCAGTTTTCTTAAAGTTTATTTGTAGTCCCTTTTTGTCACTCTCCACTGCTACTTTCTGTATGAGGTCTTGTAGTTTCCTTTCCGTGTCCGCAGTCAGCACTGTATCATCCACATACCTTATGTTGTTCAGGTTGTGGCCTCCAATAACAAATCCTGACATGTCATTTAGGGTCCTCAAAATATTCTCGCTGTATAAGTTGAACAGATCTGGTGAAATGACACATCCTTGTCTTACGCCTTTTTCTATCTTTGTGTATCTACTGAGGTCGTTACCTGTCCGTATGCAGGCCGTTTGCTGCCAGTAGAGATTCTTGATTATTCTTATGTTTTTCCCGAAAATGTCGAGGCTGCCAAGCATCTCCATCAATTCTTTGTGTTGTATCTTGTCGAATGCTTTCGCGTAGTTAATGAAGCATAGGTATAAGTCTTTCTTCATTTGTAATGCCCTTTCAAAGAGCATCCTAATCATGAATATGGTGTTCCTTGTTCCAGTGTCTTTGACGAACCCACACTGTCCCTGCTGTATCTCTGGCCTGATTCTGCTTCTCGCTCTATTCATCAGGATTCTGACAATCAGTTTTGTAATGTGACTCATTAAGCTGATAGTTCTGTGTAGTTCACACTCATTTGCACCAGGTTTCTTTGGCAGTGCTATAAATATCGACTTGCATAGGTCGTCTGGTATTATTCCGCTGCTATAAATTTTGTTTATTATGTCGGTAATTTTTTCTATGCCATATTCTTCTAAGGCTGTCAGCAGCTCTATCACTATGCCATCTGGGCCAGGTGTTTTGTTTCTGTTCATTTTGGCCATTGCAGCTTCCACTTCAGATTTTAGTATTTCCGGTCCATCCATTTCCTTATGTATTCTCGGTTGTTCTCTCTTGTCGCAAAAAAGATCCTTTATATATTCTTCCCATTGCTGGAGTATTTCCTCTTTCTCTAATATGATTGTTCCTTCCTTGGATTTTATGCATCCTGTTGAGGAGCAGGTTTTTTGTCTTGTCAGTTCTCTTATCTCTTTATGCATCTCTGCTTTCTTGGTCCTGCTCAGTCTCTCTACTTCTGCGCATTTGTTGTTGAGCCATTCCTCTTTGGCTTGTCTGCATTTGTTCCTTATCTCTCTGTGAAGTTTCTTGTATTCTGCTCTGTGTCTTGGTGTTATTTTTTGTCTCCTTTGCATCATGTGGAGGATCTCTTTGGTCATCCACTCGTTTTTTCTTCTGCGTCTGATTTCCTTTGGGGCTAAGTTGTTCGCTGAGGTCACCATCGCTTCTTTTAGTGAATCCCATTTTGAGTGCCCTTTTCCAATTTGTTCTTCATATTTCTTTCTCACGCTGTTATTGTATTCTTTCTGCAGGGTGAGGTCATCCTCTAGCGTGTCGTATTGCAGCCTTGGTGATGTGCTGGGCTTTTTCAGTCTTCGGAGTTTCACTTTTAGTTTGCAGATGACTGGGACGTGGTCACTTCCACAGTCAGCAACTGGGTAAGTTTTGCATTGGACCATTGTGTTCCTGAATCTCTTGTTTATAGTTATGTAGTCTATTTGGTTCTTCATGTTGCCTCCTGGGTTTCTCCATGTCCATAAATGTCGTTGGTGTTCTTGGAACCAGGTGTTAGTAATAACCTGGTCATTGGCTGCGCATCATTGGATCCATTTCTCTCCTCGTTCGTTGTGCTCTCCTAGTCCGAAGTTGCCGTTCATGTCCCCTTCTCTGTCCTTACCTACCTTGGCATTTAAGTCCCCCATTATTATCCTAATTTCTTGGCTTTTGCACTGAGCCTTGGCACTGTCCAGTACTGAATAGAAAGATTCTATTTCGTCCTCCGTACTTTGAGTTGTCGGCGCATAAACTACTATAATAGCTATATTCAAGGGCCTTCCCCGCAGTTTAAACAAGAGGACTCTCTCTGATAGTTGCCAGTATCCAAGTACACATCTCTTCACTTGTTTGTTTAGTATTAAACTGACCCCTTTTTTGTTTCTTTTACCTCCTGCATATATTATCCTGTGGGTGTCCCTACTGAAATCTCTGTTATTAGGCCATCTTGTTCCACATATGCCTAGGATGTTGATATTCAGTCTGTTCATTTCCTGCTTGACATTCTCTAGTTGTCCACAGTTGAGTGTCCTGACGTTCCATGTTCCTATAGTAATTTTGTCTTTGATACGCACAGTCGCAGGGTAATGGTCCAGAGACACCTATTGCTCATGTCGTTCTTTCCCGGGTGAGGGACAGATTGTGGAGTAAAATGTCCCCTTTACACCGTTTGGTTCTAACAGTCGCCGGATGACAGTCAGGTGGCACCTGTTGCCCATGCCGGTCCTTACCAAGCAAGGAGTTGTTTCCTTGGGAAGCAACCCCCTTGACGCTGTTGGCTTTATTATATTTTTTGTAACTAACCATGATTGAGCGGGGGTAGATAGTGGAGTGGTATCCCATTGCCTTCTCCACGGTGGTTTATTGAGACATCACCTCTAGTTAGCTGGCCGTTGACTCTTTGAGAGTTCTTCTGCCCTTTGTAGGTTTACATTTTTTTTGGCCTACAGGGATGCTAATGTCCCAATTATATATACATATATATAATAATTTACTAAGTTTTAACTTAGTTAAGGTCGAAACGGACAATTTAGTATATTTTAGTAAAAGAGAAAAACAGATATGGTAGAATAAATTAATAGAAAATCTGAGCTTACCACTTGCAGATAGCATATTGAAAAAGTTGAAATTTCTATATATTTTTGAATTTTCATTTTTTTTTCAGAATAATTTCGGCGTGTTCTTGCCAGTTAATAAGCCCAGTGTGTTGAAAGTGGCCGAGAGACAGAGAGAGAGAGAGAGAGAGAGAGAGAGAGAGGGTAGAAGGAGTGGGATGTCCAGTACACAGATAGGGGGTGGGGAATAGAAAGGCTGATTTCAAACAGTAACGGTCTACGAATTTTTTTTGGAAGGTTCTACTAGCAGAAAAAAAAACAAACCTCAATCCTATATTTCGAGTCATCTTTTAGACAAGGAATAGGGGCAAGTGGAAGTCCATGATCCATTTCTCACAGATAAAACATCACTAGCTTCTACGTATTCTATGATTACTTCTATGGGAATGTTCTGATTTGCAATATTCTTTAGTTCCACCAGTTCACACATTTATTGCTAAGACCTGTTGTGCCATGCTCACAAATTCAAACCATCCTCAATCACTTAATATTTGATTGGTAAGTAAGAAGTGAATGCATGGTCATCAGTAAAAGAGAAGCCCAAAATATTAACCACAGGTTGGACAGTAAAATCAACCAGGTACAGAAATTTAAAATATCTGGTAAGTATTCTAATAGAGGGTCTACAGCTGTATCATGTTGAATGAACCGGTTCCCGTCCAATCACCAAAGTTAAGCAACATTGAGCCTGGTCAGTACTTAAATGGGTGACCATTTGGGAATACCAGGTGCTGTAAACGTAAGGACCAAGAATGGTCCACTGGTCCTCCAGGTTTGGGGTTTGGGTGCAGAGCTAACAACCCTGCCCCATAAAAAACAGTTTATTATAGAAACAGCAACAAACAGTTGCTGCCCTGTGCACCATTGGGTGTGATGGATAAATGATGATGATTCTAATAGAGGAGAGAAATTGTGACACCGAGATCCAAAGGCATATTGACATGGCCAAGGATGGATTCCAAAAGCTAAACAGGGTATTGAGAAACAAGAAAACCTCATTGGAAACAAGGAACAGAGTACTGGACTGTTATGTGATGTCTGTCTTTCAATATGGCAGTGAATGCTGAACAATCTCATCAAGATGAAAGAAGCAACTGAAATGTGGCTTTACAGAAAAAAGCTGAGGATACCATAGACCGAGCATGTTAGCAATGATGAGGTTTTAGAGAAGATTAAAATGAAAACGAATACTTAACATCAAGAAAAGACAGCTGAAGTTTCTGGGACATGTAATGAGAAAGGAGGGCTTGGAGAATCTGATACTCACAAGAGGAAAAGAGAGATAGAGGAAAGAAATAGTTAACATATTTGGGTTTGAGCAAATGGATGACAGAGCAGGGTTTGGGAGGAGTAATATGACAAAGGGTGTTAAGTACTACAGGATATAGGGAGTTGTGAAAGGCCATAATCACTTACATCCTGAAGGGACACAACAACAACAACAACAACAACAACAACAACAACAACAACAACAACAACAACAACAACAACAACAACAACAACAAGAAGAAGAAGAAGAAGAAGAAGAAGAAGAAGAAGAAGAAGAAGAAGAAGAAGTTTTAAAAATAGGTGATTTTTAAATCAAGAAACAAGGGTTGCTTATAGCAAAACAATATAAGAAATTGTAGAATAAACAAACCATGATTGTGTATGTCCAGCAAGTACATTGTGTATGTGTCTGGGCATGAATGCTTATTAAATATCAGTGTATAATTTCTGAAAGGATATCTAAACAAATGCAAGCACCATGTTTCTACAAAAGAAATCATGCTGCATTAACAGTTCAAAGCTTTGATTCCCATCCACTTGTAATTTCTGCCAATCAGTTAGTGAAGAAAGTGTGGCTTTGTGCCAATCAGAACACAGATATGAACTTGAGCCCAAATAAAATTATCTTAATTCAGGATGTGGTCAAAATTTGGCATAAATAAAACCATTTCTTTTATCAAAGTGCTTGGGGATGAAGTCAATAAGGAAGTGTCTTAAGATAATCTTGTAAGACTAGCGAACCAACAGACAGATGCTGATAAAAGGCATGACAGAGAAATATGCTCCGTTACTAAAGATTTGAATTACAAAATTATCTTGTTTCCTTATATGGTAACATTCCAAAGACCATATCACATTGAAACACTGGTTCCTGTACAATCACCAAAGTTAAGCGAGCCTGGTCATTACTGCCTGGGAATACTAGATACTTTGAGCTTAGATATACAGGCCATGTAATGTATAATGGTCAGAATTGTTAATCGGATAGCTGAGTTCTAATTTCATTTGGGGTTTGTTATATTCACTTAAGTGCAAATAACTTTTGGAAAGATATGAATCCTCCCTTTCTTCCCCCAGTTATGGGTTAATTAGTAATACTTGTATCACTCAACCATTATTACTTCTCCTCTGCCAAAAAAAAAAAACATTAACCTGTAAAGAATTGATAATGATAAACGGTAAAAATAAATCAGTCAATCTATAAAGTAACTAGATTTTATTTGTATTGGCCAATTTATATCGGCCAATTTATTTGTATTGTGATGTTTGAAGTAAAAAATACCATTATTATCAAGAGTATTTAAATTTGTAATGACTTCTACATAGAATCAGAAAGAATTGAAATGTCTAGGGCACAGAATGAGCAAAAATGGATTGAAGAATTTGATACTCACAGGACAGATTGAAAGCAAGAGGGATAGAGGGAAGATATTGCTTTGCCTATGTAGCAAATGTTATAGAAAATGGAAACGAAAAGGACACTTATACTTAACATCAGAAAGAGAAGGTTGAAATGTTTAGGGCACATAATGAGGAAAGAGAGTTTAAAGAATTTGATCAGTTAGAAACCATCTCTCATGCCCTGAATCCACTGAATGCATCCAGCATCCATTTATTAGAAGTATCATATCAGTTCCCAAAATCATACATGTTTGATGAAGTTTCCAATATGGAAACATTCAAAACTTCATCTGGTGAACAGAGTGGATATGTAAGTCTTAATCTAGTTAATCTTTCCTGCCCAAATGAATTTAATAAAAAAAGAATTAATACTGCTTTCTCTCTCGAGGCCAGTTTACGCACAGTCAAGATCAGAATAACCTTTAACAAATAAAACAAACGAACATCCTTTAATAATTCTTCCAAGAAATAGAACTTAAGATAAACTTTTTCAAAACAAAAACTATAATCTGGAATTGGAATGAAAGCAATCATAGCACATGCTTTGAATCCATCAAGAAAAAACATAGGAATGTGCAATTTGTAAATACTAAAGACTTCAAATATATTGCTATATAGATCAGTTATAACAAATTTAGTATTTGAGTAAAGAATATTAAGCATAGAATACTGAACGCCAATAGAGGTAGTTTTACCCAACACTGCAAATTGCTACAAAACTAAAACATTAATCTGAAAACTTAAGTCATAACCTTGTCAGATCAAGACTTTCATATGGATGTCCTCCATGATGCCAAACCCATTCAAACTTTTCTAGACTGTCAGATATATACAACCATTTTCTCAGATCTTTCAGCAAATGAATAGTGTAGGTTTTTATCAAGGAATATAGTTCTTTGAACTTTGTTGACTTTTACTACAGAATCACAAAAGAGCTGTACCAAATAACAGAAGCCACAACACTTCAGGACTACCAACAGCATCAATAACTAAAATGGATAGCACATGTAAAGTAAGGAGATAATAATGGCATAATCAAGATATTGATCTTCTACATTACTTCAAATAAAAAAGATAAAAAAGAAGCCCTCATTAATATCATAAAGAGTGATAAAATCTACTGAAATTGAAAAACTATTTTCCTGAAAAATCTTTTTAAGAGAAAGATTTTATAAATTTTAGCCAGAAGAAGCAGTGAGTGTTGAATGTTTCTTTATAAGGAAATTGCCATCACTATCAGTTTCATTATTGGGTGTGGTTGTAGGGTCACTGCACAGCTCAGCATGGTCAGTGTTTCTTGGGTAAGTACACTTGGCAGAGACCATCCCTCTTCAGGTCAAATCACAGCTGATGTCCTCTGACTTGAAGGGTTACCAGGGTTACATAGACATGCCCTTGATTTCATCAGAAGAACTGTTCACCCTGGTTTCAGTATAAAACCTTTTCTATCCAGCAATGCCATATCATGATTGCATGCATAGCTATGGTGCCCAGTTTACCTCATTGTCCCAGATTGCTATTGATCTGATAAAAACAACATCTTAACTGTTGTTATTCTCAGTTTCAGCTTGATCAAAGTTTGTAGCACCTGTTAGGGCCCCAGCTATGGGCAAATAGTACTCTCTATAAAAAAAAAACAAGTAAAATGATCAGTACATTTTAATAATAAAATTACCAGCAATATGTTTTTATAGTGAAATTACCAGCAATGCTTTTAAAAAAATTACCAATAATACATTTTATCTTTGAACTACATATCTAAAAAGTATATACAATTAGCTAATTCAATAATTAAATGTGTAAGGTTTCTTACAGAAATATTTTAGTAGATGAAATAATGGAAGTGAAAAAGAGTACATGCACAAAGTAACAGAATAACTGAGTTGCAATGCAAGATAACATTTATTAAAATAAAATTAACAAAAGGAAAGTATAAAACATTAGTTTCTCTTGTGAGAAGTAAATTGTACACTTATTGTGTTGGTGTGTTTTTAGTGTGAAGCATTCATAGCTCATTTAGCTTCAGTGTGGAAAGTTCATGTCACTAATTTGAAAGAGGAAAACCAAAGAATGAGGGCGTTACCTTAGGGTTCTTATGTGTTTTTTATATTTGAGAGCTGCTGCTGATATTGTGTTTAAGAACTGCTACTGATATTAAAGAGCACTATGCATTTATTCTGAAAGTATAAAATTATGTACAAAATATTTATAGTTAAAGGCATAAATCTGTGTTTAAAATATTTAGGTTTTGTCATTAAATGACCCATAGGGGTTTATATGTGGCTAAACAAAATCAACCAACCAACCAACTAACCAACTGACTGATAAGAAGGTGCATTTACTTTTTGGTAGGTATTGTTTTTAATCATGCTGGCTGTGCAGTGGTTTCCCCTTGCCTTTTCCTCAGTTTTTCTTCTCTTAGGCTGTTTGCTACTCAAAGTTAGATAGCCCTGTCTATCCTGCTATTTAACCCATAGTTTCAGGAAGATGAGATGGATTCATGCCATTTCCAAGAGAATTTGTGCAAAAATGAATGTAACAGACTAGGCAAGAATTTGAACTCAGATCGCAGCCTCCATTACAATAGATGGAATGATTAAAGATTCTATTTGAAAAATGAAAGGTCAGCTATGCTAAGGCAAAAGTCTAAATTTGTAACATTATCATTGCATGTGGTTTTCTTTAGAATTCTTCATGTGCCAGATGGCAGATTTCCAAGTGTGTCTTCCTCTGTATGCTCATCTGTAACATGAATGAAGACTGGCACTGATTTGCTCCCCTGTGGATGGTGAATTTAATTCTATGTAGAAATAAATTCTTAAGCAATACCAAAAGTATCCAGATTGAATAGAATTATCCTCTTGATAATGCTATTTAGTGTGTCTTTTGAAAATGTCTAAAACAACAAAAATTGTAACAGAATTTAAGCATTTTAATTCATCTTTCACATTTATGAATCTATGATTCATCATTGCATTAAATGCTACTGTCATACTTGGTCTGGTTTTCCAACTATATAGCATGAGATTCTCAACAAAAATCCAAAGAATGGTCTGTAATATAATCAGACCCAAACCTGGCATCACTGACGTGACATGACTTCTCTGTTTTCTTCTACAAATATTTTCATGGTAATTGTTTGGATGATCTTTCTTCTTTGGTGATTCAACTGCATGAACTTAAGTGTGCTACACTATTAGCACCTAGGTCCCATCTCTTTACTCTTGAACTATCTAGATGCACCATCTGTTCTATTCTTGCACTTCTTGCCTGTAGAACTCCCTTCAGATTTCTTGTTTCCCTTCCAATTACAATCTTCAAAAATTCAAATACAGTTCCAATTCCAGTTGAATTCATTACATTTACTAACATGTCAATAGCTTTGAGAAAGGTATGCATCCATCTCTTCTCCCTTCAGCTATGGGTAAATAGCAGGAGGACAGATTGGGTTCTGCTGTAGAAGGCAACCAGTCTAGGAGAAAGAAGAAAATCTCTGAATTAAAAACCAGCCCATAGAGGGTTGGGCTCAGTTAGACTATCTTCCCCAAGATACATCACATCCACTGTAGTCACAGTACTGTGTTGCCCCTTGGACTCTGAGGAGTCATGTGACTTGTAATTGCAATTATAAATTTAAGTCTTTCAAAATGTAATAGTTCTAACTTTGTTGTTTTATGATACATAATTCATTCATGCTAGTTTTCAAAACAGAAAATATACTGTAAGATTTATATTTTAATAATGCAATAATCAAATTTTATTGAATCTGTTAAATTCAATTAAAAAGCTTAAAAAAATGAACATGTGAATGAGACTGGAATCAAACTTGAAAAGTATCATCCAAACAAAGTTGTTTTTAATGAAACTTCTACAAAGTATAATTTGGGAACTAATTTGGCAATAATCAGCAAATTATTCAAATTATTCAGCAAATTATTCAGCAAATTATTCAGCAAATAATCAGCAAATAATCAGCAAATTCTCTGATCTCTTTGCTGGTTTTGTTCATTTGAAGCAAAAATTAACCAAAAATTTTATGAAAACTGACAAGAAATAACAATCCGTCTCTTTCTTTCTCTCCTTCAGTCATCTTTGTTATCAGATGACAGACAGACAGACAGACAGACAGACAGTCGTGTCAGTCTAATTGACCGAGGCTAAAAGATTTGTCTTTGATCTGTGTGTATAATTCTTTTTGATTTTATTGGAATGGTTCCCATTGAGCTATGCATCATGAAAGTACTTGGCTTCCTCTCGTTTGTTTACAATAATTAATAAAAAAATTGATTTAGGACAAACTGAATGATATTTTTAACCCAGTTGAAAAAGCTTCCAAGATTTAGTATTTCATATCATGCAAATATTTAGAGTCTTTGAAGATATTTTGGCATTATTTACTGCAATTACTCTTTGACATTTTAAAAAAATTATAATTTTTGTAAATTCCTATCCTTGCTATCAATTAAATGACAGATGATTTTTATAAACAGTATATACTTGTGTATAAGCCAACTGTAACGTGTAACCCCTGATTTTTCAAATTCTTTTCTTTATGTGCCATATTTAATCAAAACATAGGTGATCATAGCTCTTCATAACTTCCTGTCCTTTGTTGCTCTTAATAAACCTTGTCCTTCTGCTATTATTTTCTAAGCCCTGTTCCACTATCCATTTACTCAAGCACATCATCTATTTTCCCTTCTGTCCCTCTTGCTCTCTGTTTGAAACTATATAAAATGTTAAATTTGAAGAATGGCGATTATCTGTAAAATTGCTATGTAATTAGCGATGGGATAAGAAAAGAGATGCTATGTCTTATGAGAAAGAATATACGGAATGAAAAAATAATCTCTGTAAAAACAATCCAAACGATTTTCAAATGCTGTCAAGGCTGGATCTGATGTTCAGCCATGTTAGAGTAGACAACATCCTCTTTGGCCTAACCTGATTTCTGTAAATATATATTAAAGCAGGAGTCGGGTATTTATAGGAGTTATTTAAATGAGTCGATCAACATCTTTAGCAATAGATCGCATATATGAGATCTACTTGATATATGCGGCGAACATGAGTCCCAATAGATTTTAAAGCATGGTTTATTGGAACTAAATCACATTTACAAAGGAGATTGTCCAGTACTGCCATCATCATCATCATCATCATTATAATCATCATCATCTATCCACCACACCCTGTCCCGTAAAAAAAAGTTTATTACAGAAACAGCAACAAAAAGTTGCAGCCCTATGCACCATTGGGTGTGATGGATAAATGATGATGATGATGATTACTTTCATTACAGATGTAAATAGCCAGAAGTTTCAGTAAAGGAAGTAAAACGGCCGAAAATAAACCGAAATTTGTCGTCCTATGCAGAAAGTCATTCAGCAGTTAATTACATGACTGTGATAGAGTTACGGAAGACAAAATGTAGTTCGATTTTTTCATGGACGTTCAGATCAAAAAAGATAGGTTTCTTCAATAACTAATTGTTGATTTGAGTTCAGCATATACATTTGCACAGAAATAATGCTATTTTGGATAAATTTGAAGGGGGAAGAGCCTTCAGGACCTAAAACGAAAATTTATCTAAATTTCTTTATTTGTTTTATTTTAGTTTCTCTGACCTGTAGTTGGAATTTTAGGGGTCTTCTTTTTTCTGATGACCATGCATGCAGTTTTTATTGAAATATACGAGTTAATATTTCTTGTGATTCATATATTATTGGTGGGTGATTCTTTTCAACTAGTGTTGGAGTATATTTGAGTCAATATTAGTCACAATTATCTCGCAGGAATCAACACTTTGGATATTAAATATATATTTACGAGCTCCTGAAATATTTATCCCACAAACAGCATCAGCAGACTCAATGTGAGTCCAAAAAAACAAGAAAGACAAAACCATAAATATGAAACAAATGACAATGCAGGTATCAACACGAGGAATTACATGAGTAAACAATTGTAAAGAAAGGAAAAAATATCAAAATATATAATATGGAGAATGTGCTTGTTTTTGTGTGTATGTGTGTGTGTGACTCATGTGTGTAGATGTGTATCAGAGAGTTCAAACAAGTACCAAAGAAATGAATGCCCCATGTCAGCAGCATTCATCTCAATGTGCAGCAACATCTGAAAGCCAGAGCTCAAAAGACCAAAAAAATGTTGAACGAGAATATGATTCCCTCTTTATAGGCTTAAAGAGTGCCTCCTAGTGAGTGTTTTTTGCAGAACCATATGTGGTAAGCCACATTAGCATTGATAGTTTTGGTTTTAACAGTCAAGCTTTCTTTTGGTCTACATGCCATATTCAAGTAATCTTAATATTTTAATTGTTTTAATGATTAACAAACATGTCTGTTTAACATTTCTCAACAGTACTAAGTTCAGTTTGCACAAAAATCTTGGACAAAAATATACATACAAAGTAGCAATTTTTAAATAATGCAAGTTTGGCTAATGATTAATAAAAGTTCTTTATCAAGGGTTTTTTTTCTATATTTCAGACCATTTTTCCTGGTTTCTGATTAGAATTTAAATATAAATTGTTCAACATCAGAATACTTTCAGCTTTCAGACACCATTATCAAAGAGCTTTTGTTTTTTAAGCTATGACAGTTTCATATTTTTGCAATTATTGATTGTGTCCAGTTTTGTTTTAAGTATCATATCTTTGACGGATTGCTGAATTGTTTTTTTTAGTCTGCGTAATATATTTAGTATGTTTTTTACCTAATTTAGATAACATTTTGTTGATATTGTTTAGTTTTTTATACTTAATGTATTTTTAGTTATTTTTTATTTTAACAAAACTTGTATATAAAAACAAAATCACACACACACACACACACACACACACACACACACATATATTTTTTTTTTTTAATCATTTCACCCCGAGCAAGGCAGAAACGCCACTGATGTGCAGGGGGTTACATAAATGTAAAAAGATTAATTAGAAAATAGTGAGGAGTACAAGCTAGTTAGAAGGGAACAATAGAAAGCTGAGAAAGCAGATACATAGGAGGAGAGAAAGTGAAGGTTATACAGGGGAGGGGAGAGAGCTAGAGTCCAGTGGTTAGTAGATGAGTATTAACTTTGCATTTAAATTTCTGGAGGTTGTAGCCGTCAGGAAAGCAAGAATACGGGAGTGAGTTCCACAGGCGGGAAGTGCGAGAGAGGAATCTGCAGGAGTAGAATTGTCGTCTGCATTTGGCTAACCTGACTGTGAATGGGTGGGACCCAGTTGCCAGTCTGGTTGCATAAACACCTGTTGAGGAGGCATCAGTGACTTAAGCTCATCCGAACAGAAGCCATGAAAGTATTTATAGAAGAGACAGAGGGAGGCCACATTTCGACAATGGGAAAGTGGCTGCAGTCGAGTCGCCAGATCAGTACCTATCACATTACAGACTCTCCTTTGGAGCTTGTCAAGAACACTGAGGAGAACGGCAGGGGCACCTGACCATAAATAGCAGCAGTACTATATGTATGTATATACATATAAATGTATATTTAAATTGTATCCTTAGTAATTTGTAAGGTTGATTCTACTGGGGATCATAAACCAAACCTAGATTGTGAAATGACACATTTTCAAATGAAAAATATTCAAATGTTCTACAATATAATTGTATCAAATACTTTTTAATACAACTGTGTACTGGTCTGATTTAACTATGGCCCAAAAACAACTAACCAGCTAATTATATACAATATCATTCAACCATGGCAGCAGTTGAATATATTCTTAAGTCTGACATTGAGTGTATCTAGGCAGCTTTCATGCTTCACCACTAATTCAGTTCTTAAACAAATATCAAACAGTTTACAGAATTAAACAGAGCACCTCCTGAGCTATATTTTGAAAACAAATTTTGAATTTTGGTTCAGTAGAAAAAAAGTTACATCAAAATATGTGAAGTCCCAAAAGGGAGACTAACTACATAAGTACATAAGTGAGTGAGTGACAACACTTCTAAAAATAAATTTCATTCTTTATAAATTATTTTCTGGTTAATATTTTTGCATGCAGTTTTCAACATTTAAATTCTGATGATATCTTTTATTATTTTCGTCAATCAAACTTTGCTTATCACTTATCATTTTACCAGAATTGATTATCAGAATTAATTATAAATAATCTATTTTTTATTGTTTTTTTATAATCAATCACCTATAAATTTTTTTTTTAATAGTTTGAATGAGGTTTTCATCATTAAATTTATATTAAATTAATAGCAATACCTAGAAGAATCATGAATTACATGAAAAAATGCCCACATGAAAAGTAATAATTTGAAGATATGCTATGAAAGTTGGCTCTCTGTGCAGGGCCCGGAAATTCTTTCCACCTGAATCTATCCTGCAATTATATAAATCCACCATCCACCTGTGTATTGAGTACTGCTGCCACATCTGGTCGGGTGCCCCTTCTATTCTCCTCGGGGTTCTTGACAAAATACAGCGAAGAATCTGTAATGTGATTGATACCAACTTGGCTGACCGCCTGCAGTATCTCTCCCACCAGCATGACGTGGCTTCCCTGTGCCTCTTCTATAAATACTTTCATGGCTTCTGCTCTGATGAACTTAAATCACTGGTGCCCCCCAGATGTGAATTTGCACAAGATACTAGATTGGCAACTAGGTCCCACCCTTTTACAGTGAAACCGATGAAATGTAACTGCAATTTCTACTCCAACAGCTTCTTTCCTCGCACTTCCCACCTGTGGAATTCCCTACTGCATGCTTGCTTCCCCGACGGCTACAACCTCCAGGAGTTTACATGTAAGGTCAATAGACACCTCCTAATACACTAACTCACACCCACTCTCTCCAACTCTCTACCTATGTACATCCTACGTCGTTTATCACCCTCCTTCTGACATTTTCTATACTCAATCTCTCTATGTAACCCTCTGCACTATAGTGGCAGTGGAATGCCTTGCTTGGGGTGACATGATTAAAAAAAAAAAAAAATTGGAAAAGTAAAGGACAAGATATTGTAGTGAAGTAAAAAATAAGAAATTTCTTACTTATTTTTAAGTATTGTATTTAAATTTTATTTTTAGCTGCAATATTTTAAGTAATAAATTTCTTACTTTTTACTTCACTAGAATATCTTGTCCTTTACTTTTCCAGGTTTATTAACTTGTCCTGTTCTTTTCCTGGTTTAATATAATCTTAAGAATATTTTCCATGTAATATACATATATGCATCATTCATTCAGTAATGAATTTGAACACTTTCAGCTACTGACATGTGTTTGCATTGTATACAACAGGCTAAAGTCTGCCTTCCTCTACTGAGGTAGAATTGTTGACTGATGTCAATTTGGTTGGGTTTCAGTCTTGGCTAGAGGCAATCAGATGTTTAACCGTACTGATGAGCTGTGACACAACAAAACAAGACTGTCTGTGGATGACTATTTATGCTCTTTCATGCCAACTGAGCATGATGGAGAAATGGAAGACTTTATAAACAGTAGCTACTCCCACATTTACATATGTGTGTGTGTATGTGGTCAGATTTTGGGAACTGGGTTAGGATGAAAATATTTTAGAGGTGCTGAAACAGTTTCAGCCTGGCCTTCTTCTCAAAATCTGATCAAATGTTAAAATATTAGATTCTTGGGTGGGGGATAAGCTTCTTGGTTGGGCTAAGAATTTTCCATCACCATCTAACACACAAACACACACACATTTTGATAAAGTAATTTTCTAAGTTGAGTTTAGATGTGACAGAAGGTCAAAAACATGGGGCACCCAGTGAGGACTGATCTTGCTACTCAGTTGTAATTGATCTACTGAGACAAGCTCGCTAACCATCATACCACAATGCGATGCCTACACGCGTTTGATATAGATGTGAAAAATTCTTTTGTTTGGTTTTGATTATAGCAGTTTCTAATTCATGTATTTTTCCATCTGTCCTCAACTGCCAGACATCCACCGGCATTTATCTCAATCAACCATGTATCTTTATTTGAAAAGCTTGTTCTTACAACTCTTTTATCTCATTCTTTTAGATATGTGTGAGGGTTGGGGGGGGGGACAAAAATTCTTTTGATCTTTTAATGTCATTGTCATACATGGCATAAGAATTTCATAATGTTTATTTAATCCACCCAACTCCCCACATTTGGGGAGGGTAGTTGAGATGAGTGACGATGGAAAAAAGGAACACCTGATTATGCATTTTTCCACTTAGTGAGCATGACAGCAAATTTCCATTAAATGATTTCCACTCATTGTGAGAAATAAAAAATTGGTTGTCAGTATGTCATTATTATAACAATCATAATCATGTTGGTGGTAGTAGTGATGTTAACGATAGTGAAAATTATGGTGGCAGCGATGGTGAGGAAAATTATGATAATGTAAATGGTGATGGAGATGGTAGAGAATATTATGGTGGTGCTGGCTAAAATTACAATAGTGATGTTGAAAATTGGGATGGTGGTGGAGTTAATGAGGCGGTTGTGATGATGGCAATATTGGTGAAAGCAGTGATGTTAAAGAAAATTATGGTGATAGCAGAGGTCGAAATTGTGATTATGGTGGCAATGAAGGCTAAAATTATGACAGTGATGTTGGTGAGAATAAAAACTGTGATTGCAGGGATGTAGGGTAAAATTATGATAGTGATGTTGGTGATTAACTGATAATCACATTGTCATAATAAAAAACTGACAATATATATTATCAGACACAGACATCAAAATATCCTAATAGGAGATGTATATTTCTTATAAAAGTAATACTCGATCCCTACTTTATTCAATCAATTCATAGTCCACCCATCCACAACAGACAAAGTTAAATGCTTTGCTCACAGATTCTTTTCAAACTCAACATTTGACTTTTCTGGAGTACCCACATAAGAATTTCCACCTAGAACAGAGGATCTACTGAGTGATATATGTATAACCCTATATCTTCTAAATTAAACTTTCATAAGGCAAGTGGAGGTGATATCAATCCTAAAGAAATATCATTCTAAAGAAATGTACCACTAATCTGGATCCAGTCCTTTCCAAACACTACAGCTACTACCTCTCTGCTTCCTACTTTTCTACTTGTTGGAAGTCTTCCTCTATAGTTCCTGTTTTTAAGAACTCTGGTGAACCCACAGACTTCACTAACTATCGCCTTATAAGCCTCTTACAACTTTTTGGCAATACATTTGAGCCTAAAATCAATGCTGAAGCATTTTACCTCTCAAGACCTACTCTCTGACAAACAATATGGCTTCCACTTAACCATGTCTACTGCTAATGTGCTACTAGCCATCATTAAATATGTATACCAGGCTCTTGATAATAATGGTGAAGCTCAAGCTGATACTCTAGATATCTCAAAAGTGTTTGACAGGGTTTAGCATGCTGGCTTTCTGTGCAAGCTCCAGGGCTGTGGTATTTCTAGATGATTGTTTTATTTTATCCAGTCATTCTTAGTGAATTGTGAAATGAAGGTTGTTTTGAATGGAAAAGCTTCAGATTCATTTGCACAAATGCAGGTGTCTCTCAAGGCTCTATTCTATGTCCTATGCTGGTCTTTTTGGTCTTCATCAATGATCTTCCTGATGTCATCAGTTCTCAAGTAGGCGTCTATGCAGAAGACACCATCACTTACTACTGTCTCAATAGAAAATCTGTCAAGGCTGACAAAGTAAACTGGCTCCTGCTCCTGAAATGGACCTTCAATCAGTGGTTAACTGGGGCAAGAAATGGCTTGTAAATTTTAATGCCTCCAAAACAAAACTGCTCTCTTTTAACCGCCATAGGGAAAATTTCCTGTCAGCCATCAACGTGGCTGGTGCAAATCTTCTTAAGAGCAGTACACTGCAACATACGGCGTCTTCTTGGCCTCACTTTTTCAATCAACCTGAAGTTAAATGAATATATCAAATCTATAGCTGCATCTACTACTAGGAACGTTAGGTCTCTGTGTTAGGCCAGAATGTTTTCCCATCTAAATATATCTTGCACATTTATAAATTCAAAATTCGCTCATGCATTGAATAATGCTGTCACATCTTGTTGGATGTTATATACTCATTTCTCAGATATATAATTATTCTGAAACAATATTGTTGTAGACAGCGATGATGATAAATCTAAAATTCAATCCTGGAAAATACAAGGCTGCAGTTCTAGGTCCATGGTGCTGAATCAACAATGTTTGATCAAATGAATAAATGCTGCACAATGATGTTGGGATGGTGACGAACATTAAACTTGATATACTTGGTGGCCTTCACTATGACCACTGCAGTAATTATTCTCAAAGTTCGTGGACAGCAATTAAACTTCAAAATCCACAACAAATTCAGGGTAACAATTAAACTTTTTGAATCATAAATTACTTTGTCAGGAACCACTCAACCTGACTTCTTTACAAAAAAACAATTTCACATAATCATTTCATAATCTTCTTTGTCCTTTCTTCGTCCTTTCTTCATCACTGTAAGCAAAAAAACAAATAAAATCTGCAATAAATGTCTCCATCTAAAACAACAGGACCAGAAATGTAAAAAAATATCAAATATATTTTACTTCCCATTTTTATATAAAGATGTCTTCAGTGACATGGTTTAGGAGGTTGTTTTGTCAAAGTTGTCAGCACTTCTCATTTGAGATATCCTGATTTTACTCAACCATACACTTCAACAGTTGTGTCCAGACTCTTCAAAATAAAATCAAAATTACTACTAAAGATTTTCTATCAGCTTGACATCACTTCTGTGCTGTTGACAGTTATCTTCTGGTACAAACTTAAATGAACCTCTGACCACGGTAGTCAAAAAAATCCAGTTTGAAATTGCTTTCTTTTTTTCTTAACTATTTGAATAATAGAATAATAAAATAGGCAACCCATAATGCAATACATTTCCCACAATGCATCATTGACATTTATGTATAGTTAAGCAAGAACAATGTACATGGCCTTTAAGCATGAAACTGTTACCTGTAGGTGTTGACCTCAATGTACACTTTCTTATTTACATTTGCTCTATTGCTTATATTGAGCACTGTAACCCATAAATATAGACTACCTAAAAATATATTTTATCATATACAAATTATAATAAATATTTATTTAAATATAAATTTAAATATAAATATAAATATAATATTTAATAAATATAATATTTAAATATAAAATAGCTAAATATTTATTTATTAATAAAATTAAATACACAGAATATACTTCCTCCCCTGACTGTTCGTTACTTGACATCATTTCTGACAATATTGACAAAGCCATTTCTACCCATCCCTCTGCCCATGTATTCGTGTTTGGTGACTTTAACGCCCACCACACCAAGTGGCTGAAGAACGCTGTCACTGACCCTGCTGGTGTCCACACCATGAACTTTTCAATCACCCAATCCCTTACGCAAGTAGTGGACTTCCCCACGCGTTTCTCCGACAACCCTAACGGAAGGAACTCACTTCTAGACCTCTGCTTCACTTCCATCCCAGACTCTTGCACTACCAGACAACTCTGCCCACTTGGAAACTCTGACCACACTGTAGTGTCCGTCAATATTTCACTCCACTCCCGCCCGACCCATGAAACACAGACAAGTAGAATATCATACTGCTATCAAAGAGCAGACTGGGATTCGTTCCGAGACTTCCTCTGTGACATCCCTTGGAACAACGTCTTTAGTCTTCCCATCGAAGAATGTGCATCCGAGGTCTCCTCCTGGGTTAAGGCTGGCATTGATGCCTTCATCCCTGCGAGGAAATTCCAGCTTAAATCTCATTCGTCTCCATGGTTCTCACCCGCTTGTTCGGCTGCCATTGCCCACCGGAATCATTTCTTCCGACTTTATCGTAACTATGCGTCGGAACAAAACAGGCGCCTTTTCACTTCAGCTCGTAATAAGTGTAAAAGGGTACTTAACGAAGCTAAGATGTTGTTTGCTGCCAGAATGAAGCAACGCATAGCATGCTCTAAATTCGGCTCTAAAGACTACTGGCGACTCTGTAAAAGAGTACTTAACAAGAGCAAGTCCACAATACCCCCGCTAATCAACAAATTTGAGGTCCTCACCTCCCCAGCAGATAAGGCTGAATGTTTTGCCCGCAGATTCTCGAACAATTCGAGTCTGGACTCGTCTGGAGTTTTTACACCCGACTTCTCACCTAGAACCGAGGCACAACTGAATGATGTCCACATTACACCTTCGCTTGTCTCTAAGATAATCTTAAAACTTGACCCTCACAAAGCGAGCGGTGGTGACGGAATCCCAACCATAGTCTTAAAGAAATGTGCCCCTGAACTCTCCTCTATCCTTTCTAAGCTCTACAACCTCTGCCTATCTGCTTCCTGCTTTCCTGCCTGTTGGAAATCTTCCTCTATAGTTCCTATATTTAAAAACACTGGAGAACCCTCTGACCCTGCAAATTACCGCCCTATCAGCCTTCTTCCGATCTTTGGCAAAGTGTTCGAAGCCATTATCAACGCCGAGGTGGTTCAGCATCTCACAGCACACAGGCTCCTCTCGGACAAGCAATATGGTTTCCGCTTCACCAGGTCTACTGCTGATATGCTAACGACCATCACCGAGTACATATACCAGGCACTCGACAGGAATGGCGAAGCTCGAACCGTTGCATTGGATATATCTAAGGCGTTCGACAGAGTTTGGCATGCTGGCCTTCTATGTAAACTGCGGAGCTATGGTATAACTGGACATTTGTTTGAACTAATCCAGTCATTCCTCTCTAACCGCACAATGAAAGTGGTATTAAACGGACATTCCTCCCAGAACTACCATACAAACGCAGGTGTCCCCCAAGGCTCCATCTTAGGTCCTACACTCTTCCTGATATATATTAATGATCTCCCTGATTCCATGAGAACCCAAATAGGTTTGTACGCCGATGACACCACAGTTTACTCTCGCCTCCAACAAAAATCTGGTGTAGGCGTCAAAGCTAAACTTGCAGCCGAGATTGAAAAAGACCTCCAATCCATATTGGACTGGGGTAAGAAATGGCTAGTAAATTTTAATGCTTCTAAAACGAAGCTACTGTCAATTAACCATCATCAACAATCTCACCTACCTCCCATTAGCATGGACCAGGCTTGCCTCCCAGAGAGTAAAACACTACGCCTCCTTGGTCTCACACTTTCAGCGGACCTCAAATGGAATGACTATATCGAATCCATTGCTAAATCCGCTGCTATGAAAGTCGGTTCTCTGTGTAGGGCCCGGAAGTTTTTTCCGTCTAAATCTATCCTGCACATTTACAAATCTACCATCCGCCCGTGCATTGAATACTGCTGCCATATCTGGTCGGGTGCCCCTGCTGTTCTCCTCGGGCTTCTCGATAAGGTTCAGAGGAGGGTCTGTAATGTGATAGATACCGACTTGGCAGACCGCCTGCAGTCTCTCTCCCACCGGCGAGACGTGGCTTCGCTGTGTCTCTTCTATAAATACTTTCACGGCTTCTGCTCCGATGAACTTAGATCACTGGTGCCCCCTAAATACGAATTTGCACGAGATACTAGATTAGCAACTAGATCCCACCCTTTTACAGTGAAATCGATAAAATGCAGCCGTAACTTCTACTCCAACAGTTTCTTTCCTCGCACTTCCCGACTGTGGAATTCTCTTCCAAACGATTGCTTCCCTGACGGCTACAATCTCCAGGAGTTTAAATGTAAGGTCAATAGACACCTCCTAACACACTAACCTGCTCCCATTCTATCAAACACTCTTCCCATCTGCCCGACACTCATCCTCGCTATCCTTACTCATCTATCACCTTTCTCCTGACATTCCCTATGTCTATCCACTCCTTCTCTTTACCTTCCCCTATGTAGCCCCATGCGCAATAGTGGCAGTGGAATGCCTTGCTTGGGGTGAGATGATTAAAAAAAAAAAAAAAAAAAAATATACACTCCTGATCAAAAATTTAAGACCACTTAAAAATCTTTAAAAAGAAATTTTTTTTTATGGATAGATTTTAAACTCCTCCCACTTAAGGTTACCAATACTACAATCTAAAATGTTATGAAAATAAAAAGCTACATTCCAAAATTTATTATTTAGAAATTTACATTTTTATAAAATAAAGATTTTTAAGTGGTCTTAAATTTTTGATCAGGAGTGTATGTATATTCCATTTTTAAATGAGTTATTACACTACCCTGGTTTCTACCATGAGTGATGTCTTCAGGTGATTTTTAATAACTTGTTAAAAGACACCACCCATGGTAGAAACCTGGGTAACGTAATAACTCATTTAAAAATAGAAAATATTGAAAAGTTCCACAATATAATTGTATGGAACACTTTTTAATACAAATGTGTACTGGTCTAACCCTATTATGACCAAAAACTAAGCATTAAACAATCAATATATATATATATATATATATGTGTGTGTGTGTGTGTGTGTGTGTGTGTGTGTGTGTGTGTGTACATATATATATATATATAGTCATCCACAGACAGATCTGTTTCACTGTATCACTGCTCATCAGTATGGTTAGACAGCTGATTGCCTTTTACCCAGGATTGAAACCCAACTGAATTGGCGTCAGTCGGCAATTCTATATATATATATATATATATATATATATATTTAAATAGATGTTTTGTGTTACAGAACTTGGGTATTGCACAAAGAGTCTTTTTTTTTTTAATCATATCACCCCGAGCAAGGTGGTAACGCCACTGATGCGCAGAGGGCTATGTAAGAGTGAAAAGATTGGAAAAGTGAAAGTCGGAAACCACATTCTAAACTGGGAACAAGGGATGAGCCTCTTCACCTGTTTAATAGACGTGGGTGGAGTGTGAACCGGGTAATAGTTTAGCCTATCTACTCCAATTGAAAAAAAAAAAAGAAAAGAGTGAAAAGATTGGAAAAGAGTTATAATTTTTATGTTAGAGGACATAATGAGAATAAAATGGTTTCGCTCCTACTTATCAAAGTTTTTTTATTGGAAGAACTTAACATAAAATGTAAGAGTTCTGAAAAAAGAAATGGTCCATGATGAGAAGATGAAATGTATTGCTAGAGACTGATCACAGCAAGACCCAGCAAACACGCTCACTGCTCACACAATGATGGTCTGCAAGACCTGATGTAAACAGACTCCAACACACTCAAATGAAAAAGTGAATGTGAATTGGATAATATGGAAAACCAATTCACATCAAAGTTTATGGCACACCTTCTATTCTTTAAAAGATGTTTAGAAATTGATGAACAGTACATGTTGTGGACAAGTTCATTTTCTTGCCAGGTATGGTTCCTTATTTTCAATAGAACATGCTGTTTGATTCTACTCTCAAGTCGTTGAGTGGTTCTGCCTATGTAACTGTCACCACAGCCACAATTATATTTGTAAATTACAGAATTTATTTGATGAGGGAGCAGAACGTCCTTACAAAGCAGTTGGACACCAAAACTCAGGAGATAAACACTTCTTATATGAAGAAATAGATTAATGAAGAGATTGAACATAGCATCCAGCTCACCAAACAAACGTCATATTTTGGCTTTAATTTCAGTTGAAAATAAGGACAAAAATTCTCCAACATTTGGATAATTTTTTATTGATCTGCTTCTAAGCTTTCGGCTCACATGAGCCATTTTCTGCTCATGTTTAGAATGGCTCATGATTAAGCATATATTTAACAGGATATGTTTAGAAAATTATTTGCTGCCTCGATACACTAAATTTAAGTTACATGATGCCGCAGCATTAAATGATCCTAACACCAAGAAATTTCAATGTAACCTCATTAAACGTCAAATGCACACAGCCAAACAGAAGATGGCTCATGTGAGCCAAAAGCTTAGAAGCAAATCAATAAAAAATTATCCAAATGTTGGAGAATTTTTGTCTTTATTTTCAACTGAAATTAAAGCCAAAATACGACGTTTAGAATGGCTCATGATTAAACATATATTTAACAGCATATATATATATATATATATATATATATATATATTTTCTAAACATATGCTGTTAAATATAACTAGACAATGAATGTCTATTATGTTTAATCATGAGCCGTTCTAAACATCGTATTTTGGCTTTAATTTCAGTTGAAAATAAAGACAAAAATTCTCCAACACTTGGATAAATTTTTATTAAGTTGGTTCTAAGCTTTCAGCTCACATGAGTTTGTTATTTTTGGTAACTATTGCCATTGCTTAGCGGAGTCTTATATCAACACAAAATAAAATCGTCGCTGATGGTGGATGTTTTTGTGTTACTCTCCTTATAACCTCTCTAAAGATGGTTCATGTGAGTCGAAAGCTTAGAACCAACTTAATAGAAATTATCCAAATTTTGGAGAATTTTTGTCTTTATTTTCAACTGAAATTAAAGCCAAAATATCATGTTTAGTACGGCTCATGATTAAACATAATAGACATTCATTGTGTCTTATATTTAACAGTATATGTTTAGAAAATTATTTGCTGCCTGAATACACTATATATATATATATATATAAAATCATAGAAATCCCAGTTCTTTACAAGTGCATCTGTTGACATGTAACTCAATAGTCCCTGCCTCATGGACAGGTCATCGGTGATTAGATCTGATTTAGTCACCTGTGATGAACATCGTTAGACACCCAATAGAATAAAAAAACCTATCAAAGGACAAAGTTTTTTTTACCCAATGGGATCAACGGTCACGTGTTCAGGTTCAGTGCGAGAATTCAATGTGTAGGAAATCAGGAATAGAAGGAAGGGCTCCATCTGGTATACTTACCTAAGATAAACTACGCATGAATGAATACTTCTCCGTCTTTGAACTCAAATATCTACAGGGAACTGCTAAGATGAACATCTGAAATTAAACGACCACACATACTTAGATATAAACCTAATGGTTAAGTGTTCATTGCATATTAATCCCATTTTCCCACCCGGTCATGAGATTGATAACGATAATGAAGGAAGATGCAGAAGCCATATAAACGCACTTCTAGAGAACTGGAACTATATATATATATATATATATATATATATATATATATATATATATATATATAATTCCAGAAATCCCAGTTCTTACTCAATAGTCCCTGCCTCATGGATAGGTCATCGGTGATTAGATCTGATTTAGTCACCTGTGATGAACATCGTTAGACACCCAGTAGAATTAAAAAAAAACCTATCAAAGGACAAAGTTTTTTCCCAATGGCATCAAGGGTGATGTGTTCATGTTCAGTGCGAGAATTCAAGGTGCAGGACATCAGGGATGGAAGTGTGGGCTCCACCTGGTATACTTGCATCTCCTATGTGGAGGAAACCACCAGAAAGCAAAGTTTCTTCATTAAGTCTATCACATGCCAGGTTTTTAAATGTAACTTACATGGTTTAACAAAATGCATCATGTCTATTCAAACTCATGTATCCTTTAAAATACTTAAAATAATGACTGATTAAAAATAAAATCTCATTAATAGTTAAAGAAAGTGAAAAGAAAGGACTAAACATAAACTTACAAGAAAATTGAATACATCGTCATCAATAAGAAGAATTGCCAACTACAGTTTGGGGATACTGAAATCAAACAGGTACAGGATGTGCGTTGTGGTGCAGTAGGTATCGGCTTGAAATGAGAAATCGAGGAGCCAAGTTCGAATTCCACTTGAATTCATTGCATTCACTCACACACAAATACCTTTGGAAAAGGTATTAGTCCTTCTTTTTCTTCCAGTTATGGGTTAAATAATAGTACAGATTGGGACTATAGCCTTGGCTGGCAACCAGTCTACTGCAGAAAGCAATGGCAACCTACTGCAGGATAATTTTCTGCCCAGTCAGTCATGTCTCTTTTGAGACATGATTGCCCAAGCGTGTTTCACGTATGGCACTTAACTGACTGACAGAAATTAAATGCCTGGAAAGTGTTCTAACAGAAGATGGAAAGAGTGACACCGATATCCAGAGGCATATTGGCATGGCAAGGATGCATTCCAAAGGCTGAGTAGAGTATTGTGAAATGGGAAGATTTCATTGGAAACAAGGAAAAGAGTACTGGACTTTTATGTGATATCTGTTCTTCTGTATGGCAGCAAATGCTGGACAATCTCCTCAAAAATGAAGGAGAGACATGAAGCAAAAGAAATGGGGCTGTACAGAAGGATATTGAGAATAACATGGAGGGCACATATGAGCAAGAACTAAGTTTTGGAGAGGGTAAAAATGAAAAGGAAACTTATACTTAGCATCAAGAAGAAACAGCTGAGGTTTCTGGGACATGTAATTAGGAAGGAAGGCTTGGAGAATATAATACTCACAGGACTGATAGAGGGAAAGAAAGACAGGGGAAATCAGCACAAGGCATACTTGATGAGCTCTATCAAGTGGATAGTGAAATGGGGTTTGGGAGAAATGCCAGATGGAAAAATGTTAAGTGCGACAAAGGATAGGGACAAGTGGAAGTCCATGATTGCCTATGTCATGAAAGGGCATGGTACATCAAGAAGAATTCCTTACAAATATATATATATATATATGGCAGGTTAATCAAATTTGAGAAATGATTTGAGAAATAAAAAGCCAACAAATTAATAACAATATTAGCAATAAGTTTGATTATATTTTTTATATATTAATCTTTTGACTAAATTGAATAACAAACAGAGAGACTTTAAAGTCAGAATTTTCAGACATGATTGTATCCTTTTGCAATGGGACAATGAGCCCTCTAACTAGCAATATTCCTCAAAAGTATATGTTTTGCTTCTTTGTTTATTTCTAGTATTACTGAAAAATGACAAAGGGGTATCTGAAAATTTTGACTTTAAAATCTTTCTCTTGACACTTCATTTTAGTCAAGAGGTTAATATATAATAAATATCATCAATCTTATTACCATTATTGTTATCATTTTATTGTCTTTTTATTCCTCAAATTTCATCACATTTAACTCAAAGAGAAAATAATGACATAATCAAGATGTTGACATTACGCACTACTTCCAATAAAAGGCTACAAAGGAAGCTCCCATCAATAATGAAACTGAGCAATAACAGCTATTGTTTGAAGAGAAAGATTTTGTAAATTTCAGTGGAAAGTAGTTCTTTCTGCTCGATCAATCAATGACATCTATTTCTTTTTAAGGAAATGACTAATATTTCCATTACCATTTACAGAAAAGAACAAAACTGAGTATGATGCTGTGCAAGTCTCATCCACTATAATCTAATAAAATGTATTTTCCTGAGAGATTTAATGCTATTCTATAAGATTTGTGGAGTCTAACAACTGGTATTGAATCGTCTATCAGTATATATATATAGAAATGTGTGCTTTACACACATACACAGAGAGAGAGAGAGAGAGAGAGAGAGAGAGAGAGAGAGAGAGAGAGATTGTGTAGGGTGTGCATGTGGACAGAGGTTAGGGAATGGTGCATTTAGAAGGAAGTTGAAGCTCTCTAGGTGTCAGAAGTAGTAAGTCCTGCACTTGGTCAAAGGTAACTACTTATTTGAGTGATTAGCAAGTGAATGACAAGTGAATAATACACCAATGACTCCTGAGTCACTTAAAGTGACTGATTGAGCAAAGTAGGCAGATGCAGGTAAAGTATTTATCTAGACTGTCAACTATTATCTCCCCCACTAAAAAAAATAGCAGATACAAGACAAGGTCAAGGAGGAGAAAGAGGCTGACTGAAATAAGGTCTGAATGCAAAATCTTTAGCAAGGTTAGCAAGAAATGGATTATCAGTCAGTTAAGTGCCACATGTGACACACCCTTAGATGATCATGTCTCTTAGATGATCATGTCTCTTTTGATCCTTGATTGACTAGGCAGATGTTCCCACAGTAGGTTGCCATTTCTTTCAGAGGTAGACTAGTTGCCAACCAAGGCTATAGAATCCAATCTGTCCTACCTATAGCTGGTGGAAGCAGAGAGGGATTCACATCTTTCACAAGGGTCTTTGCACATAAGCGAATGCAACAAATTCAACTGGAATTTGAATTTGGCTATCCAATTCCTCATTCTGAGTCGAATTAATAGTACTGTGGAAAGTATTGGTAATAAGGAAGGAATCAATGACAAATGGCAAAGTGTTGGTAATAATGAAGGAATCAATGACAAATGGCAAAGTGTTGATAATAAGGAAGGAATCAATGACAAATGGCAAAGTGTTGGTAATAAGGAAGGAATCAATGACAAATGGCAAAGTGTTGGTAATAAGGAAGGAATCAATGACAAATGGCAAAGTGTTGGTAATAAGGAAGGAATCAATGACAGATGGCAAAGTGTTGGTAATAAGGAAGGAATCAATGACAAATGGCAAAGTGTTGGTAATAAGGAAGGAATCAATGACAAATGGCAAAGTGTTGATAATAAGGAAGGAATCAATGACAAATGGCAAAGTGTTGGTAATAAGGAAGGAATCAATGACAAATGGCAAAGTGTTGGTAATAAGGAAGGAATCAATGACAAATGGCAAAGTGTTGGTAATAAGGAAGGAATCAATGACAGATGGCAAAGTGTTGGTAATAAGGAAGGAATCAATGACAAATGGCAAAGTGTTGGTAATAAGGAAGGAATCAATGACAAATGGCAAAGTGTTGATAATAAGGAAGGAATCAATGACAAATGGCAAAGTGTTGATAATAAGGAAGGAATCAATGACAAATGGCAAAGTGTTGGTAATAAGGAAGGAATCAATGACAAATGGCAAAGTGTTGGTAATAAAGAAGGAATCAATGACAAACCCATGGAAAGCAAGTATTTCAAGCACTGATTTTTCAGATGTTATATCTGATGTGCTATCAGTTATCTTGTTCACTGAAGGTTCCTTAACTTCTTTATGTGTCATGTATCTACAGGAAATAGGCAATCATGGCTCTGTACAACTTCTTTTCCATATTTTTCCATTTATTTGCACAAACCAGTTAGATAGGTTAATCAATATTCTCTCTCTGTTTCTCTTGCTTTCAGTATATCCCGTCAGCGTTAAAATCTCCAAGCCTTCCTTCCTCAGAGTGTTCCAGATACTTCAACTCTTTCTCATCCCAAGCACAAGTGTCATTTTCCTTAAAACTTCCTTTCTGCTCACATAGTCTAACCATGGTATTCTTAGCTTCCTTTAATAGAACTGTTGATTTAAATTGCAGTGGGAATGAATATTTATTGTATATAAAAATACAAACGTGTCACAAGGCCAAAAAGTGGGGAATGGGGTAGGCTGGTCATCACTGGTCTAACTTTAACTTAACTAGTAACATTCACTAGATCAAACATACATTATAATAAGTCTTTCAAACACAGAACCTTGTTTATACAGAAAATATGTCTGTACCCAATCACCAAAACAGCTTGCGTTTTCCATGAGATCCTAAACTAATTCGCCATAATTGCAATAAAAGTATGAATTATTTTTATTTACAAAATAATAAAAATAACTCCATGACTAGATGAAATATTACCCAATCAAACATTAGAGTAAACAACCCTCCTCCATGGGTAAATGCAGCTGAAAAGCAAGTTACCTGGTTAAAAAAGTATGGCAGGAACATACAAAAAAAAAAAGAAATTAAAAATAAAGTAAAAATAAAAATGTTTTCTGTCACCTAATGACCTAATATTTTCCTATCCCGGGTGAGGGGATAAAAAACAGAAAATTATGGGAACAAAAAAATAAAAGGGGTCAATGATAATTTACTCTCTAGCTAAGTTAACCAAGTTAACTATATTGGAAAAGATGAAACATTCTATACACATTTAACTGGGGAGGGTGAGCTTAAATCGCAGTGGGAATGACTGCAAAATAGTTTCTCCTCTATATTTTATGGGCAAAAACACCTAAATGCATGCTGGGAGAAGTTTCCTAGCTAATACAAGAGGTCCATTACCAGTTTCATATGACTCAGTCCTGGTCTGTCTTGTCTTGAAGTCAGAACACTACATTTGCTCATCTGAACTTGCTTTTGCCTGTCAATGCCAATTCTTAGTTTGTGAACGTTTTTCCATATTACTGTTAATTTGCTTTGCCTATATTGTTTGCTTGCCTTTTATTATTTTTTACACTGTTCTTTTTCTTGCTCATTGCAAACTTTGTCACTTCGGTTTGTTGGATGGTTCTGTTACTCATTGTTTATTCGACTATGGCTACTCACTCTATCGATATTGCTTCAATGGGTCCAGAAATTTCAGCTATCTATTTCTGGTTCTAAGTAAAAGTCTCTTTGTTTCAATTTTCCTTAGAAATTTCTTGTTGCTCACATGCTCTATGGTATTCTCAGCATCCTTCTGTAGAACTACTTCTCTCATATCCCAAGTCTCCTCTTCATCTGGAAGGAAACTGTCCAGCATTCACTACTGTTGTATCCTTGAGAAAGGTACAATAATGAATGGCACACCCAACTGATGAACTACCAAATGCAAGCATCATAGAGCAAACTAGATTATTCTGTATGAGAGTGTCACTGAAAGATTAGTCTACTGCAATGTACACTACCATATACACTCCTTGCTAATCAGTAGCTATAACTCTCATATAATAGATGGACTCATTCATCCTACTGTACCAGAATGGTAGCAAAATATTCCACTACAGCAACTACCATATAGGAAAATTGATATTACATAGCAGTATATCACTCTTTTTTTGTTTCCAATGAATCTGAATCCATTTTTTCTGGCCCATTTGTTTACTCTATTGAAACACTGCTGGAATTACTGTTCAGTTTTATGGACATTTTTTGATTTGTAACAGATTAGAAAGTCATCTACATACAGTGAACAGTCAACTCCAGGGTTCAAACATTTAATAATGCCATTTACTTTGACATTGAAGAGTGTTGCTGATAATAAACTTCCTTGGACACTTTACACTAAGTAAAAGTAATTTGTTTTGATTTGCTTTTGTGACATGATAACTAGGCATATATTAAAGTGCTTTGTAAAATATGTATTTTATTATAATAGATTAAAATAGAAAATGGTTAAGAATAGAAAATAGTTTAAAGACATGTGTTTTGTTTAACAAAAGTGAAAAAGAAGAGGAAAAAATAAATAAACGCTTTTTCTTTTATAAGGAAAATTGTGGAAGAGAAAAGGGTATCAGATTACTGTTAAATCCTACCAGTCTTCCGGTAAATATTTGACTCAGTGATTTAATGTGATAAGAGATAAAGTTCAGGAAATAGGTTTTTGAATGACCAGGTTAAAAACTGTCTTTTACTGTATCTTGACCACACATAAGAACTTTCCGGCGGAAGCTTTAAGACAAAAAGATAAAACAATCCTGGAAAAAATATTAAGGCTAAGTGCAGACTGGGTGTCTGCAGGATGTTTACACATCAAAAGAAGGAAAATTTAAGTACCCTCAAATTTCGAACTTACAGTTGCCATTGCTTATCACCTGGTGGTCTAAAGCATTTCCGGATTTCCGGATTAATTTTGAATAAATACAGATGATATTTCCGAGCTGATCAGTGAGATCAAGTGAATGAGTTAAGTTAGTCAGTTAGTTGAGTGAGTAGAAACTCCGTTTGTCTTGTTTCGGTCAGTTCGGAATTGATCTCCATTAATTAGAGTTAGAGCTGTGTGTCACATTCGCCTGCCCCAACCGAAAAGACTAACTCTAAACGAAATAAAGCATCATTTCAACTCCTCCAAGTGGAAGTTCATTCCTTATCTTGTACCCCCAGCTTGAGGCTCCGACATTTTCAACAAACTCCCGGCAAACATCACAGCGTGGAGAACAGCCACCGGAGAAATTGTTCGGACCGACCACTGGGGTGTTACACTTTTACCCTTCTTGAATTTCATTGAATAATTTTTATTAACCATAATTATCATGTTGAGGTTTTTGGTTTTTGTTGGGTTGTCTTACGTAGCCATTTTTTCTAGGTTGTTTTTAAGTGATTTTTTCTTTTTGACTGGTCTGTGTGTTTTCTTGCTTTTTGTATTTATTTTATTTTGTTGGAGATCTTCCTCTTTGGGTTATAAGTGAGGAATCTTTAGATGGAGATGCATTATAATGTGATTCTTTTAGTCTTTTTCAGTTCTAAGTTTAACCAGTTAGAACTTTCTATATTTTTATTGGGTAGATCAGTTTTTTATGGGATGTTGTGTAAATCATTGTTTTCCCTGTTGATATCGGTTTTCATTATTTCAATTAATTTCTTCAGCTCTTGGGTTAATATTAGTAATTCACAGAAATTATATTTTAACCACTATGTTGTTGGGTTTTGGTGGCATTTTCCTAATTTATTGTAATATTTTTTTTGTAAGTTGTGAAGTTATTGTATTTTTGGTGGATGGAATGGTACAAGGGATTGACATGACGAGCTGATTGACCAGATCCAGCCTCTCTGACTGCCTGTCTAGCCTAAGTAAAGACCAAAGTAGCGTCTTGGAATTCAGAAGTATTCTATATAACACCTGAAACACTAAATTACCAGGAAACTGTTGTCAGGCATCATGGATCATCACCCACAGCAAACAGGTGGCCTCATTGGCAGGTCTTACTCCTCTGTAATGACAACATAGTTAATTTCATGAAACTCATGTAATGCTCCTTATATCACATCTTTTGATGATCCTAGATCTTTCTAAAATGTTTAACGATGTTTATTCTAGTGCTAATTTCATGAAGTTTATCTAATGCTTTAAACCAATGTATTAAAAACAGGAAAATTTCATTAGATACAAAGAAAAGAGTACTGAACTGTTTTGCAGAATTTGTCCTTCTATATGGTAGTGAATGCTGGACAATCTCCTTAAATATGAAGAGACTTGAAGCAACAAAAAATGTAGTTCTGCAGAAAGATGCTGAGAATACCATGGACTGATAAAATTTTAGAGAAAATAGAAAATAACAAAAGACACTTATACTTAACATCAGGAAGAGATGATTGACATTTCTACAGAAGAATGCTGAGAATACCATGGACTGAACATGTGAGCAATGATAAAGTTTTAGAGAAAATGGAAACAAAAAAGACACTTATACTTAACATCAAGAAGAGAAGATTGAAATTTCTACAGAAGAATGCTGAGAATACCATGGACTGAACATGTGAACAATGATAAAGTTTTAGAGAAAATGGAAACAAAAAAGACACTTATACTTAACATCAAGGAAGAGAGGATTGACATTTCTACAGAAGAATGCTGAGAATACCATGGACTGAACATGTGAACAATGATAAAGTTTTTGCAAAATGGAAACAAAAAAGACCTTTGTACTTAACATCAGGAAGAGTTAGTTTAAATACATAATGAGGAAAGTGAGCTTGGAAAATTTAATAAAAACAGGAAACATTGGAGGCAAGAGTGAGGGAAGAAAAAATTGTATAACCTACCTATAAGGCTTGTGTAAGGGGATGGTGGAAAAAGGGTGAGGAGAGACAACAAAAAGACAAATGATTTAATGAGCTACAAAGGACAGGAAATTGTGGAGAGCTATGATAACCAACAACATGAAGTGACACAGCACATAGAAAAAGAAAATACTGGTAAGGTTGAGTCATTCTTTTCAATAATTAAATGCTGGCATTTTGTACTAGTAAACTGACAACAGGTCTTCAGCACGTCAAACTAGTTTTTCATGGTATTCATACCAAACTGATCACAGATTTTGCATTTCAAGAGGGTTGAAATATCTAGGGCACATAATGAGGAAAAAGGGATTGAAGAATTTGATACTCACAGGACCGACAAGCAAGAAGGATTGAGGGAAAATATTGTATAACCTGCAAAAAGGACACTTATATTTAACATCAGAAAGAGATAATGAAATTCCTAGGTTGCATAATGAGGAAAGAGGACTTAGAAAATTTGATACTCACATGTCATATTGAAGATATGAGGAACAAAGGAAAGCAGTGCATAACCTACCTAAGCCTCAGATGGCAGAATAAAGTTTAGATGAAATAAAAGAAGTTACAAAGAGCTACAAAAGCCAGGAAACTGTGAAGTGTCCTGAGCACCAACATCCTAAAGTAACACAGCACATAGAAGATCTTTCTGAAAAGATCCTAGTTCTCTGGAAAGTTTACAGTCCTTTACTGTAACGCTTACTTCCTAAAATTCATGTAATACTCTACATGTGGTTTCTTTTGATGATCCAATCTATTTCTAAAATGTTTATAAACCTTTAATCCAAGACTTGAGAAGGCTTGAGGCAAAAAAATGTGGTTCTACAGAAGGATGCTGCGAATACCATAAATTGAATATGTGAGCGATAATGACAATATCTTAGGGAAAATGTAAAAAATGGACATTTATACTTACAGTAAGAAACAGTTAAAATTTGTAGGCCATATAATGATGAAATAGGCTTAGAAAATTTGACACGCACGGGACATATTGAAGGTCAGAAAAACAGAGAAATGAGCACATAACCTACATAGAGAGCATGTGTAAATGGTTGGCAGCACAGGGATTAAGAGAGATAGCCAAAGGATAGACCTTACAAAGGCCAACAAACTACAGGAAGTTGTAGAAAATTATTATTACCCACATCCTGAAGAACAATGGCACATCAAAGAAAAAAGAATATTTAGCATCAAAAATGGACAGTTGAACTTTCTAGGTTACATCATGAGGAAAGTGGGCTTAGAAAATTTAACACTCACAGGACATACTGAAGGCAAGAGAGATAGAGAAAAGCAGAGCATAACTAACCTAATGAGAACTAACCTAATGAGATTGTGTAAATGTTTAGTAGAACAGGGATTAGGAGAGATAGCAAAATGATAAACTTTACTGAGAGCTACAAAGGACAGGAGGTTGTGAAGAACCATGATTACTCATGTCTAAAAGCAATTTAGTGTCATCTGTACAGATACAGAGTTGGGAACTGATGGCATTAAGATGATCATTGATGAAGTTTAGAAACAAACAAGGTCCAAGAATAGAGCCCTGAGAGACATCCATATCAATTTGAAATGAACAAGATGAATGGATATTAGAGATGATTTTCATTACATGATTTAAGAAACGTTGGATCAAGTCAAAAATTAATTCAGAAACACCATAGCCTTTCAGTGAAAAAGACGAGCATACTACTTCTTCTCCTTCCATATGTTATGTCCCTTCAGTACATACGCAATCATTGCCTTCCATATCACCCGATCCCTTGTTGCTCTTAACACTTTTCTTCTTGGCATCTCTTCCAAACTCTGCTCCATCAGCCATTTACTCAAGCACATCAAATATCTCATGTTGCTTTTTACTGTCTCGCTTTCTCTCTATCTACCCTGTGAATAATAGATTCTCCAATTCCTCCTTCCTCATTACGTGTCTCAGAAACTTCAACTGTCTTTTCTATAAGTTTCCCTTTCATTTTCATCCTCTCCAAAACCTTATCCTTACTCACATGTTAAGTCCATGTTATCCTCAGTATCCTTCTGTAGAACCACATTTCTGTTGCTTCAAGTCTCTCCTTCATCTTTGAGGAGATTGAGCTGAAGAAGTGAAAGCCATGTTGTTTATCTGAGTTTGAGTTTGAGTTTGAGTTTGAGTTTTGTTTAACAGCATATCAACCACTGGGGGCCAAAAAGATGGGTTTTTTTATGTTTGGTTATGGTAAGAAGGTTGATTCATGAAAGTTTTATGAAAAAATTTTATTTTTTTTAGGAAAGTTTTGTAATTTGCTTGAAGCATTGTGTATATCAGGATTATGGTTGGGTTTTGAAGGCTGTCACAATGCGTTTTGTAAAATAAAGGTAAGGTAAAGAACTGGTTGTGTATTACCCTTTTTATTATACATTAATAATTTGAGATTAAAATCTCATTTTCAGAATGTTAGAAGAGCTTGTGTTTGAGTCCATGCCTTTCAACAGATAGTCATTCCTGACTGCTGCTGCTGTCCTTAATTGTAGTGTGTGTGTGTGTGTGTGTGTGTGTGTGTGTAAGTGTGCTAGAGCATGTATGTGTGTGTGTGTTTATTTTTTTGTATTTTAGAAAACTGAAGATGTCTTCTACTTTTGTATTTAAAAATGTATTGCTGGTAATAATTTTTCCTTTCTAAAATGTATTGTTGGTAATATTTTTTCTTCAAAAATGGATATTTTCTATGAGAGTCTATTTTTCTGTATGTATTTCTATAAAAGTCTATTTTTATACTTTCATAGTGTTTTGACCAAATTTGGGGGTTAACTATTTGCCTATAGCTGGGGCCCTAACACGTGCTACCATCCCAGGTCAGGGTGAACATTGGAGCAACAGCAATTAAGAGCTCCTCACAACCTCCCAGTCAGAGGCCTTGCTGCCAGAGGCAGTTTACTGTCATACCCAGGATCCTTGTTTGTCTGAAAGAAGACTGTAAAGTGAGGTTCTTAACATATTTGGTGCTTAGAACCTCCAGTGCAAGCTATGATACTCCGAGTAGAATTGTCAAAAGCATTCAGGTGTATTTACGTGTCTGGAAAAGAAGAGGAAAGTCAGAATAAGTGAAGAAGTGAAATTTTGTTTTTTAATTTTAGTTTTGGAATCTGCATCAAATCAGGTTCGCAATTCTAAATGATCAGTTGGCATTTTTACAGAAATGTACCTTTCCAAGTAATAATCACGTTTTACATATTACTATCAATTACATTTTCCATATTGATATATTTTAAATTTTCTAAATATTGAGAGGGTTTAAATTCTTTGTAAATTGATACTTCCTATGCAAGAAAAAATAAAAAATAAGTAAAAATATATGTAAGAGAAATAATAATGGGAAAAGTAAAATATTTTAACATTATTTGAAATTTTCTATGGAAGCATTATTTTAATACAAGAAAACGTCAAGAAAGTATATATATGGGAATTTGTTATTTAGTGAGGCTAATGTGTACATTGGTATGTATAAAATAATCAGTTTACAGTTATTATGTTTAAACCGAAGAATGCTTTACAACACTAATTGAGTATTATATATGCACTGGTATATAAAACTTATTAGCATATTAATCGAATGCACATTAAGTGAGTGATGCCTGCATGTGTGTATATATATATATAATTAGTCATCTGTATACAGGGCTGTTTTGCTGTATGACAGCTCATCAGTGCAGCTAGACAACTGATTGCTTCAAGCCATGATTGAAATGTGACCAATTTGTCATCAGTTGGAGATTTTACACCTAACCTCTTGGCTAATGTCAAGAAAGATATATATGTATACATACATACATACATATTTCAAATTTGTGCTTGTAACAAGGAAATACACATCAGGTTTATAACAAGGAAATACACATCAAGCTTATAACAAGGAAATACACATTAAGCTTATCACAAAGAAATACATATCACGCTTCTAAGAAGGAAATACACATCAGGTTTATAACAAAGAAATACAAAGCAGGTTCATAACAATGAAATATACATCAGGCTTATGAAAAGAAAATACAATTCAGGCTTATAAAAAAGAAATACACATCAGGCTTATAGTAAAGAAATACAAATCAGGTTTATAACAAGGAAATACACATCAGGCTTATAACAAGGAAATACACATCAGGTTTATAACAAGGAAAAACACACCAGGCTTATAACAGAGAAATATAAATCAGGTTTATAACAAAGAAATACACATCAGGCTTATAACAAGGAAATACAAATGAGGTTCATAACAATGAAATATACATCAGGCTTATGAAAAGAAAATACAATCCAGGCTTATAACAAAGAAATACACATCTGGCTTATAACAAGGAAATACACATCAGGTTTATGACAAGGAAATACACATCAGGCTTATCATAAGGAAATACACATCAGGCTTATCACAAAGAAATACAAATTGGGCATATAACAAAGAAATACACATCAGGCTTATCACAAAGAAATACACATCAGGCTTATCACAAAGAAATACATATCACGGTTGTAACAAGGAAATACAAATCCGGTTCATAACAATGAAATATACATCAGGCTTATGAAAAGAAAATACAATTCAGGCTTATAAAAAAATACACATCAGGCTTATAGTAAAGAAATACAAATCAGGTTTATAACAAGGAAATATACATCAGGCTTATAAAAAAGAAATATTTCTCTGGATTATCACAAAGAAATACATATCAGGCTTATAACAAGGAAATACAAATCAGGCTTATAACAAAGAAATACACATCAGGCTTATCACAAAGAAATACATATCACGATTGTAACAAGGAAATACACATCAGGTTTATAACAAGGAAATACAAATCAGGTTCATAACAAAGAAATATACATCAGGCTTATGAAAAGAAAATACAATTGAGGCTTATGACAAAGAAATACACATCTGGCTTATGACAAAGAAATACACATCTGGCTTATAACAAGGAAATACACATCAGGTTTATAACAAGGAAAAACACATCAGGCTTATAACAAAGAAATATAAATCAGGTTTATAACAAGGAAATACACATCAGGCTTATCATAAGGAAATACACATCAGGCTTTTCACAAAGAAATACAAATCAGGCTTATAACAAAGAAATACAAATCAGGCTTATAACAAAGAAATGCAAATCAGGTTCATGACAATGAAATATATATCAGGTTTATGAAAAGACAATACAATTCAGGCTTATAATAAATAAATACACATCAGGTTTATAACAAGGAAATACACATTAGGCTTAAAACATAAGGAAATACACATAATGTTTGTAACAAAGAAATACAAATCAGGCTTATAACAGAGAAATACATATCAGGCTTATAACAAGGAAATACACATGAGGCTTATCACAAAGAAATAGAAATCAGGTTCATAACAAGGAAATACACATGAGGCTTATAACAAAGAAATACATATCAGACTTATAACAAATATATACACATCAGGCTTATAACAAGGAAATACACATCAGGCTTATAACAAAGAAATACATATCAGGCTTATAACAAAGAAATACATATCAGACTTATGACAAATATATACACATCAGGCTTATAACAAGGAAATACACATCAGGCTTATAACAAAGAAATACATATCAGGCTTATCACAAAGAAATACATATCACGCTCATAACAAGGAAATACACATCAGGTTTATAACAAAGAAATACAAATCAGGCTTATAACAAAGAAATACAAATCAGGCTTATAACAAAGAAATGCAAATCAGGTTCATGACAATGAAATATATATCAGGTTTATGAAAAGACAATACAATTCAGGCTTATAATAAATAAATACACATCAGGTTTATAACAAGGAAATACACATCAGGCTTAAAACATAAGGAAATACACATAATGTTTGTAACAAAGAAATACAAATCAGGCTTATAACGGAGAAATACATATCAGGCTTATAACAAGGAAATACACATCTGGCTTATCACAAAGAAATAGAAATCAGGTTCATAACAAGGAAATACACATCAGGCTTATAACAAGGAAATATACACAGCCTAATAACAAGGAAATACATATCAGGCTTATATCAAAGAAATACATATCAGGCTTATATCAAAGAAATACATATCAGACTTATAACAAATATATACACATCAGGCTTATAACAAGGAAATACACATCAGGCTTATAACAAGGAAATACATATCAGGCTTATCACAAAGAAATACATATCACGCTCATAACAAGGAAATACACATCAGGTTTATAACAAAGAAATACAAATCAGGCTTATGACAAAGAAATACAAATCAGGTTTATAACAAGGAAATACACATCAAGGCTTCTCACAAGGAAATACACACCAAGCTTATAAAAAAGAAATACAACTTTGGCTTATAACAAGAAATACACATCAGGCTTATAACAAAGAAATACAAATCAGGGTTATAACAAGGAAATACACATCATGCTTATTACAAGGAAATACACATCAGGCATATAACAAAAAATACAATTCAGGCAAGGAAATACACATCAGGCTTATCACAAAGAAATACGTATCATGATTGTAACAAGGAAATACACACCATGTTTATAACAAAGAAATACAAATCAGGCTTATATCAAAGAAAAAGACATCAGGCTTATAACAAGGAAATACACATCAGACTTATAACAGAGAAATACAAATCTGGTTCATAACAATGAAATATGAAATATGAAATTCTTTTTATGAAAAGAAAATACACATCAGGCTTATAAGAAAGAAATACAAATCAGGCCTATAACAAAGAATTACACATCAGGTTTATAATAAAGAAATACAAATCAGGCTTATCACAGGGAAATACACATTATGTTTATAACAAGGAAATACCCATCAAGTTTATAACAAAGAAATACAAATCAGGTTTATAACAAAGAAATACACATGAAGTTTATATCAAATTTGTACTACTTTCCAAATCGATTGTTCTAACTATTTTAGTAACCACCTAAAATGAAATAAACATTATTACAGATTTTAACTGTTAGTTTGTTTGTTACCTTTTTAAAAAATTTTTTAAAGCAAAGTGGTTTCACATTGATAGCACCATAGTTGGCAAGACCTCTTCTGATGGATGGCAGCCAAACACTTGGTGTTTACCAATTGATGAAAACATTAAAGTATCCACTTTTCTTTTGGTAAACATGCTAGCTCCTCACCTGGGACGTAATGACATAATGAGAGAATGTGACTCTTTTATTTGTTTGTATCTTTTTTGAGAGACTGTGTCTAGTGGAAAACTTTCAAAAACAAAACAAAACCTGTTGGATAAAGGCAGAAATAAAATTTGACATTGTACCAATGCTGAAATCTTTGTGGAATGTTCACAAATGCACATTTTTTTTGTTATGTTCTTTTTTTTTTTTGAGAAATAATGAAAGTTTAACATTATCAACCTCAAATCTTTCTGATAATTTTCTTTTCTCTTATTTAGCTGAAGGCATGGTTTGAAAATGTCTGAGAGTTTCTTGGAGTTTGTTTTTGTTAAAAATAAAAATAAGGAAACCTTTCTGCTGCTGGCAGTTAATTTATTAGATTTTGTTTTTACTGTTACCGGCAGATCCTGAAAGTTATCATGCAATGAAGAAGGAAGGAAGAACAAAAAGAAAGTACGGAAAGAAGGAGTGGAAAGAAAGAAAGAAAGAAAGAAAGAAAGAAAGAAAGAAAGAAAGAAAGAAAAAAATGGAATAAAAAAGAAAAAATGGAAAGAAAGAATTAAAGAAAGAACAGAAAAAAGAATAGAAAGAAAGAAAAGAAAAAACAAATAGAAGAAAAGAATGGAAAGAAATAAAAAAAGATAGAAAGAAAAAGAAAGCAAGAAAGAAGGAGTGGACAGAAAGAATGGACAGAAAGAATGGACAGAAAAAAAGAAAATAGAAAAAAAAAGAAAGAATTAAAAAAGAATGGAAAGAAAGAAAAGAAAAATGAATAGAAAGAAAGAAATGAAAGAACAGAAAGAAAGAAAGAAAGAAAGAAAAACCAGAAAGAAATAAAGAAATAAATAACAGAAAGATAGAAAGAAACAAATAAAGAAAATAAAGTAAAAATAGAAAGAAAGAAAGAAAGAAAGAGAAAAGAAAGTAAGAACAGAAAAACGAAAGAATACAAAGAAACAATGGAAAGAAAGAAACAGAAAAAGAAAAAGAAAGAAAGATAAAATGAAGCAGAAATAGTGAAAAAGAAAGAAAGAATGAAGCAATTAGTATTTAGCTTGGGAGAGAATGTACTGGAAAAAATAGGTAAAAAGAAAGACAAAGAAAGTGAGGAGATAGGTGACAAAGAAAAAAGGATGCTATATACAAGAATAAAACAATAAATTTAAAAAGAAAGAAAAAAGAGGCAGAGAGAAAGTGGGAGAAAAGTCGGGGGACTAGGTAAAAAAAATACAGGAAAAGTTAAACTATCAACAAATAAAAATGAAGGCAAAAGAAAGAAAGAAAGAAAGAAAGCAAGAGATAGTCGATTAGGAAAAAATTTATGAGGAAAAGAAATAAAGAAAGAAAAAGAAAGAATTAGAGGGAGAGAAAGTGGACTACATGAAAATAATAGGTGAAAATAAAATAAAAAATGTTAAACTATCAAGGGAAATAAAAATGAAAGAAAAACGGAAAAGGTAAAAGGTAAGTGAGAGAAGAAGAAGAAGAGAGAAAGGGTACTAGGTAAAAAAAAAGATAAAGAGAACAAGAAAAATACTAGATATAATTACAAGAGTGAAATTGACATAAAGATAGAAAAAAAAGTCAGAGTTTCTGAAGCAAAAAAGGAAAGAAGTAGAAAGAGAAAAAAAGATGCAAAGAAAAGGAAAAAATGTAGGAAGCAGAAAGAAGAGGAAGTTGCAAAGAAAAGAAAAAAAGAAATAAGAACCCAAAAGAAGAAAGAGATGCAAAGAAAAGAAAAAGAAGTAAAATGCAAAAAAAAGGAGATGCAAAGAAAATAAAAAAAGAAGTAGGAAGCAAAACGAAGAGGGAGATGCAAATGAAAGAAAACAGAAGTAAAAAGCAAAAAGAAAAGGGAGATGCAAAGAAAAGAAAAAAAGAAGTAGGAAGCAAAACAAAAAGAGAGATGTAAAGAAAAGAAAAAAGAAGTAGGAATCAAAACAAAGAAAGAGATGCAAAGAAAAGAAAAAGAAGTAAAAAGCAAAAGGAAGAGAGAGATGCAAAGAAAAGAAAAAAAGAAGCAGGAATCAAAACATGGAGGGAGAAGCAAATAAAAGAAAAAAGAAGTAAAAAGCAAAAAGAAGAGGGAGATGCAAAGAAAAGAAAAAAGAAGTAAAAACAAAAAAGAAGAGGGAGATGCAAAGAAAAGAAAAAAGATGTAGAAGGAAAACAAAGAGGGAGAGGCAAATAAAAGAAAAAGAAGTAAAAATCAAAAAGAAGAGGTAGATGCAAAGAAAAGAAAAAAAGGAGTAGGAAGCAAAACAAAAAGGGAGATGCAAAGAAAAGAAAAAGGAAGTAAAAATCAAAAAGAAGAGGGAGATGCAAAGAAAAGAAAAAAAGAAGCAGGAATCAAAACAAAGAGGGAGATGCAAATAAAAGAAAAAAGAAGCAAAAAGCAAAAAGAAGAGGGAGATGCAAAGAAAAGAAAAAAGAAGTAAAAACAAAAAGAAGAGGGAGATGCAAAGAAAAGAAAAAAAGAAGTAGAAGGAAAACAAAGAGGGAGAGGCAAATAAAAGAAAAAGAAGTAAAAATCAAAAAGAAGAGGTAGATGCAAAGAAAAGAAAAAAAGGAGTAGGAAGCAAAACAAAAAGGGAGATGCAAAGAAAAGAAAAAGGAAGTAAAAATCAAAAAGAAGAGGGAGATGCAAAGAAAAGAAAAAAAGAAGTAGGAAGCAAAACAAAGAGGGAGATGCAAATAAAAGAAAAAAGAAGCAAAAAGCAAAAAGAAGAAAGAGATGCAAAGAAAAGAAAAAAGAAGTAAAAACAAAAAGAAGAGGGAGATGCAAAGAAAATAAAAAAAGAAGTAGGAAGCAAAACAAAGAGAGAGATGCAAAGAAAAGAAAAAAGTAGTAAAAAACAAAAAGAAGGAGATGCAAAGAAAAGAAAAAAGAAGTAAAAAACAAAAAGAAGAGGGAGATGCAAAGAAAATAAAAAAAGAAGTAGGAAGCAAAACAAAGAGAGAGATGCAAAGAAAAGAAAAAAGAAGTAAAAAGCAAAATGAAGAAGTAGACGCAAAGAAAAGAAAAAAAGAAGTAGGAAGCAAAACAAAGAGAGAGATGCAAGTAAAATAAAATAGAAGTAAAAAGCAAAACAAAGAGGGAGATGCAAAGAAAAGAAAAAAGAAGTAGAAAGCAAAACAAAGAGGGAAATGCAAAGAAAAGAAAAATAAGTAGGAAGCAAAACAAATAGAGAGATGCAAAGTAATAAAAAAAGAAGTAAAAAGCAAAAAGAAGAGGAGAAGCAAAGAAAAGAAAAAAAGAAGTAGGAAGCAAAACAAAGAGGAAGATGCAAATAAAAGAAGAAAGAAGTAAAAAGCAAAAAGAAGAAGGAGATGCAAAGAAAAGAAAAAGAGGTAAAAAGCAAAAAGAAGAGGGAGATGGAAAGAAAATAAAAAAGAAGTAGGAAGCAAAACAATGAGATAGATGCAAAGAAAAGTAAAAATAAATAAAAAGCAAAAAGAAGAGGGAAATGCAAAGAAAAAAAGAAATAGGAAGCAAAACAAAGAGGGAGATGCAAAGAAAAGAAAAATAAGTAGGAAGCAAAACAAAGAGGGTGATGCAAAGACAAGAAAAATGAATTAGGAAACAAAACAAATAGAGAGATGCAAAGAAATGAAAAAAGAAGTAAAAAGCAAAGCGAAGAGGGAAATGCAAAGAAAAGAAAGAAAGAAGTAGGAAGGAAAACAAAGAGGGAGCTGCAAACAAAAGAAAAAAAGAAGTTGGTCGTAAAATAAAGAGGGAGATGCAAACAAAAGAAAAAAGAAGTAAAAAGGAAAAAGAAGAGGGAGATTCAAAGAAAAGAAAGAAAGAAGTAGGAAGCAAAACAAAGAGGGAGATGCAAAGAAAATAGTAAAAGAAGTAAAAAGCAAAAAGAAGAGGGAGATGCAAAGAAGAGAAAAAAAGAAGTAGGAAGCAAAACAAAAAGGAGATGCAAAGCAAAGAAAAAAGAAGTAGGATGCAGAAGAAGAGGGAGATGCAAAGAAAAGAAAAAAAGAAGTAGGAAGGAAAACAAAGAGGGAGATGCAAAGAAAAGAAAAATGAATTAGGAAGCAAAACAATTAGAGAGATGCAAAGAAAAAAAAAAGATGTAAAAAGCAAAACAGAGAGGGAGATGCAAAGAAAAGAATAAAAAAAGTAGGCAGCAAAACAAAGAGGGAGATGCAATGAAAAAAAAAAGAAGTAAAAACCAAAAAGAAGAGGGAGATGCAAAGAAAAGAAAAAAAGAAGTCGGAAGCAAATCAAAGAGGGAGATGTAAAGAAAAGAAAAAAGAAGTAAAATGCAAAACTCGATGGAGATGCAAAGAAAAGAAAAAAGAGGTAAGAAGCAAAATAAAGAGGGCGATGCGAAGAAAAGAAAAAGAAGTAAAAAGAAAAAAGAAGAGGGAGATGCAAAGAAAAGAAAAAAAGAAGTAGGAAGCAAAACAAAGAAGGAATTGCAAAGAAAAGAAAAAAGTAGGAAGCGAAAAGAAGTGGGAGATTCAAAGCAATGAAAAAAAGGTTTTGGAAGCAGAAAGAAGAAAGAGATGCAAAGAAAAGAAAAAGAAAGTAGGATGTAGAAAAAAGGAATGAAAAGAAAATGTTCAAAGTTGAAAAAGCAGAATTAGAGAAAGAAAGAAATAAAGAAGAGAAAGTTTGAGCAAAAAAGAGAATCACAAATGAAGACTATAAAAAGATGATAACAAAAATGGGTGAGAAATAGGAGCTACCCATGGTTGAAAAAAGAGAGTACCAAACAAAAATATAAAGAAAATGAGATAACAAATGAAGAAGAGAACAAAAATGAAATGGATGGAATTTTATTAATTTATTAATTTACTAGAAAATAAGTCCTAAAATTTTTATCGTGATTTTTGGGAAAAATGTTTTTTTTTTCCTTACAGCAAATTGTCACAGGAATATCATAACTCCCATTACCACCCCAAACCAATAAAATAATAATTTTTTCTTCTTTATTTTGATTATTTTTATTTTCATTAATTTTCACACCAGAAATTCATAGCTAATATTGCTAGGGTCTAAACAATGCAAAATTTTCCTGAATCTCCATTGACTTTTTCAATTATCTAATGATCATTAGTTGCATTGAATTTTATAAAAGTTCCAATTCTTCTTGTGGTTCCTTTTTCATCAACTCTTTCTTTTGTGATTTCAGAAAAATGCACAAATCTCTAACAATAAGGTCCTCTCTAGAAATTCCCATATCCCACAATTAATAGATTTCTTGAATTCAATTTGGTGATATTGGGTATATTCCAGGAATTAAAATTTTTTTTTTAATATCCTTCAATTTCATCAGGTCATCATGAGCCACTTAGGCAGCAGAATAAGAGAGGCATAGTTTAATGAAATATTTTGGGATGATCATGGTTAACCTTAAATTTGAACAGGTTAAGATTGTAGTGCATCCTCTTGGGAGTCAGTTCCGCAAAGCAGTAATTCACGGGAAGAAGCTACTATATATGAAGGTCATTATAAAGATTGACTAAAATATCTTAATTATGTTTAACGTTGTTTCTATTGGTAGGTCTGGTTTATTGTTTAATATTGTAATCCCATTAATACTTCTCATTGATAAAGATGAATGCTTTTTCCTTCTGACAGAAGTTTATATTGTGAGAGGCATGAGAAAATTCAAAGAAGGGTGTGTAATGTAATCGATCCTGATCTGGAACCTTGACTTCAGACATTTTCTCACTGACGTCGTATAACTTCTATCGGTCTTCTGATGAACTTGTTTTTCCTAGTACCTTGACTACATGAATTTAAGTGTGTTACCATATTGGGTTGTATATTGTGGCGCACTGGATATTGGATTGGAATGAGAAATTGCAGGGCGTAGTTTGAATTCCAGTTGAATTTGTTGCATTCACTTAGGTGCAATTAACCTTGGGAAAGGTAATAATCCATCTTTTCTCCCTCCAGCTATGAATTGAATATCAGGACAGATTGGGTTCTTTAGCCTTAGTTGGCAACCAGTCTACTACAGAAAGAAATGGCAACCTACTGTGGGAAAATCTTCTGCCTTGTCAGTCATGGATCGAAAGAAACATGTTTGCCCAAGTGTGTTTCCCGTATAGTACTTAACTGACTGATGATGTGCAGTGTGGTGTAATGAATATCAGTTTGTAATGAGAAATGAAAGCTGAGTTTGAATTCCAGTTGAGTTTGTTTTATTTCACTTATGCACAAATACCCTTCTCCTTCCAGCTATGGGTTGAATAGCAGGATAGATTGGATTCTTTATCCTTGGTTAGCAACTGGTCTACCACAGAAAGTAATGGCAACCTACTGTGGGAAAATTTTCTTCCTAGCCTGTAATGTCTCTGTCAAGACATGATCATCCAAGCTTGCATAGCATATGGCAATTAACTACCTAACTGACTAGATTGACACCTAGGTCTCAACTAGGTTTACTGTTAAACTAACTAGATGCAACTGGCACTTCTACACTCTCAGTTTCTTTTATGGCCCTTCTCACCTGTGGAATTCTTATTTGATTTCTTACCTACCTGCCACTTCATTCAGTTAAGTGCCATACATGATACAAGCTTGGGCGATCATCTCTCAAAAGAGAATGAAGATTTTCCTGCAGTAGGTTGCCATTACTTTCTGCGGTAGACTAGATACTAACCAAGGCTATAAAACCCAATCTGGCTTGTCATTTAACCTAAGGCTAGAGGGAGAAGAGACAGATTAATACCTTTTCCAAGGGTATTTGCATATAAGTGAATGCAAGGAATTCAACTGGAATTCAAACCCAGCTCAGAATGAGAAAACAGCTCACTAATTTCTTGTTCCAAGCCAATATCCACTACACCACAACACAGGTCCCTGCTGACTACAATTTTCAAAAATGGAAATCGCAACTATCTGTCTTCCTAAAACCTGTTCTTTTATTGTCCTTTCTCCTTTCTATAAGAAAGATAATGGTTGACCGTAAACTTAAACAGGGTAAGATTGTTGTGATTGTGAAAAGCATTGTTTTGCGAGTCCATTTCACAAAGCAACAGTTTGTGGGAAGAAGTTGCTTGAGTAGAACTTACATCTCACCAATGGAATACAACATTCATGGCATGGCAGGTCCTAGGTCCCACCAATGGAAACTGAAAGGAATGGGGGTAGTTTGCTACAATGTATTTGTTATAGCAGGTCTTAGCTATGAAGATAAGAACATTTTTTTTATCATTTCATCACAAGCAAGGCTGAACCATCATTAGTGCACAAGGGACTACAGTGAGAAAGAAAGAACTGAGTACAGGGGGCATTAAAGAAAGAATAAAAGATGGCAATTGGCATTGCATTCAAACTTTGGGATATTGTAGTTGTCAAGGAAACAATGAGATGGAAGGGAGTTCCACAGGCAGGAGGTGTGAGAAAAGAAATTGTTTGAGCAGAAGTGGCAGTTACATTTAAATTTTTTTTTATTACTATTTCACTTGCCAAGCATGGCAGGGCTGCAACTGGTGCACAAGGGATTACAGTTAGAGAAAAAATATAGGAATGTCAAAGAAAAGATAAGAGAAGGATGTGAATCAAGCAGATAGAAGATGTCAATTAACATTGTATTTAAACTTTTGGAAATTGTAGCTATCATAAAAACAAGCAAACAAGGGAATTTAGCAAACAGAAAGTGCAAGAATAGAAACTGGTAGAGTAGATTTACATTTAACAATTTTGATGGTAAAAAGATGGGATCTAGATTCTAATCTTGTAGCATGCTTAAATTCTAGGTACTCGGAAAAAGGGTCTTCAAAGCAGTTGCCATGACAATATGTGTAGAAAAGACAGAGGGAAGCCACATCATGTTGGTGAGAAAATGATTGAAGTTGAGATGCCAAGTCAGGACTGATTACATTGCAGATCCTTCTTTACATTTTGTCAAGAACCACAAGATGAATGGCAGGAACACCCAACCAGATATGGCAAAAGTAGCTACTGGAACTAAGAAGTGTAGTTTGTCTGAACACTCTCTTTGGAAATTGCAATAGAGCAGTGAGAGGCTTGCAACATTTCATCTGTGAAAAATTGATTGTAGAGCTGAAAATAATCATCCAAAATGATGCAGAGATGCTTTTAAAGACTAGAAAATGAAGACTTGGCAGTTTTTACCCATATATGGCTGCATTATTCCATTTTTCAGTCTGATCTGGCGCTTGTAAAAGTAGAAAATAGCATCAGAAGACAGGTACTAACTAAAGTGTAACAAAAAAAAAAGAACTTTGTCTATATTTGCTGAAATGAGGTAGTATTTACAGTATTTACATTATTTGGACTATTGTTCTCACCATTGTTGCAATTTGTATGATGTTTCAGCCATTGCACGCTTCGGCCTTCTTCAGGTGCTAGGAATTTTTAACCAAACCCTTTATTACAATCACTGGGGTCTATCATTCTTATTCCTTGCCTTCTGGTAGTCATGAGTTATCTCCCTTTCACTCTTGAGGACACATGGCTCAGTGGATATAGACGTTGCTTAGTTCCTGTGACTTGACCTAAAGAGTTGTGAGTTCAGTACCAGACTACAGCGTTGGTGAACAAGTAACTATTAAAAGATTTTGCAAATTCACTGGCTACAATACAAGTGGGTAGTAAATAAAGGCTTTAAAAATTCCCATCTCAATTTTTATGAAGGCTTTTTTAAATGTAAGATATTATACACATTTTTATGTGAGCAAAGCAATACCTATAATCATTGGATTCACTTTGTATGTGGGAAAAATGTTTGGTCTTGAGGGACAGATATTTGAAGCTGAACCACCCCATTTCACTGAGGTTAGCACAAATTACAGTTGCTGGGGCTGGGCAATTTTTGACCCTGGCTCAAGCATATGGGTTCCTCAAACTAAACTCTGTTTTGTGTCACATCATGTCTCAGTGGAGAGACAGGTAAATATCCATCCATCTGTTGGCAATCAGCTCTCCCCAATTTACTGTGATTTGAAACTCTCAGCAGTCTTTACAATTCCTTACAGTTCCTCATGAGGTAGGTTATTTGCATTTCCATTTGCCTTCAATATGTTCTGTCAGTGTTTAATTCTTCAATTTTTTTCTTTTTTTGATATTTGTTCCATGAATTTCTGATAACTTTTTAGTTTCTTACTGCCCCTATTCATGGTGTTCTCAGCATCATTCTGTCACTTTAAGTTTTCTTTTCATCTGTGAGGAAATTGTTTGATTGATTGATTGTTTGATTGATTGTTTGAGTGATTGTTTGATTGATTGATTGTTTAATTGATTGATTGATTGATTGTTTGATTGATTGTTTGATTGATTGATTGTTTGATTGATTTCTTGATTGATTGATTGATTGATTAATTGATTGTTTGATTGATTGTTTGATTGATTGATTGATTGATTGTTTGATTGATTGTTTGATTGATTGATTGATTAATTGATTGTTTGATTGATTGTTTGATTGATTGATTGTTTGATTGATTGATTGATTGTTTGATTGATTGTTTGATAGATTGATTGATTAAATGATTGTTTGATTGATTGTTTGATTGATTGTTTGTTTGATTTATTGATTGATTGATTGTTTGATTGATTGATTGTTTGATTGATTGTTTGATTGATTGATTGATTGATTGTTTGATTGATTTTTTGATTGATTGATTGAATTATTGATTGTTTGGTTGATTGATTGAATTATTGATTGTTTGATTGAGTGAGTGAGTGAGTGAGTGAGTGAGTGAGTGCTTTGTATTTTTACAGCTTATCAATCCTTTGCAAGTTATTTAAAGGTAGAAAATATTTTCTAGATTATAAGAATGTTTGGATGATAATAATGATTTACTGACAGAAGTTCTACTAATTAACACATAGCTGGGAGACCAGAAGTGGATGCATACTTTTTCCAAGTGTATTTGCACATAAGAGAAAAATAATGAACCTGACTTAAATTAGAAACTAAACAGTCTGACCACAATTTGGACTAAAAGATAAATTATTTGTATACATATTTCACCATATTTTTAAAACAAAGTTTTAAAATAATGATAATTCGGCAAAAGAAAAAATTATAATGGTAATTGGGCAAAAGATTGTGTATGGGGAAAGAGAGAAAATAAATATTTGGAACTCTGTAGAAACTATCAGAATTGTCGACCATTGTGGCATGTAGAGGATTCCTTACTTTGTTCAATTTAGCAGTAGCAACAATAGAAGTAATCAGTAGAGTACAACTAGAAGTTCTAAAACCCATAAAATGATGACAGAGCCCTATTCAACCCCTTTTTCTCTTTTGACTTTCATTGGCTTTTATCTTCAAGCCAAGCTTAAAGGGCTACTCATAACCCTTAGTGCAGAAGAGACACGACCCTCTCCTTGTGAAAACCAGCGGAGAAATCTCTCTTCAAGATACCAACCTAAAAAAAACTACACACAATCCTTACAGCAGAAGACACATACCAGTTCTAGCAGTTTCACTCTCAAATTTCTTGTTCTTATTAGAAACAAGCAGAGAAATCTCTCTCTACAAAACATCTACTCAAGAAATTTGTTAACAGGAAAACTCAGCATTTCTTCCCGTAAAAATACTACAATTTTACACATTCTTTCAAGCAGAAATAAAAGCTGTTGAACAGTTATTTCTAGTCTAGAATTTTGTCCATTTCATGCTCTCTTACACACTCACACACACACACACACACACACACACACACACGCACATGCAATGGGGAAAATTGCTACAATATGTAAATCACTTTAACCATGGAGTGTATAAAAAAAGAGTCAGCAAGCATATGAGTTACATTGTATCTGGACCTAAACTTTATCAGTATGAACCTTAAGACAAAGCTTAGTGAGAGCAATGCTAACCAAAATGGGGAAAGGGTCCAGTTAAGGCAAAATCGAACCAGTCAGGAGGAAAGGTCATGGCAACAGTTTTTTTGAATGATAAAAGCATTTTGCTAGTTGAATTTTTAGAAAGGGAAAAGACAATAACATCTACTTTTTATGAAAATGTTTTGAGAAAATTAGCTAAATATTTAGTAAAAAAGAGTAACATTACCCCAGTCAGTTCCTCTCATCAAACAAGTACCAGTCCTAGCAGTTTGACAATCAGATGTCTTGTTCCTCATGAGAACAAGCAGAGAAATGCCTCTCTACAAAACATCTGCTTGAGGGAAAAACTATGTTAAATGGGAAACCCAACTCTTTTTAGCCCAGAAAATACTACTATTTTACATTCTCTTACAACCAGAAATAAAAGCTGTTGAACAGTTTTTTTCAAGCCTTGGATTTTGTTCATTACACTTTCACTGCCAAGCACACACACACACACACACACACACACACACACACACACACACAGATGCACACATGCAACCAGGAAAATAATCTTACAACTCTTGATAGAGGAAGTAAAAAGAGAAAAAAAAATAAAATATTTGGGTGGTAGGAATTTGGACAAAACATCTCAGGATATGGTGCATTCAAATAATTATTTCTGATAAATACTGATAGCATTACTGAAATCAGTAAAAATGTTAAGGAAAGCTCTCCTACTTTAGATTTGTTTTATGTTCTAAACCAAGCCACAATTTTTCTTTCATTTTTGATGTTCATACCATATTTATTTTTAATCAAAATTGAAACTCCTGTCTCAGATTTACACTTTGTTGAGCAATATTAGTATATAAACTTTAAAACTTAAAGTCAAATTTGATACTCTTAAGTATTACTAATATACAGTGAAGCCACAGAATAAACCACTTACATTCAATTTATTTGTTGACTAAAAATAATATAGGTTTACTTAAATATATATCTGGCTATCAGTACAAGAAGGTACTTTTCACCAGGTATGTGAAAATCCGTTAAGCATAATATTGTATTCCTCAAATATTACTCTATCTGGAAAGCAATTTAACTGTATCATCAGTTACTCATTCAGTTAAGTGCCATACATGATACACACTTGGGTGATCATGTCTTGAAAGCGACATGACTGACCGGGCAGAAGATTTTTCCACAGTAGGTTGCCATTACATTCTGCAGTAGACTGGTTGCCAAACAAAGCTATAGAACCCAATCTGTCCTGTTATTTAACCCATAACTGGAGGAAAAAGACAGATTAATACATTTACCTTATGTGTAAATGAATGCAATGAATTCAGCTGGAATTCAAACACAGCTATCTGATTTCTCATTCCAAGCTGATATCCACTCAAGGTCTAAATTCCTGTGGTTCACAATGATGTCAAATACGTTATTGCCTCACTATGCCGGCTCATGCTGAGTGTTGGTGTAGAAGGTACCTTCCGCCACTTCACGGTACCATTTGTTTATGTTAAGAATGTGTGAGTTGAAGCAATTATTTTTGTCTACTCATTATGGTTATTATCAAACTAGTAACAGTGTATAATGGTTACCTTTATAATGGCATGTCAGATTATTCCTATTTTTCCTTAAAAATATTTTGTGTTTCATGAAAATTCAATAGTGTGCTAATGTGCAAGCTTATGTCATTAGACATTTTTTAAACCTTTTTCTGGCTTGGAGCATAATTTTGTTGAGTAAAAGCTGTGCTATGGTGGTGCTTGGTTTGCATTATTCGTGTATAAAGTTTTTACTTCAAAATGCCACTCAGAAAGCTTTTCTGTTGTAAGTGTTTGTATATTAAAGTAGATGCTTTTAGATTCCTTCTAAAAAAAAGTGACTAGTTTATCTCAAATAGATCCAAAGTTTTGGAATTTCAGAAGTTGACAAACCCTAAACAGGAATTTCTCATTTTGTATTTTGCATCGGGAACTACCTTCTAATTCGAAACGTCTCATATATTTTCTTTATTTTGACTGGTGCATCAGTACAACATTATTTTTTCTAAAAATATCTTGTTTACAATGTGTCAGATCATGATTCAAATAAATAAAGAATACTTGGTTGTCAGCCAGTGGCATGCAAAGGGGAGGGTCTATGGGGCGGTGGCTCTGGGTTGTATTCTCTTGGGAGTGGCACTTCTAATGGAGTATATTATTTTTGTTTTTATTTAGCAAATACACCTAAAGTTAAATATCAAAAATAAATAAAAGAGTTTTTACTTTAGTTTTAAAATGTTTATATTTGGCTGCTAGTAATTTGATTAAACCTGTGAAGAAGATTTTAGATAGGGTCCAAATGATGCCAACATATTTTTAAAAATATCTCCCAAAAGTGTTGCCTGGCAGTGGAGATAGACCCCACTTACACACAGTGATCAATTTAGGCTGCTCATTAAGTATATCATAACCAAAAGAAAATAAACTAAGTATACTGTTGCGATTTCGTTTGGGGTGGGAGTAGAAGGCAGCAGTCACAATCCTTGCGCTACCAGAACCTCAACCCAGATGCTACCAGACCTTTGCACACTGCTGTTGTCAGTAAAGGAAACAGCTGAAGGTGAAAGCTAGGAATTAAAGATGACAAAATGAAACAAGTACAGAAATCTAACTACCTGTGAAATATTTGATCAGATAACACAGTAATTCAAAGGTGCACTGGAACAGCAAAAGAAAACTTCCCATAACTAAAGAAAGTATTAAGAAGCAAGAACACCCTAATTTGTTGGTGAGGGTATTAGACTCAATACAAAAGAGGGGTAGGACTCTGCATCATGCCACACAGACAGACAGAAGCTAGTCATGGCTGTTAGACAATTTTTTGACCACATCACCCCTTACATCTGTCCACCTAACACCCCAGACTACAACCCCCTTGGATATTATCTTTTGGGCACAATTGAGGAAAAGAACAACAAAACTTCTTGTAATACCAAAGACGAACTGAAGGCAAGTATTGACGCCATTCACCAACTTAAACAAATAGACTGTCCAGAAGAGTTGCAAGAGATTCCAAAGTCATCTGGTGGGGGGGGGGGCGTTGTTAAAGCCAATTGTTATTTTTATTGAATAAATTTACTCTTTAGTATTTCAAGATATTTTTGTGAATATATGTGTTAAAATGAGATGTCAGTGTTATTTTCATTTTTATGTAATTTAGACAATTTATCCATTACACCCTGTATATACAAATACATATATATACATGTATATATATATATATATATATATATATATATGTGTATGTACATATGTAGACATTAATTTTACTATATAAAAACAGGAATGTATTCTCAAAACATGTGTACACACTAATTTGAAAAATTCTGTGTAATGTGTTTCAAAAGGATGAAATACATTACAAATTATTTTTTCCCCTTTGTTATTAATTTACCTAACATTTTTATGATATGTATAACTTTATATATCATCTATATGGAAACATTTTGATATAAATGATTATATCTATGACAAGAGGAAAACTTATTTTTTTTACAAAGTATTTCATTCCTTGAAGAACATCATAAAGGGATGTGCAGAACTTATGCATATATAAATGCAGGTTTTTCAAATTTTTACATTTGCTTTGAAGTTCCTCAAGGCACTAAATGCATTGTAAAAAATAAGTTATTCACTTTTCAATCCTATCACACACAAACACACACACACACATACACACACACACACACACACACACACATTGTGTATTTCAACAACAATCCTTCTTTTATACATGCTTCATTAAAAATGGCAGACAAGTTGCTGTGGTTAAGTTCTTTTATATAATTTTTCCTATGATCTCATATTTTTTTTCTTTTTAGTAGATAAATAACATAAAAATTGTTCAAATGTTTTATTTCTTCAGGTGCTTTCAGTTATACTTTTAGCAATTATCAAGTATTCTTCTTCTTCTTCTTCTTCTACTATGTGCCCTGTCCCTTCAGGACGTAGGCGATCATGGTTCTCCACATCTCATTATCCCTTGTGGCTCTTAGTATGTTTGCTCCTGTTACACCTCACAACCCCCATTCCGTCATCCACCTGATCAGGCCCTGCAAATATGTTATCTGCTACCTTCCTCTGTCTCTCTTTCCTTCTATCTGGCCAGTCAGTATCAGGTTCTCCAAGCTCTGCTTCCTTATTGCATGTCCCAGGAACTTCACTTGTCTCTTCCTGATGCTTAGTATAAATTTCCTTTTTGTTGCCATTCTTTCCAACACCTCATTGTTGCTTGCATGCTCAGTCCATGATATCCACAGCATCCTTCTGTAGAACCACATTTCCGCTGTTTCAAGTTTTGTCTTCATTTTCAATGATATTGTCCAGCATTCACTGCCGTATTACTTTTATAATACTTTTAACAAAATATATAGATTGTTTTATGTATGTACAAGACTGTTTTGTATTACAAACACAGCACATTGTGACCATGTTGATAGTTGATATTATTGACCTGTTGAATTGTTCATTTTTATTGATAATGCTTCCATTATTTTTAGTCCTTTTTTTTTTACATGTATGCTATTATATTTGTACTATTGATGAGTATGTATGGACAGTTTTTTGTAGATCTTCATGTATATTTAAACTAGCAGTATAGCCCAGCGTTGCTTGGGTGTAATGAAAGCTTTAAAACTAATCCATGGTCCTGGACCTCAGACTCTTTGGACATTGGCACGAAATACTAAAAAGCAATAGTTGTTTCCAGTTAACGCGAAACCGTAGACTGAAAGAAAAATAAATGGATGTAAGTCAAATTTTGATTTACTAGTATCGATATCAAATAAGTTTTTTTATTGTAAACTGAATGGTATCTGAGTAAATGGTATCATGGCTGAGACTAAGAACTACAATTATACCTACTTAGAGCCAAACCCAAAGCAAAAACTAAAATAAAAGGGCTGAAAAATTACAGACATACTGGCAGATAAACAGACACACACACAAACATCTTGCCTTTTATATATATATCATCGATTTTCTGCACTATTGTAAGAACTGCAACCTTGAAACTACTGAATATCGTTTCTTATGTCTTTGTCTATGAGTGTATCAAATTTGATTAAAATCGGACCACTCCTTCTATAACCTGATTTTTTGATTATCGATTTTCATATTTATCGGGGGTACCTTGACACAAAACCTAGCTAAGAACACTCGCAGACACTTCTAGTACAACTGTGTAAATTTTCAAGAAAATCGGTTCAGCCATTTCGGAGTCTATAGGTAACGGACACACACACACAGACACACACACACACACACAGACACACACACACACACAGAGATAAAGTTCCATTTATAAATAAGTTTAGATGTAAAAAGATTATAAGATCACATGAAAAATATATAAAAGCTTGTTTGTCATTTTTAATGAAACATGTATATATAAATATATACATTGTATATGCCCATGTGTATTGTGGTGCAATGGATATTGGCTTGAAATGAGATATAAGAGAGCCAAGTTCAAATTCCAGTTGGATTTGTTACATTCACTTATGCACAAATTTTTCAAGACATGATCACCCAAGCATGTATTGCATGGCACTTAACTGACCAATATATAAATATATATATTTGTGGGGATAGAAAAAGCAGTTATCTCAATTTGGTGGGGATAAAGTTACATGGGTCACATGAAATCTCCTTAGTGACAAAAGAATCAGTTCTTCAGTTGATTTACAGGAGCAAAACAAAACAGTCGTTTGTTTGGGTTGGTCCCCCAGTTAATAAGTCCATAGTGCTATTTTCCTTTGGGAATATATCTTTTCCAGATAGCAGTCCTCAGTTTTAAGAAAACCCAAGTCTCACTATGTCATTTTCAAGGAATATGTCCTTGTTTGGGACGTAGTAAATGAATCTGGACTGCTTAAATCAGAAGTACTAAACAGTTTCTCCAGAAACACAGAGAATCACCATATTATATGTGTGAATCATCATATTATATGTAAAACCTCTTCTTTTTATTCTGTTTTTACTCTGCTAGGCATGTAGGTATATGTTATATTTTCCATGTGTTGGACATGCTTAAATATATAGATATAGTTTTGTATATATCCTAGTGGCATAAAAATCTCACTGCTTGTCATTCCTTTACTTTTCAGCCAGTCTGTTCCATCCCATAATGGGGAAAATTAAAATGGGATAACAGACCTCTCTTCCAAGCTCTCCCATCATAGTGATTTTTGAAGCACAGCTTAGATATGGCACAAGGTTGAAAGTATGGGGCACCCAGTGAGAATCAAATTCATTACTCAGTTGTAATTGTTCTATCAAGACACGCTTGCTAACTAATACATTATACTGAGGTGTGCGATAATGATTTTTGAAGCCTAGCTTAGATGTGGCAAAAGGCGGAAAGTGTGTAGCACCCAGTGAGAATTGAATTCACTTATCAATCATAAAGGCTCTCCCATTATATATCAGATTTTGTTAAACACAACTGGCAAAGTACATTTATTTTTGTTTTGTTTTTTTTTTTTGTATGGATACAAGTAATCTCTTTTCTAGACTTTATGAATAAAAAGTGTACTAAGAATGAACACAGGAACTTTCTATAACTTTTATACCACCTACAGTAGTATAATAAAAATGATTTTAGCCAAAAGCCACCATAATTAACAAAAGCTTGAAGAAATTGTCACAATCATTTACTTCAGAAAAGAGAACACATACTAATCAAATTTCTGAAGTAGAGATTTGAAGCAGCAATTTGCCTCTACAGAAGGATGCTGAAAATAACATGGACTGAACACATGAACAAATGACAAAGTTTTAGAAAAAATGGAAACAAAAAAGGCATTTACATTTAATATCAGGAAGAGACACTTGAAATTTCTCAGGCACATAATGGTGAAAGGGGGCTTGGAAAATTTGGTACTCACAGGGCAGATTTATGACAAAAGTGGTAAAGAAAAACAACGTTTAACCTACTTAGTGAGCTTGAGTAAATGAATAGTGGAGCACAGTTAAAGAGAGATAAAAGGATGGATCCCAACAAATATGTATATCCTAAAACATTAGGCTGATCATAATAAAAGAAAGCATGTACACATTTCACTCTGCATTATGAGTACATAATTTTTTTTTTTTTAATCGCTTCGCCCCAAGCAAGGCATTTTACTGCCACTGTTGTGCAGTGATTACATAGGAGGAATGTTATGAAGAGTGAGAGGTTGCAGGGGGTGTCAGGAAGAGAGTAAGAGAGGGAAGAGAGTACTGATGAGAGTGGGGTGGATATAGAAAAGCATGAGAGAGAGGATGTAAATTAGGGAAAGCAAACTTCACTGCAAGAGAATTTGAACATTTTATTGTTATTCTATATTTCTGAAAAAATGCATAAATGTCCTTTCAACTGACATTCTGCTTCTACGCTTCTTACAGAAAATAACTTTTTATAAGTTTTATTTAAAAGATGTGATGCTGTTGAATGTTTGAAATCCCGACACTCAGTACCAAAAACCTTGGTAGATGGATCCCAACAAATATGTATATTCTTCACGACAACACTTTTAATGCATGTAAATAAAATTCCAAAAGCTTCTGAATAATGTAAAATTTTTCCAGTGTTGGGAAAAAATATGTTGTTATTCTCCACAGAACAAATCTCAATATTCAGAAAAAGAAATCAACCAATCAGGTTTTTATCCTTTTATTTCTGAGCAGACACTACAAATACTCTTACAGAAAGTATTAAAAGAAAGCAAAAAGAAAAGATTAACAACAACTGAAAAAAAAACAAAAACAAATAAGAAGCATAGTTGTTAAGAAAGAGAACATCACAACATGCAAATATTACTTATTAGAGATACCAAAATCAAACAAGTAAAATAATTTAAATACCTGGGAAACTATAACACTGAAATCTGAAGGCACAATGGGATAGCAAAAGATACCTTCACAAAAGGTAAGCAAAGTATTAAGAAACAGAAAATTTCATTAGAAACAAAGAAAATAGTACTAAACCCTCACATATGACACTGAATTCTGGATAATCTTACAGATGAAGAAACTTAAAGCAGCATAAATGTGGTTCTACAGAAGGATGCTGAGAAAACCATGGACTGAATATGTAAGCAATGACAAAGTTTTAGAGAAAGTGGAAACAAAAAAGACACTTATACTTAACATCAGGAAGAGATGATTGAAATTTCTACAAAAGAATGCTGAGAATACCATGGACTGAACATGTGAGCAATGATAAAGTTTTAGAGAAAATGGAAACAAAAAAGACACTTATACTTAACATCAGGAACAGAAGATTGAAATTTCTACAGAAGAATGCTGAGAATACCATGGACTGAACATGTGAGCAATGATAAAGTTTTAGAGAAAATGGAAACAAAAAAGACACTTATACTTAACATCAGGAAGAGAAGATTGAAATTTCTACAGAAGAATGCTAAGAATACCATGGACTGAACATGTGAGCAATGATAAAGTTTTAGAGAAAATGGAAACAAAAAAAAAGTTATACATAACATCAGGAAGAGAAAATTGAAATTTCTAGTGTACATAATGGGGAAAGGGGTTTTGAAAAATTTATTACTCACAGGACAGATTTTAGGTAAAAGGAACAGAGGTAAAGTATGAGTAAATGTAAGAGTTTAAGAAAGTAAGGGTTTAGGGTAGATAACAAATAGAGAAAATTTTTTAAAACTACAAAGAGAGGAAGTTGTAGAAAGACACGGTCATTAACATCCTGAAGGAAGATGGCCTATAGAAGAAGCAAATATCTGCAAAGACAATATTTAAAACGTCAATTTTGTTCAATTAAACATATAATAAGGAAGGCTTGTTGCCCAATTGCACAAATATATATATATGTATATATATATGTGACAGTAAAACAGTGACTGGTTAGCCTAGCAGATGGTAGACCAAAAAAAGAGCTCAATGCAAAATCAAAACAAATGAACTGAATATGCAGGAGTAATAATATATCAAAGAACCAAACACACACCACTTTTTTTCTTTTTTTTTTTTATAAGCATTTCACCCCAAGCAAGGCATGTCACTGCCACTGCTGCTCAGGGGGCTACGTAGAGTGGAGAAAGGATGATTAAATATAGGAAATGACAGAGGGTGGGTGATAGGCGGGTAAGGATACCGAGAATGAGGATTGGGTAGATGAGAGTCTTTCTGAGAATAGTTGGGAGTTAGTGTGATAGGAGGTGTCTATTGACCCTTACATTTAAACACCTGGAGATTGTAACTGTCGGGAAAGCAGACTTGTGGAAGGGAGTTCCACAGGCAGGAAGCGCGAGAAAAGAAGCTGTTGGAGTAGAACTTACGGTTACATCTTATTTGTTTAACTGTAAAAGGGTGGGACCTAGTTGCTAATCTAGTATCTCATGTAAATTCGTGCTTAGGCGGCACTAGTGATCTAAGCTCATCGGAGCAGAAGCCATGAAAGTACTTGTAGAAGAGGCACAGGGAAGCCACATCACGCCGGTGAGAGAGTGGCTGTAGCCGGTCTGCCAAGTCAGTATCAACTACGTTACAGATCCTCCTTTAACTTGCTACCTAGGCTTTGACCACACTGGTCTCTTCAGGCAAAGTTGTAGTAGTATTTTGCTTGAAGAGACCAACATGGTCAAAGCCTAGGTAGCAAGTAAGTGGTGTGTGTTTGATCCTTTGACATATATATGTGTATATTTAGTGCATCGAGGCATCAGATAATTATCTAAACATATATTGTTAAATATAACAGACAATGAATGTCTATTATGTTCAATCATGAGCTGTTCTAAACATCATATCTTAGCTTTAATTTCTAGTGAAAATAAAGACAAAAATTGTCCAACATTTGGATATTTTTTATTACGCTGGTTCTTTTAAGCTTTCAGCTCACATGAGCCATCTTCATAGTGGTTACAGGGATGTTAACATAAAGATATATACCATGAAAGATGCTATTATCTTGTGCTGACAAAAACATTGCTATGTGACAATAAAAATCACCAAATAGCAGACGCAGGTCATTAATTTGTAATGCAGTTCCATGATGTCACTCCACATAAGAAACTGAAATGTTAACAAAAGAACCATATGTTTAAATGTAATGTGTTGTGACTCGATTGAAATGTGATTTTATTGAGTGTGAGTTGCTTTGATTTAATGTAGATGGCCTCTAATATCTGAAGGTTATTTTTACTGTGTGTATGTGTGAGTATTATTCTGCCATCGATTAAAATCTGTCTAATATTACATACATGGCTTTGTTTTTCTAAGAAATGTTGTTTAATTAAGCTATGATCAGGTAAGGCTACAGGAGAGCGTAGTTGTAGTAAAATGAATATATGTTTTTTTTGTTTTTTTTTTTTTATAAGCGTTTCACCCCGAGCAAGGCATGTCACTGCCACTACTGTGCAGGGGGCTACGTAGAGAGGAGAAAGGCTGGTTAAATATAGGAAATAACAGAGGGTGGGTGATAGGCGGGTGAGGATACCGAGAATGAGGGTTGGGTAGATGAGAGTGTTGTGAGAATAGTTGGGAGTTAGTGTGATAGGAGGTGTCTATTGACCCTACATTTAAACACCTGGAGATTGTAACTGTCAGGAAAGCAGACTTGTGGAAGGGAGTTCCACAGGCGGGAAGCGCGAGTGGGTTTATTATTAGTATCAAAGATACAATCGCTGAACATTTATGTAAATTGATACACTACATTTGTTTTCTGTAGAGGATTTAATTTTGTGGTTGTAGGGTTATTAAAGAGACTGAGGTCAATTGTTTTAAATTTTTGATAATATATAATGAGCTTAATTTGTTTATTATTATTATTAATTGGTTTAACATTACTACGGATTATGTTTCTGAGTGTTGTTTCTGTTTGTAATTAAAACTTCAAAATAAAATAAGAAAAATAAACATAACACTATTAACTTTTACTATGGCATTTGGTTGCAATAGTATAAGTTAATAGTGTTATGTTTATTTTGACAAACACTATTATTATTAATATTATCAATATTGCTAGAGGTATTATTAAGTTTATTGAGATACATTTTAATTTGTTGATCAATGATAGAGTTAGGAAATCCATTGTTAACAAGTGTTTGTTTAATGGTGTGTAACTCTTTTTAGAAAGCTTAGAAGCAGTGTAATAAAAATATCCACATGTTGGACAATATATACATATATCTTTTGCCAAGTATCAAAGAATTGATTTTGAAAAAGAAAGAAAAAAAAACTATAGGTTGTATTTGATTGATTCCTGGCTCATCTTCCTCCAACTCCTGTGGTTGTAAGTGATGTCTGTTGAATGCCATGCTTACATTTGACATTTTTGAACCAGTTAAACCAAAAGAGTTTTTAAATGTCTGTCACAATTCAAATAGCTGTTAACCATATTTCTGCAGGCAACATCTTCACTGAGAGATTCTAAACCCATGCACTTAAAATATCAATAAAAAAGCCAATACTATGCCTGAAGGAAGCAATACAGAATTTAGAGAGGAAGAAAGTCCTTCTTTGATATGTTGATCCCCTTTCAGGATGTGGTCGATCGTGGCTCTCCACAACTTTTCTCCTTTATAGCTCTTAGAAATGTTTGCATACTTTCTATCCCTTCCATTTCTGATATGCCATCAATTTACACAAGCTCATTAGCTCGCTTATTTGCTGTTTCTCTCTGTCCTCTTGCCTTCAATATATCCTGTGTGTGCCAAATTATTCAAGCTTTCTGTTAAAGTATTCGCTATTATAATCAAACCTTATGAGTGGGTAGTCTGGTGGTTCAGTTCTGTAACTGAACTGTTGGGCCCTTATATATTACAAACAACAGGAGAGTTCAAAAAATATATGTATATATATAAAACTGTTTTGTTAAAAATGACCGACAAGGAAGATTATATTAATTTTTATTTAATTTTTCCAATATTCTCACATGTTTCTTTTTTGCTGGAGATAGGGAATGTAAAAATGTTCCATAATTTTCAACTTTCCAAGTGCTTTCAGCCTGTAGGGATTAAATACAAATATGAAATAAAATAAAAAAAACACTAAATAAAATAAAAATACAAAATAAAATATAAGTACGAAATAAAATAAACATAAAAATCTTTCAGGAGTCCTCGGACAGGAAAGACAATTGATGCATGTGCAGAAAGAGAGGCCTCCTGGTGCCAAAAAATAAACTCGATCTCTTTCTCTGTTGGACGTTGGATGGTAAAGACATGCCAAACTGTTTGGGAAGGAATTTCCCCAACAAGAGGTCGTTGGAACCAAAAATAAAATCAGTGTCCAAACTGTCGTTCTAGTGTCTCTGTATCCTTTTCCCTTTGCCTATTTATTTCAGCGGCGAAAGCCATTCAACAAGTTTTGGATGTTTCGGCGAAAGAACCAACCCAGCAGTAATAGCCATTTTCAAGGATGTTATTTTTTTGGTGTTGTTATTATCTCCTCATGTTTGACTGTAATGCAGTTTTTTGTGGTTTATTGTTTTTGAAAAGGAGAGTTCTTAAAAGCTATCACATGATGTGCTGGGCATTGCATGAGTGTGTGTCTGTTTTTTTAAAAAACTTTCAAAACACCATTTCCACTGTTAAATAATGTAAGGTTGATGTTATGTAAAAATTGTTTGATATACAGTGCTTCTCTTATAGATAAGTGATTTTGATATTGTGATTGAAATAGTATTTTTTGTATTTTCAACCAAAATTTATTGTAGCGTCCCCTTTTTATGCTTCATCAGTAGTCCGCCATCATTCTGATGTTCCAACGCCCTTGGTACCTTTCTTCCATTAATTTGATGTTCAGATGGAATTATTCACCTTGTTCACCACTAACAACCCAACAGTGTTTGAGGAATCTTTCCAGAAGGAAATGAATTTTTATGCTGATGTTAGTGCCAATATTGCAAAAGTGTTCCAGCATATTTGCAACAAAATACTTGTAGTTATCAGATTTGTGATTACCCAAAAAGATTTTAACAACGACTAGAAATGAATTCAATGCATTTGATTCCTTCAAAGTCATACTACTTACAAAGTCAAACATGCAAAAGTCATGAGAGAAAGAGGAGTGGTACAGAAAGAAGAGATAGCTGAATGAGTTTAGTAGAGAGAGATAGAGACAAATATAAGAAAAGTCTGAAGATTTGAGAGAGACTTTCCTAGCCAATGGGAGATGTTCACAAACATAAACTCCCAGGCCATGCAGGTGGACATTAGAGTTCTTCCTAAAGAGAGGAAAATATCCAAGAATCCAGAAATTAGAGGAGGGGATTGCAGAGTTAAGATTAGTTTCACAAAGAGCTAGCAGAGTGATACCGCTGAAAAAATCATCCAAACAAACCCAATTGATTTAACACCAGTTAAGTTAATTTCTTTGAATTTTCAATCAGAATAAATTATTTGAGCAACTGAATTAGCTACCAACAGTTTTTTTTTATCAAATCCAGATATCTCATGACTCATTAGATTTCTACAGGCACCACATGTGTGACGCCTTATGCCCGGGGCCGCTCGTCTAATGTAAAGATCCCAGTTGTGACACTGTCACCTGGTTGGCTGGTTGGTTCAGTCACTGTTGCTGGTCATGACAATCTCATTTGATGATGTCATCACAAAAGCTGGTTTACAAGATGTCTCTTGCAACAATGCACTACTGTCACACGTTGTAAATTGATCCCAGAGGTCATGTCGTGCAATTCTATTAGTCGCCTTTTAGAGCCAGTCCGGACACTGGTGCACACTTGTGGTCAAAAAAATAAATATGGCACCAAAAAAAATTAAGAAAGTAAATTAACAAGGTCGAACACGCCTGGAGAGTTACGAAGGATGTCTTCATACAAAAAAAACAATGTTTCCTTTTTTTTTCACAGGAGCAGACAATATAGTTGGTGGTTTACAACAGAGAGAGAGAGTGTTTAAAAATCTCAGAGCTTTCAGTCCTTAAATAGAAATGTCTTCTTTAAATTTTGTTAAAGTAGAAAGAGCTCTTCAAATTTTCGCTAAAGTCTTTTTCGTATTCTCTCAAATTGGAGCTGTCTGTTTTCTAGGTGATGTTAAAAAAATAACAAAGTTCTTTCGGGTTCTTGTCAGAACTTGATGGGATTTGCCGAATCAGAGGCGGTCAATGGCAGCGATGGCAGCTAATGTGACGGTGATGGCAGTGATGGTGGCAATGTGGGGGTTGGTTTCTTTGTCATCTGGAGGCTCACTCCCGGCAAACTGAACTTTTCTTGTTGAGTCTCTATATTTATAACACTTTTCAATCCCCTCAGGGGATCTAGCCAACTCGAAGCCTTCGGCCAATGAAATCATTTTTCGCTCGCTTGATCTGCGGAAGGGCTTAGCTAGATGAATGAGATATCACCAGCTCGCATCATATCCAATTTCCCACAAACTTCTGCTCTCAAGAAAATCTGTTGAGGGGCTTTAACCCAGCCTGACCCCATCAAATCAACTCTGACACATTGTTTTGGCTATTAAAATTTTAGCTTTACCAAAAAAATATCCGCTTCGAACACGAAAGAAGATATGTTTTTCCTTTTCTTTCCCAAAAATTGTTAAATTTTATATTCCCCAGATTTTAGAAGTACTAGATAGTATTAAAATAGTTAATTTTTCTATTCCCCATATTTTACAAGTAATTGGTAGTATTAAAATAGTTTTTTACATAAGCTCACATCGTGTATTGCAATAAAACATAACTAATAATATTACTAATATCAATTTCTCTCTGTCCGCTGTATTAAACCAAACAAGGGAAAGTATCCCCACAGGAGATAGTGTCACACATGTACTGCTGCCACAGCAGAAGTGGTGTTTCTTTGGGCACAGCAGCCTGATGGAGCCCAACCCTCTCCAAGCTGATCTGAATTCAGAGTTTTCCTTCTCCTAGATCCCTTGTCACCCAAGGCTATAGAACCCAGTAAGTTCTGCTATTTACACATAGTTTGGTGAAGAACAGATGCATTCATACCTTTTCCAAGGGTATTAGCACCACGTAAGTAAATGTAATGAATCGAACTAGAATTTGAACTCAGCTCTTCGATTCCTCAATCTGTGCTGCTATCCATTACTCTGTGCTTTTTGACCATGTGATGATTAAATTAACATTCTGATATATTAAGCAGGAAGGTAGTGGGACACAGATCAATCCCAAGAAGCAAGCATGAATGGCCAGCGAGTACAGCATCAGAATAAAAAGGAAAGGAAAAAACAAAGAAAAAAAAATAATCAATTTCAAATGCAAAAGTTTTGACAAAATCTAAGCACTCAAATACCACAGAGAGCATAAATTAGAAAATAAAATAAATAAACAAAAGAAAAATATTTTTAAAAAATAGTTTTAAGGTATGTTATATATATATATATATATATATATATATATAGGTAAAAGTACTCAATATCAGAGATAGTGTGTATGTAAATGTAAAATCGAATGCTGTGGTCAGTACCAAGTCTGTTTCAAGCAGTCGATTTCATGCTTGAAAAATAAAATAAAAAAAAAATAGTAACAAAAATAGAAGGAGAATTAGATGTAAAAATACATAAAACAAAGGATTTTTTTTACTATTTTGGAACTAGACTGACTGACTAGTTGAATAGAGCTCAACACATTTAAGATTTTGAATAAACGAAAAGAAAATTAATCACTTTAAATGTTTTTAAGGAAATATGAGACTAAAACATCCTCACAGCAGCCCCACACTTCAGTCTTGTGCCCCACTCTTTTAGCCTTGCACTTAGAAAATCACTACCCTCACTGGATACCCAACACTTTTGGCCTTGTGCCACATCTAAACTACACTAAAATAATTAATACTGGTCTCAGTTATGTCTTTGTTTTTGGATAAAGTGCAACCAAACATTTTGAGAGGTGCTTGGTCTAGGGGAACAGTAGCCTGGTCCCAGAGAGCCACTGTCCATGGCAGTACCACCCTCATTGCAATAGAGAGTGGGGTTCAGTAATAATACCGATGTCAGTACAATCAAGAGTTGCTGGGGCTGAGCAATTTTTTAACTTGGCCTTGGTTCTTGTGCTCATGCTCCCCCTCATTATACTGACCTAGTGTCACATCCTGTCTGTGTGGGATGCCAAGTAGATATCAAATATCATAGGCAGAGGACCTGAACAGAAAATATGTTCCAGCTGACAGCAAGGTGTTGTATCAGAAAACACTAACATTTTAAAATGGATTATTGGTTTCTGTGAGAATGTATACATAAGTATATATTCTTTGCTCAATAGCATGCAAAAGAAGGTGCAGTGGGTATGACACCTCCCACTACCTCACCAGGCATTCATATCAGAAGGGCATCCAATCAAGGACAAATAAAAATCTAGTTTCTGTAATTTGAAAAAAAGTGTTTATTTCATGTTTCATCAGTTTGAACATATTCAAAACAACTTCTTTGACATTTCTCAGTACTAAGCCCTATAGGCTGCCCTAGTTGAGTCTTAGGAGTATACAATCAAGGTGTTGGCCCTGGCTATCACCAGACTTCTGCATACCCCTGATTTTGCTATTATCTATGTATTTCGCTATCTGTTAGGAAACTATCTACCACAGATAAAAATCTTACTGTGTGTATATATATATAGATATATATATATATTCAGACATTATTATAACATATTCATGTTATAATATCACTGCAAAAGTATCTATTTTGTTTCAACACTTCTTGTATCATATCAAGTGATCTTGATAAGACACAAGAAGTGTCGAAACAAAATAGCTACTTTTGTAGTGATATTATAACATGTTTATGTCATAATTTCTGAATAAATATTATTAGCTCAATTTTGTATTGAGCACTTTTTAAAGAATGGTGTTTCTTTGGATACAGAATATTATTCCATCTATACGTATCCTATATATATATATATATATATATATATACAAGTATAGGTTAGGTATGGGTGGAATAAAATTCTGTATCTAAAAATATACTATTCTTAAAAAGTGCTCAATAAGTAAAGCAAATGATATTTATTTAAAATTTATAACATAAATATGTTATAATATTATTACAAAAATAGCCATTTTTGTTTTGACACTAATAGTGTCTTATCAAGTGATGATGCTGATTTCAAGTTGAAATGTAGTGATATTATAAGATATTTATGTTATGATGATTTCTTGATTATTCAAGCCAGCAAATGAAAATAAACACTGCTTAATAAATAAGTGAAGCATCTACTCAAATAAAAGTATCCCCTATTCTAAGTCACAACTACCTATTCCCTATGTTATGTTAAATGAATTTATGGGTTCATAACTTGGTTCACTGTTATGTTACCCCTATATCCTAATAAACTGAATCTCTTGCCTTTTATTCTTACCACTCACACAACAAACTTCTTCCACAACACTCTACGTTGATTGGCTCTTGGGCTTCAAAAAAAGAACAAAACTATTATTAGGAAAAACATAATTCCCATGATGTACTATATTCCCATCAATTACATCAAATTATACAAATGAAACCATCAAACTGAATTGAACTGTGGAAATATTTAGAAATTAACTGAAAAATTGAAATGAATAAATGATAAAATAAAACTTAGATGTTAAGATTGAGTAACAGTGACATAAACTGAATAAAGATGAGACAAATCTTTCATACCTATTTCTTCATTTGCATAAGTACTTTTCCTTTTATTTTTCTCTTATTATTACTATTACCAATAGTATAATCATTATTATTGCTATCATTATTACCATTTTTATCACTCTTATCAATAACAAACATCATATCAATACAATCAACTTAACAAAAAAAGAATTCATTTGTTTGAAAAAGAATTAACTTCATTAATTTCCTGATGAAAAATAAAATAGAAACATTAATAATCACATTAAATTTCTAAATAATGTCTTCTTGCATGTATGTGTGTGTATGCATGTGTATGTGTGTGTGTGTGTGTGTGTGTGTGTGTGTGTGTATCATATGAGACAGATGTATATAAATATATATAAATATATATATATATATATATATATATACTCTGCGCAACAAAATTGTGAGGACACTATTTACATTATTCATACTATTGTTGCCATTTCCATGACATTTCAGCTGTTGTACACTCCAGCCTTCGTCAGGTGCTAGAAATTTTGAACCAAACCTTTTATTACAATCACCAAAGTATGTCATTCCCATTCCTTGTGCAAGGCCTCTTCTGGTAGTCATGAGTTATCTCCTTTTAACCCAACTCTCTAAGTTACTTATTCACCACTGCTGTAGCCTGGTATTGAAACTAGAACTAACCAGCTATATCCACTGGGCCATGTGTACTCAAGGACAACAGCAATTGACTTTCTGGGACTTATAAGCCTAATGTTTCAGTAACCGTTTTTTACCAGAGTTCATATTGCAATTTTTTTTTTATGTTAATGGTTTTCTCTAGTATTTTTTGTTTTCTCTAGTATTTTTTAACAGAAATCATATTACAATTTTTTGATCTTGATGGTTTTCTTTAGTATTTTTACCAGAGCTCATATTGCAATTTTTGACACTAATAATTTTCTTTGGCACTCCATATTATTGGTTCCCAGATTGTATTAATCTCTATGCTTGGTGGACTCAGGAGATTTTTGTAGCTTAGCATATGCACTGATTCCTTAAGTTTACATAGTTTTTGGTGACATTATCTATCTATTATTTCAACTTCATCCCATAGGGTTAGTGATCCCCTTTCTCTCTCAATATGTGGGCAGCTATGCCTGATTTTTTTTATCTCCCCTAATGTTATGGCCTTGCAATGCCTTTCAACAGATACATGGAATGGTGTACACAGAGTCCTTAGTCATGTCCTTCTTTTGGGTGTTTTACTCGGGAGAGGTACCTACGAAGTGTAGAACCACTTCTGAAGATTGTCCTGATGTTATATGAACCACAGATCCTTTGTATTTTCTATGATAACCCTTTCATATAGAATATACAGATCAAGGCTGTTTTCTGAGAGTTGTTATCCTTATGCAACCTTCCTTCCATGTTTACTGAAATTGTCATGTATTCTGGACAATTTTTATGTTGTAGGGTACTGTTTATACTGACCATTTCCTGTTTGTATGTCTCTAGGTCACTACTTTTGACTTTTGCTCAATGTTGCAGGCAGCAGACAATCACTTTCTTTATGTTGTATGAGTGGTGGGAGTTGAAGCTGAGATATTGTCCAGTGAATGTTGTCTTGTGGAATAAAGATGTCTAGAATCGCCTCTCTGTTCAAGCAATTAGAACATCCATGAATGCCAGTTTTTTGTCACTCTTCTTTCTATGTAGTGAACTGTATGGATGGTCTTATTGAGTTCACATTATACAGTAGTATCTGAACCTTCTCCTGGTGTGGCCAGTGAATGAAGGTGTCATCAACATATTTCAGCCATAGAGATGTCTTTATAACTGTGGATTCTAATGCCATCTCTTCAAAATATTCCATATATATGTTAGCCAGTGATAGGGATAACGGTAAGCCTTCATCCTGTCAATATATGTCTGATCCCTGTTCGAAGTGTGTTCTTTATGTGCAGAAAGTCAGCATCTCCATCAGAGTATCTAGTGGAATACTTGTACATTCTCCTCGATTGAATAAGGATGCGGTACGATGGCGAGAAAGCAGCGATATGCAGGCTGCCACTTGTTCCTTGTGGATCTCCAACAGCGTTTGCGGAACCCACTTTCTTAGTTTGTACGTCTTACCTAGACGGTGCAGGTGAAGTCTAACTGTTTCATCAGGAATGTTGAACTGTCTTGCAAGTTTACCACACATTAGACTACTGTCCTCTTCAATGGCCGCCTTCAGGACTTCATCATTCAAGACCTATGGTCATCTACTGCAAGGCTCATCATGGGGAGACAAATCTCCCAACTTGAATTTTCGAAACCAACGCCTTGCAGTATGTTCATTCAACGCACTATCCCCAAACGCTTGACATGTGATGACTTGATGCAACTGCTGATAAGCCTACCTGTAAGTTGTAAAGCAAACAGCCCCGAACAAGATTTCTAGACACTTCCATGCTTCTCACAGCTCTCCAGCTTATAACTGATAGCCTGGCATGGTGTTTTTAATAATGTCTGATGTTCCTACTTCTGGCTGACTGAATTGAAAAACACTTGCTACACACATTTTGTATATATTTCAACTTCATTCAATGACTAATAGAAAAATGGACAGAACTTTTAAAGTTATCTTGAAGTGTCATTTTGGCAGTACAGTTGCAACTAATAGCAAAGCTACTTTGCCTGTATCTGTCATATTGGCCTATGTAGCTGTCTATTGGTCTGAGTAGAAGAAAGAAATGACCTTGTTCTAGATGAACATTAGGGTCATCAGTGTGGCATTAAAGGTATATTTCTTGCTGCAGACATGACAATATGGACAAAAGTACAGTTTTCATAACCTTCTGATAATTCTGGATAAAACTTGTAAGCTGTAGAGAGTTCGGTTATGTATAACATAAGGCCAAATAAATAAACATTAACCATCTCCCTATAGCTCCCTATGACTATTAAGTCTCTTTCTCTCCCAAACAACATGTCTGTTTCTATCTATCTGGTTGTTTTATTTTTCTTTCAAACTGGTGTCTGTATGTGTCCTAAAAAGCTAAATGAAAAAAAAATGCAGAGGGAAAAAAACTGTAAATGAATTTGGCTAGATATAAAAATAAAAAATTCTAAAATCTCCAGCACCCCTTGTTCATACACATGTGTAATAATGCCAACGTAATAAATTTAGTCTGATGAATTCCTGAAGGACAAAATGTATCACAAGTAAACTTTGTCAAATTTCTTATACAATTTCCCCAATTTTATTCTTGATATGAAAATGAAAAATTTTTATTTCATACAGATATATATATACAGGGTGCAATGAATAAATTTTATATTTTTAATTTTGCACATTGTTTCTGATTTTCTCAACTGCACAGTATAGTAGGGTCAGTTGGGCATAGTCTGTGAGAAAAAGAGCACCACAATGCAATTAACTCTGTCAGAAATTTGTAAATGGCATGTAGAACTACTTGGAATTTGCACCAGAAACTACAACACAAACATTTCAGAGTGTCAGGGCATCAATCTGCAGACAATGCAGAGGATCTGAAGATGGTCGGATAAGTCTAATAATGGTGATTATGAAAGCATAGCAACTAATCTGTATATTATATATATATATATATATATATATGTTTCAGGCATCTTTCTTGTGAGCTCTTTTCTGCTCCAACAGTTGGTGGTTATAAAGAGAGAAACTTTCTTGGTTGATTTTGTTTAATGGCATATCAACCTCCATGAGTTATCTAATGCCAAAATTTAATATTTTGTACTCAATTGTATCTTTTTGGAGATAATAATAGTTTTAGTATGACAAGTTTTAATAATTAACTCATGGCTGGTGAGTGAGAGTCTTTGCGTTTTTACATTAAAACTGTCTTGTTAATGTATTATGGAAATTCTGCTTCCTTTCTTTTTCTATAACTTCACAAAGCAAGGGACACAACTGCTTCTTATTTCTGAATAACTACAAATGCATTAAGTTTGCCTTTTTCAACATAACCTTTTTGTTTGCAAAGATGCTTAATTTTGTGGTAAATATTAATAACAGAGATCAAATATTATAGAGCAAAAATTTCAGATCCTAATTCAGCTAATAATTGTGCAAAAAATTATTGTTTCACCCTTGTAAGACAGCAAAATTTTATTCTGTCAATCCAGTGCAAAGTCCTGGCATTTTCAATTTTTCTTCCATACCAATGCAATTACTTCAGCTACAAGGTATACCCACGTTCAAATAGGTGTTAATCTTGCTTCATTGATCAAAATGAAAAATCATTTTCCTTATCTATTTTATTCCACCCAGTTTTTAGCAAATTCCTAGAGGATATTTTTGTTTCAGTAAGACAAATTGGGTAAGTGTTAGTTCTGTTTAATGTTCTGTTTCATAATTATTATTCTTCGTTATTTTGTTTCTCGTTATCTTTACCATGATTACTTTGCCACTAATAATTATTAATCATTGTTTTCCTTCAAGTCATTTTCATTTATTATTATTATTATCATTATTATTGTTTTCTGTTGTTATTATTATTATTTGCTGCTGTTAGTATTCTTATTCTTTCTTGTTGTTATCATTATTAACATTATTATCATTATTATTATTGTGTTTTGCTTTTGCTTTATTTAATATGAGATGTCCCAAGGCTCAACCAGAAACTTCCAGAGAGAACAAATTTTTGTATCCGAAGATGCAAACAGATCTCCAATTAAAATTGGAGTAGATAGACTAAACTATCACCCGGTTCACACTCCACTCACGTCTATTGAACAGGTGAAGGGGCTCATCCCTTGTTTCCTGTTTAGGATGCGGTTTCCAGTTTTCTCTTTTCCAATCTTCTCACTTTTTTTTTTTCAATTGGAGTAGATAGACTAAACTATCGCCCAGTTCACACTCCACCCATGTCTATTGAACAGGTGAAGAGGCTCATCCCTTGTTTCCTGTTTAGGATGCGGTGTCTGGTTTTCTCTTTTCCAATCTTCTCACCTTTTTTTTTTTCAATTGAAGTAGATAGACAAAACTATCACCTGGTTCACACTCCACCCACATCTATTGAACAGGTGAAGAGGCTCATCCCTTGTTTCCTGTTTAGGATGTGATTTCCGGTTTTCTTTTTTCCAATCTTTTCACACCTATGTAGCTCCCTGCACATCAGTGGCATTACCGCCTTGCTCGGGGTGATATGATTAAAAAAAAAAAAAAAAAAAGATCTGATGCCACACAATAAAGAAGAAAAAAATATGTGATTGTGGTCACTGCAGAAAGTGAAATCTATGCACGACATGAGAACTTCCCATGAGAATTATTTTTTGCAATTGATATATTTAGGGCTACCAGGTATCTGTTCCACATATTTATCTTCTCCTTTTGATATCAGATCCAATAAAAAGCAATTATTATTATTATTATTATTATTATTATTATTATTATTGTTGTTGTTGTTGTTATTGATCTTGTTATTATTATGACTACTAAACTTTATTTGGGTATTTATTTGCCTCCACTGCTATTATTATAATCGTACTAATTATTTTCTCCTTTTGATATCAATCCCAAAGATCCAATAACAGGTAATTATTATTAATATTATTATCATTATTATTGCTGTTCTTGTTGATCTTGTTATTATTATAACTACTAAACTTTCTTTGGGTATTTATTTGCCTCCACTGCTATTATTATAATTGTAATAATTATTTTGCCTCTAGTTTATGCTATCATCATCACTTTTTTCTTTATAGATGTTATTATTTTCTCATGTAATAAGACACGTCTATTTCTGTCTTCCACGCCAGTTCCTCTTTGATTTCTTTTTTTGTAAAAATAATTATCAAGTAAAATGTTATGAGAAAAAGGAAAAATCGATGTGATAATTATTAATCATAGTTTTCTTTTTCAAGATATATCTTCTTTTTTTCTTAAAAAAAGAAATTTTCTTTCATTTTCTCATAATATCTCTGTTAAGGTCAACAAAAATGTTGCTTCATAATTCATAGAAGATTCTTTTCTAAGCAACACATCTCACACATCTTTGTTTGAATTTTTCTCACCTTACTACCAATCATCATATCTTTTCTCAGCTACTTTAGAATCAGGAAGATCTCACATATCTCTACTTATATTTTTCTCTCCTTGATACCAGTCATATCTTTTCTCTAATAACCCTGTCTAACAATTAGGAGATCTCATACATCTTTGCTTAAATATGTTCCCTCCTTGCTACCAGTTATATCTTTTCTCTGCTAACTTCACTTAAGAATACATATCTTTTTCTGTTAATTTCACATAAGTATCAGTGATATCGTGTATATCCCTGCTTAATATTTTCCTCTCCTTGCTATCAGTCATGTCTTTTCTCTGATAACCCTGTCTAACAATTAGGAGATCTCATACATCTTTGCTTAAATATGTTCCCTCCTTGCTACCAGTTATATCTTTTCTCTGATAACTTCACTTAAGAAATACATATCTTTTTCTGTTAATTTCACATAAGTATCAGTGATATCGTGTATATCCCTGCTTAATATTTTCCTCTCCTTGCTATCAGTCATGTCTTTCCTCTGATACCCCTGCGTAACACTTAGGTGATCTCATACATCTTTGCTTAAATATGTTCCCTCCTTGCTACCAGTTATATCTTTTCTCTGCTAACTTCACTTAAGAAATACATATCTTTTTCTGTTAATTTCACATAAGTATCAGTGATATTGTGTATATCCCTGCTTAATATTTTCCTCTCCTTGCTATCAGTCATGTCTTTCCTCCGATACCCCTGCGTAACACTTAGGTGATCTCATACATCTTTGCTTAAATATGTTCTCTCTTTGCTACCAGTTATATCTTTTCTCTGCTAACTTCACTTAAGAAATACAAACAGACCTTGTGTAGGGATGTGAAGGAAAGTAATATAAACAAATCTTTGAAAGTTTTCTTTTCCATGATAATCCCCTCCCACTTTTTGCTACCCATACATTTACCTCTTCTGTGAAAAATAGCAATAATTTCTGGCATCATATTAATAATAAGGTAATAAACACACATCAGAGTGCTACACTGGTAGACAAGAAAGGTTCTTGGAGAGTAATCAGAGTACAACCATTCTGTGTAACTCACTGCTTGTCCTCATGGTATTTAAAATATTCAGAAGGTATTTGAGAGGTTCATTCTTTAGTTCTACCTGTTTAGACCATTTTTTTCTTTATAATCATTTCACTCCAAGCAAGGCAATACTGGTACTGGTGTACAAGGGGTTACAATGAGAGGACACTGATGACAGAAAAGAAAACAGTGCACGTGATGTTGTAGAAAGGCTAAGAGAGAAGTGGGAGTCACGGAAATAGAAGATGGCAATTGATGATGCATTTAAACTTTTCGAGATTGCAGCTATCTAGGAAGCAAGCATAAGGAAGGGAGTTCCATAAGTGGGAAGTGCAAGGAAAAAACTGCTGGAGTAGAATTGACAGTTACATTTGCCGATTTTGATGGTAAAAGGGTGGGACCTATTTGCCAATCTAGTTGCATGGGTAAATTGATGAGGGCAAAGCACCAGAGAATAAAGCTCATCAGAGAAGAAGACATGAAAATACTTGTAGAAAAGACAGAGGGAAGCTGAAGGTGAGCAGCTAAATTGAGGCCAATTACATTGCAAATCCTCCTTTGGATTTTGTTGAGAACTCTGAAATGAACAGCAGGAGCATCACTTTACCACTAGGACATACTATGGTACATCTAAAGTTAAATCATCTTCTTTTATTCTGTATTCCATTTGTAAAGAGGAAGTTTGACTCAAGATAGCCACTTTGTGAAACAGTCTTCAACTTTGATGCTACCCTGAATACTACAAACTCTTCAAGACAAAGGTCAGTCATTATCTATTCTTATCCACACAATGTTCATTTCCTATTACCCTCTCAAATATTCAAATTCCACATCACATTCAATAATCCTCTAACATGAGTGGCTCTTATGGCTTGTTGAAAGTTTGGTAATGAAAAAGCAAACTTCAAAATCAGCAAATAATCTTAACTTATTTATAAATGGAACTTTGTCTGTGTGTGTGTCTGTGTGTGTGAGTATCCATTACCTATAGACTCCAAAATGGCTGAACCGATTTTCTTGAAAATTTACACAGTTGTACTATAAGCATCTGCGAGTGTTCTTAGCTAGGTTTTGTAGCAAGGTATCCCCAATGAATATCAAAAATCGATAATCAAAAACTTGGGTTATAGAAGGAGTGGTCCGATTTTAATCAAATTTGATACACTCATAGACAGACATAAGAAATGATATTCAGAAGTTTCAAGGTTGCAGTTCTTACAATAGTGCAGAAAATCGATAATATATATATAAAAGGTAAGATGTTTGAGTGTGTGTGTGTCTGTTTATCTGTCTGTATGCCCTTTATACAAATCCACAATTTTTATCCGATTCTCACCAAACTTCACACAAATATTCTTTAGGCTGAGTCTGAGCTCCAGGACCATGGATTAGTTTTAAAGCTTTCATTACACCCGAGCAACACTGGGCTATACTGCTAGTGAATGAATAAATATGAATGTGTATCTATTTGAAAGGATATATTAATTTATATTATTACATTGTCAATGAATTCTTGTTACATTTTCAGGATATAGCCTCAAAAGAAAAACATGGATATTAAATAAATATAATACCAAAATACTATGGTGTATATGCTGAATCTTTCATAAAAATTCAATATATGAAATTAATAAATACTAAAATATTCAAATACATCAGTGTATAAATCAGTTAAAAAAACTTGAAATAAGAGAAAATGTAATTGAACATAGAATAAACTGTGCTAGGGGTAGTTTTAACAATACCACAAGTTGCTACAAATCTAAAACATTAGTCTGAAAACTTAAGTTCTTAAATAGTCTTATCAGATCAAGAGCTTCATATGGATACCTTACATGGTGTCAAAGTCATTCAGAAATATCTAAACTGTGAGCTGTATATAACTTTCTCAGATCAAGGGCTAAAACTGGTTTTCAGTAAGTTTAGGGTCCTCAGCAAGAACCATTCTTCTTCGAGCATTGTGAGGTGGTGTTACAGAATTACAAATAAAGAACTGTACCAAATAACTGAAACCACATCACTTGAGGATAACCAGCACCAGCAACAACTAAACTGAGTAGCATGAATAACACAAGAAGGGAATATTATATAGATACTGACATTACACTCTACCCCAAACAAAATAGCAAGGAAGGAAATCCCATCAATACTGGGATTAACAATAATAGCTACTGGACTTGAGAAACCCAATTTCCTGAAAAATTGTTTCAGGAGAAAGATTTTGTAAGTTTCAACTGAAAGCAGCAGATGGTGTTCAGTCAACAAATGACAAAAGTTTACTTATAAGGAAACACCTAATTACCATACAGCATCCAATGTAAGGAAAGAATTAAAATCTTAGAAACTATCATTATACTAAATAAGCAACCCACATTAAATAAAATATCTTTTACCACACCATTGCTTAGAGACTAGAATCACCAACTGATGTCAATTCAGTCAGATTTTAATCTTGGCTAGAAGCAATCAGATGTCTAACTGCACTGATGAGCCATGATACAGTTAAACAAGACTGTCTGAGGATGACTATATATATATATATATATATATATGAGTTGCATTCTTTCTTTGTAACTTTTCCAAAATGTGTTTTAGATAATCAGTAGACTCTCTAAAATTACATTCACTGAAATATGAATCCATGTCCTCTCTATTCCTCCCAGTTATCTGTTAAATAGCAGATCAGACTATTCTTTCTAACTGCGTTGGCAACAAGCCTAGGAAGAGGTCAACTCTGAATTCAAAACTTTTTTTTTTTTTTTAATCATATCACCCCGAGCAAGGCGGTAACACCACTGATGTCCAGGGTGCTACATAGAAGTGAAAAGATTGGAAAAGAGAAAGCCGGAAACCACATCCTAAACAGGGAACAAGGGATGAGCCTCTTCACCTGTTCAATAGACGTGGGTGGAGTGTGAACCAGGTGATAGTTTGGTCTATCTACTCCAATTGAAAAAAAAAACAGAAAAGTAAAAAGATTGGAAAAGGAAAAGAAAGCCGGAAACCACATCCCAAACAGGGAACAAGGGATGAGCCTCTTCACCTGTTCAATAGACGTGGGTGGAGTGTGAACCGGGCAATAGTTTAGTCTATCTACTCCAATTGAAAAAAAAACAGAAAAGTAAAAAGATTGGAAAAGAGAAAGCCGGAAACCACATCCCAAACAGGGAACAAGGGATGAGCCTCTTCACCTGTTCAATAGACGTGGGTGGAGTGTGAACCAGGCGATAGTTTAGTCTATCTACTTCAATTGAAAAAAAAAACAGAAAAGTAAAAAGATTGGAAAAGAGAAAGCCGGAAACCACATCCCAAACAGGGAACAAGGGATGAGCCTCTTCACCTGTTCAATAGACGTGGGTGGAGTGTGAACCCGGCAATAGTTTAGTCTATCTACTCCAATTGAACTGATAGAGATATCTTAAGTTCTCTATTTGGTTTCAATCAAAGTGCTTAACCAAAAAAAAAAAGCAACTAATTGAGAAACTGTTGTACAAGGATCTGGTAATGAATTAAGCAACAGTTGCAATTCAAACACAAATACACACACATAACAACAACAATAACATATACGTATCAATAAAAAAGCCCTATAACGTATGATACCAAATGACAATCTTCTTACAAAAGCAATTATGATCAGAATATTAATAAAAATAGAATTATTGATTGATTGATTGAATAGTTGCAGCATGATTGTTTAGTTATTTTAAACTCCATTATCAGTCTTTTAAACTGGTTGCCACATAAGGCTAAAGAGACCAGTCTACCCTACTATTTCACACATAGCTGGAGATTGAAAAAGTGGATTCATAACTTTTGTAAGGGTATTTGCATGAAAGTGAATGTAATGAAATTTACTTGGAATTTGAACTCAGTTACCCAATTTCTCATTCAAAGCTGCTATTGATTGCACCAGCTGCACATTCACAAGTAGAATTATAGAATGATATAAATAGTAACAATTTTTTAAAGTGCAATTATATGGCAGCAGAAGCAACTACAAGACACAACCATGACAATGCATTTCAGAAGATTGAGTAAAATACTGTTAAGAGATGATTTCAAACCACTGACAAACATTTCTTTTATGCTTTTGTTTTTTTTGTAACTCTCTGCAGTAGGAGATTAGAAAGGCTGCCACATGATTTCTTAAGTGGCTTTTTCTTCTGAAGCTGATTGACAACTGTGCCTTATTGAATTACTCTTGTGCTTATTTTGCTTCATTGAATAGAGCATACACTGTTCACTCATATAAACTTGTTAAAATTATCTGTAATGTTAAGAAAACTATTAGCCTAAAAATGATTTCTCTTGGATTTAGAAACAATGATGAGGTATATTATTTGAAATATGTATATATTGTACATTTATACATAACCTGTAAGCAATTGCTCTGCTGTGGACTAATGTTAAAGCACACTTATATTAAAAAAGGTGGCCTCCCTGATAAAAAAAGGAAATACATTTCCATTTCCTGTGAGAAATACATTTTCTATTGTAGAATCTTGGCATTTTGGCTGGCTGGTTGGTTGTTTGGTTCATTTAACCAGCATATCAACCTTCATTAGGTCATTTAATGCTGAAAATTGTTTTGATTTGTTTATTTAGTTTATTTGTTTTATTGTTTTTGTTTTTGCAAGATTCATTGGGATTTGTTTTTAAGGGCAGGGTCCCCAAGTCCTACCCTTGTTATTTAACCCATAACTGGAGGGAAGGAATGGATTTATACCTTTCCCAAGAGTACCAGTGCTTAAGTGAATGCAGGGTATTCAACTGGAATTTGAACTTGGCTCACTGATTTCTCTTTCCAAGTTGATATCCACTGCACCACAACACACATCCATCTATAAACGCTTACAGCACCTGGTATTCCCAAACAGTCACCCATCTAAGTACTGACCAGGCTTAACGTTGCATTTTGGCTGGTATACATTAATTTGAATTGTCCTCGTTTTTATTGTCATATTTATAATGTCTTGGCTGTTGTATGCTCTAACCTTTTTCAGGTAATATACATTAAAATTTTAGACAGAACACTTTATTTAATTCATAGGGGTAGATATTTTTAATATCTCAGTATCAGTTAATGGCCTTTAATAACACATCTCTGTAAGTTTTTGTTCCCTCTGCTGTGGCCAGGTATTGAACTCACAACTCTTTGGATGCAAGTCCTTTTTTGTATTATTCGACCAATACTTTTATCCACTGGGCCATGAGTTCCCAAATTCAGTACCTGGCCAGAGCAGAGGGAACAAAATCTTGGTGAGTTGAATTACTAAAGGAAATTAATTGAAACAGAGATATACCAAAAAAGACATGGCATGTGGAATTAGAAAATCTACCACCATGGACTAAATAAAGGATTTTGCTCAAAATGCAAATGCATATCACCTGAAGAAGGCTTGAGTGTATAATGGCCGAAACATTGTGAATATGGCAATAAAGATGAGGACAACAGTCTGAATGGTGTAAACAATTACATCAGATGGGTTTGCTAATTCTTTTGGAAAAATCATTTTTTTGCAAGGGTTTCTTTTAGAGGTTAGAAATATTTCCAGGTGATTTCATCTTTGCATTTTTAGCAAAAGCACTTGAGTAGCTTCAAGTCTTTCATATTCCTTTAAGCCTCCGTTATTCATTGAAGCTTTTCATATTTTGAGCAGATGAATAAGCTTAGATGCCCTAAAAATTTCCTTTGTGTTATTATGCCCACTGTGCATGAACTAACACATCAATTGATGGAAAAGCAAGTGGTTTTGGCTGGAAAGTTATAAGTATGACAATAAAGATATGGACAACAGTCCGAACGATGCAAATAGCATAAACATCTAAAAAAAATTAACAACATCTATAGCATCTTTATGAGGTTGAAAGTGACCATAATTTTGGTTGAGAGCTCTTAATCACAAATATTTGGACAATATTTCCATTGGATGCAGACTAGCATTTTCTTATCCAGAAAAGGCAAATTTAAAAAACCATTATTTAAGAGGTAGATTGTTCTAGTTCTATGTGTCATGTCTTTTCTGGTTGTTTCAGTTAAGTCACTGAACTCGCCAAGATTTTTTCTCTCTGGTGTTGCCAGCTCTTTGTGTGCATGTCTCTTTTGGTTCAGTCAACCAACACTTTTATCTATAAGGCCATGAGTATTTGTTTTAGCCTTCCTTTGGTATAATCTTCATATTTTCAACATTTCTCAAAGTACTAACAATTCCTTATTATTATTATTATTATTACTATTATTATTAATAGGTAAAAAGGACAGGAAATTGTGAAATGCCATCACTGCCTATGTCCTCGAGGGAACAAGGAACATTTTGTTGGAAACAAAGAAAAGACTGTTATATGATATCTGTACTCCTATAAGGCAGCAAATGCTGGAAATCTCCTTAAAGATGAAGGAAAGACTTAAAGTAACAGAAAGGTGGTTCTACAGAAGGATGCTGAGGATATCATGGACCAAACCTGTGAGTAACATGAAGGTTTTGAAAAGAATGGAAACAAAAATGCAACTTATACTTAACATCAGAAAGAGACAGCTGAAGCTTCTGGGACATGTAATGTGGAAGGAGGGCCTGGAGAATCTCATACTCAGTGGGAAGATAGAGGGAAAGAGACACAGGAGAAAAGAGAATGTGATATAACTGATGGACTTCTGCAAATGGATGACAGAGCAGGGTTTAGGAGAAATAACAAGGCAAAAGTTATTAAGAGCTACAAAGAACAGGAAGACATGGTGGGCCATGATCACCTACCTTTTGATGAAGCACACCACATAAAATAAGAAAACTCCTTACAGACTGGTGAAAGACATGGATAGTTTTCTTTTTAAAATTACTTTTATGAACACATAATTAATGAAATTTTTATATGAACAGTTAATAAAATATTAAAAGTACTGTACTGATAATGTTTATATTAATCAGCTAATCTAATGTCCTGTAAATTTGTTATTTAGAGATTTGATTTAAGATACAGTACTCTTATCTTTTCATAAATTTCAGATGAATTTTAAAAATCAAAATTTATACAAGATAAATAAAATACATACATGAACAGCTCAGTAAATCCTGAGAGAGTTATTTGCTGAAATCTATCGCAAAGTTTTCACTGTATACAGAAGGTAGCTAAAGAAAGTGAAAAGAAAGGACTAAAAATAAACTCCAAGAAAATTGAATGCATGGTCATCAGTAAAAAGAGGAACCCAAAATGCCAATTAAAAATCAGGAATCAAGCAGATACAGAAATTTAAATACCTTAAAAGTGTTCTAACCAAGGATGGAAAGTGTGACACTGAGATCCGACAATGTATTGGCATGTCCAAGGATGCATTCCAAATGCTGAGTAGGGTATTGAGAGACGGGAAGATTTCATTGAAAACAAAGAAAAGAGTACTGGACTGGACTGTGATATCTGTCCTTCTTTATGGCAGCAAATGCTGGACAATCTCCTCAAGGATGAAGGAGAGACTCAAAGCATTAGAAATGTTGTTCTACAGAAGGATGCTGAGGATACCATGGAATGAACATGTGAGTAACAACAAAGTTTTGGAGAGGATGGAAATGAAAATGAAACTTACACTTAATGTCAAGAAGAGACTGCTGAGGTTTCTGGGACATGTAATGAGGAAGGAGGGCTTGGTGAATCTAATACTCATAGGACGGACAAAAAGAAATGAGTGAAAGAGGAAAGCAGCTCAAGAGATATTTGATGGGCTTGAGTAAGTGGATGGTGAAATGGGGTTTGGGAGATATCAAGTGAAGAAATATTAAGAATGGCAAGGGATAGGGGCAAGTTGAAGTCCATGAATGTGTATGTCATAAAGAGACACAGCACATAAAGGAGAATGTTCACTTTATATGATAACTTAAGTGTTGTGATTAATGAAAAGAATTTAAATAAATATTGTCATCATCCTGCGGCCTTGGGCGAGATAGAACTCACTACACCCCTCCAGTATCTCCTGTGCATTTGGAACTCTGGCACAGTTTATAGCGAAATTCATAATCTTCTCAAATAGCTGAATACTTGATGCTTCGCCAGGGCTACCAAGGGTGTTTTTATTGTGACACCAACACTGGATGGGTTGCCTCCAGACCCCATCCTATTATTTAAGCCATAATTGGAGGGAAGTGACGGATTAATACCTTTCCCAAGGGTACCAGTGCTAAAGTGAATGCAGAGTACTCAACTGGAATTTGAACTCGGCTCACCGATTTCTCTTTCCAAGCTGACATCCACTGCATCACAATGCACATCCGTCAATGAACACTTACAGTGCCTGGTCTTCCCAAGTGGTCACCCATCTAAGTACTGACCAGGCTCACATTGCTTAACTTCGGTGATTGAATGAGAACTGGTGTATTCAACATGATATGCCGTACACAAATAAATATATATAACAGGCAACAGGAGCAGATTAGTTCATACTGTTTCATTTGAACAGGAGTACAGGTTTATCCCTTGTTTCCTGTTTGGGATTGGGTTTCTTATGCTTTATAAAATCTACTTAAACTCTTTACTCTTAACATCTCTACCTGAATTCTGAATTGTTTTTCATTAATTAATTATTTTTTTCTTCTCATCCAATAGTAGTAAATAGGCTTACCTATTGTCCAGTTCATACTACTCTCCAATTTTTTGAGCAGGAGTAGAGGTTCATCCCTTGTTTCCTTTATAGAATTGGTTTTTCTGTTTCTTCAACTTTTTAAGTCCAATGTCTCTGCTTGTAATTTGAAATTTTATTTCGTAATTATTGTTATTATTAAGAGGAAAGCAGTGCATAATCTACCTAACAAGCTTGTGTAAATGGATAGTAGAACAGGGATTAGGAGGAACAGCAAAAAAGACAATGTTTACTAAGAGTTTTTTTTAATCATTTCACCCCAAGCAAGGCAAGACTGCTACTAGTGTGCAGGAGATTACATTGAGAGAAAAGATTTGGTAGTAAAGTTATTGAAGAAAGGATAAAGATGAATAGGATTCAAGAAGACAGAAGATGGAAACTGATGTTGCAATTAAATTTTTAGAGATTGTAACTATCAGGGAAGCAAGTTAACAGAAGGGAGGAAGTGAAAAGAAGACAGAAGATGGCAACTGATGTTGCAGTTAAATTTTAGAGATTGTAACTATCAGGGAAGCAAGTTAACAGAAGGGAGGAAGTGAAAAGAAACTATTTGAGTAGAAGCAATGTTTACATTTAACTATTTAATTGGTAAAAGGTAGGAAATTATGGATAGCCATATTTGCCAACATCTTGGTAAGACATGGCACATATAAGAAAAAATATGATAAATTTAAAGAATGATATTAGAAACAAAGAAAACAGTTTACTGGAATTCAATATAATATCTACCTGCCCATATGGTGGTTATTCAAGGACAACCAAAATTGGTTCTGTTGGCAAATATTGAGAATGCCATGAAAAGAAAATATGACAAATTAAGATGTTCTAAGCAGACTAAGAAATACAATGAAAAAGTTAAATTTTTTAGAAAGAGACAATTAAATTTTGGGGGCTGGATAATGAAAAACAAGGCTTAGTGAACTTAACACTCACAAGACATAAAAGAAGCAGAATAAAGCAATGAAGAAAATAGTGACAAGTTTCTGCAAATGAATGAATGGGTATTTAAAAGATGAAAAGTGGGAGTCATAATAGAGAAAGTATCTGAGAACAACAATAAAAAGCAAGCTGTGGAGAACCATGATCCCTCAAATTTTGAAGGCACATGACACATCAAAAATAAGAATTATTCATCAAATTAACATCATCTAAATTGAGGGTATGTGACTTTGGATCTTTCTTCAAATGTTTAATCTTCTTATATAAGTGTATGTGGATGAGCATTGTGGTGCAGTGGATATTGACTCGGAACAACAAATTGGGGTGCTGAGTTTGAATTCCAGTTGAATTCCTTGCACTCGCTTATGGACAAATACCCTTGGGAAAGGTATTAATCCATCTCTTTCCTCCAGTTATGGATTAAATAATAGGACAGATTGAGTTCTATAACCTTGGCTGGCAACCAGTCTACCGCAGAAAGCAATGGTAATCTACTGCAGGATAATCTTCTGCCCAGTCAGTCATGTATCCTTCGAGACATGATTGGCCAAAGCGTGTATCATGTATGGCACTCAACTGATATAAGTATATAGCAGATCCTTCTTTTTCCTTTGAAGGTCAGATTCACTTGGTTCATTTTCTTGTTTATTTTTGTGTGCACACTAACTTCAAGCTTTATTCTGATGGCTTTTGGTGGCTTTTAGGTCTCTTTTTAGGTCAGAGATTATGGATCTTTTGACTTTCTACAACATTTATTTTGATAGCTCTTAGAGGAAACCCATTACATGATGGGGCCACCAAAAAATCAACTTTGCATAGATCAAGGTTTCTTACGGGCATTCTATGGTATTTCCTGGCATGAATCAGATACTTGTAACAAACATGTATCAGTGTAGATGCAAAAGGATGCCTAGGTTTGCATGTGGATATGTTGGCTAACACCAGTTACATCTGGGCTTTTCCCACTAGTAGCAGGACAGATTGGTATGTCTAGATATTGGCTTAGCTGCAACTAGTCAAGTTCCTAGTCTTTGTAAGATGCCTCATGGCAATGAGTGTAGAAGAAAACCAGCAGTCTGCAGTTGACAGTTGTTGTTTTTTTTCCACCAGCCTTAACACACCCTTGATCACAGTCAGAAAAATTAATAGTAATTTCACAACATTTTTGCATAGTCTCAGTAAGAAATTACATGTGTTACTCTGTTGCAATTTCTTTGAGATTACTTTCAACTGCCATTGCTTCTGATATATTTAAATTTAAACTAATGCCAACAGAATGCCATATACTGTACTTATCAATCACATCCTCAGAAGAAATAGTCAAGTTGGTTGCAGTTGGGTAAGGAGAGTGGCCACAAGTCCAGCAACCTGATCCAACCAAGGCTTCACCACTCTCCTCAACACCTCTTGGTAGATCTCAATGGTGTCTTCCAAGCTATTCTGAAAAAATGCTGAGGTTCTTCTCTGATAAAAAGAATTTCATCCAGAACCAGGTAGAACAACAGGTAGATCTGAAAAATCATCGAGGAAGTTTCTGTCATGAAGCATATGAAGTTTCCCTCCTCCGTTATGGTCCTTTGTGTCAGCTCTAGCAAGGGAATGTCATGCCTCTGTTCTTCTTTCAATTCACTTCTGGCCAAAGTTTAAAATTTCTATTTCTTAGCCATTTCTGTTGTCTCTACCCTTTTTTCCCTCTGTGCATTTTTTTCCCTTTTTCCTCTTTGTTCTCCTCTTCACTTTCTGTTGTTTTTTAGAATAAAAAGATTTGAGCCCAGTCACCATGTACAATTCACTTCCTGTCTAAATTTAAAATTTCTCTCTCTTGGCCCTTTCCATGGGCTCTCAGTGCTTTCTCTCTTGTTTTCCTCTTTGCTATTTGTTTCCTCTGTGTCTTTCCCTTTCCTCTTTCTTTCCCTTCCTTGATTTCTCATCTTGTTTTCCCATCTTTTCTGATTTCTTTTTTCTTCTTCTTTTTTTAAGATCTTCTTGTACAAAACAATTTCCAGGAATAAAAGGAAGTTGTGCTTTTTTTAAAAATTTTCAATAAAACATTTATTACCAGCATTATTAACTACCTGATGAGACATTGTTCTTTAATGTCAAAACAAAATGTACAATTTTGTAGTAGTTTGTAGTTTGTGCATGTTCTAAAGTATAATAAATAATAAATATTCATTGCTCTATTTTTATATTGAACACTGTTTTAAATTAATGTTTTGAAAGTTGTTTTGAATGTTGTAATTATTTTCTTTGTTCCTTATTCATTTATATATATATATATATATATATATATATATATATATACATATGATTAATCGTTTCCCCTCCAAGCAAGGCAATAAATCCACTGAGGCATGGCGTTACCAAGTGTGGAAGAATATAAGAAAAGGAAAAACATTATTAAGGAGAGATAACAATAAAAGAATAGAAGACAGAAGACGACAATTGATATTGCATTACAATTTTTTATGATCAACACTTGACTGGAAAGCAAGAAGCCAGCTGATAGTTTCACGAGTGAGACTTGCAGAAAAGAAGCTTTTACTATCATCAAGTCATATATATATATATAACCTAACCTAACACATTATACAGGGTGACAATAAAGTCACTATGCAGTTACTTACAATAACAATTGAGACAAAGCAGCTAATTAACAGTCTAGAAATTTATAATTAAAATGGTTCTCATTAATTCTGATTAATAACAATAAAATGCTATGGTAAACAGTAGTAAATTAATTACCAATATTCTTTGAACAGCAAGCCACCTGCTTCAGTGCATTCCCTACAACATAAGAGAATGCTTTGGTAAATGTCATGACAAATGGTTCTGATGGCTTAAGTGTGCAAATGCATCTTGAATAAATTGCTTGAGGTCAACGATATTTCTTTGATGATTTATAAGCTACAGTTGTGAACCTGTTTCTGTGTCATGTGTATTGCTTTGCTTTTTGTATAGTTACTTTATTGCCACTCTGTATATATATATAGCATTGTGGCAGAAAATTCATATCCCAATCATGAATATTGTGCCCATTTTCACACAGATATGCTTTGAATGATATAAATCCATGTCCTTTTTCCCTAGCTAAGGGCTTAATAGCAGGTAAGACTAGCCTATCTAGTGTTTGTCACCCGGTTCTCCCTCCACCCACGTCTATTGAACAGGTGTAGAGGCTCATCCCTTGTTCCCTGTTTAGGATGTGGTTTCTGGCTTTCTCTTTTCCAACTTTTCACTCTTACGTAGCCCCCTGCACATCAGTGGCGTTACCGCCTTGCTCGGGGTGATATGATTAAAAAAAAAAAAACTAGTCTCGGGAAAAGTACAACTGACTTCTAAACTGATTAGGCATAGGAATAGTAACTTCACCCTTAGAAACCAATTTGCTACAAAAGTAACACCTTGGGTGGTAAGGCTGTGGGTCTTATACTCCAACAACTTGCGACAAGAGAGAACAACCGAGAATACACAAGGAGATGGATGGACCGGAAATACTAAAATCCGAAGTGGAAGCTGCAATGGCCAAAATGAACAGAAACAAAGCACCTGGCCCAGATGGCATAGTGATAGAGCTGCTGACAGCCTTAGAATATGGCATAGAAAAAAGATTACCGACATAATAAAGACGAAATTTATAGCAGCGGAATAATACCAGACGACCTATGCAAGTCAATATTTATAGCACTGCCAAAGAAACCTGGTGCAAATGAGTGTGAACTACACAGAACTATCAGCTTAATGAGTCACATTACAAAACTGATTGTCAGAATCCTGATGAATAGAGCGAGAAGCAGAATCAGGCCAAAGAGATAGAGCAGGAACAGTGCAGGTTCGTCAAAGACACTGGAACAAGGAATGCCATATTCATGATTAGGATGCTCTCTGAAAGGGCATTGCAAATGAAGAAAGACTTGTACCTGTGCTTCATTGATTACGCGAAAGCATTCGACAAAATACGACACAAAGAATTGATGGAGGTGCTGGGCAATCTTGACATTTTCGGCAAAGACATAAGAATAATCAAGAATCTCTACTGGCAGCAAACAGCCTGCATATGGACAGGTAACGACCTCAGTAGATACACAAAGATAGAAAAAGGCATAAGACAAGGATGTGTCTTTTCACCGGATTTGTTCAACCTATACAGTGAGAATATTTTGAGAACCCTAGATGACACACCAGGATTTGTTATTGGAGGCCACAACCTGAACAACATAAGATATGCGGACGATACAGTGCTGATTGCGGACACGGAAAGGAAACTACAAGACCTCATACAGAAAGTAGCAGTAGAGAGTGACAAGAAGGGACTACAAATAAACTTTAAGAAAACTGAGTGCATGGTCATCAGCAAAAGATACAATCCAAAATGCCAAATACAAGTGGAGAATAACAGAATCAAACAAGTACAAGAATTTAAGTACCTAGGAAGTGTTCTAACAGGAGATGGAAAGTGCGACATGGAGATCCGAAGGCGAATTGGCATGGCAAAGGACACGTTCCAGAAGATGAGCAAAATACTAATACACAGGAAAATCTCAATAGAAACGAAGAAAAGAGTTCTAGACTGCTACGTGATGTCAGTTCTTCAATACGGCTGTGAATGCTGGACAATATCATCGAAAATGAGGACAAAACTGGAAGCGGCCGAAATGTGGTTCTACAGAAGGATGCTACGGATATCGTGGACTGAGCATACAAGCAATGACAAGGTGTTAGAAAGAATGGCAACAAAAGGAAATTGATGCTGAGCATCAGAAAGAGACAACTGAAGTTCCTGGACATGCAATGAGGAAGGAGAGCCTGGAGAACCTGATACTGACTGGACAGATAGAAGGAAGGAGAGACAGAGGAAGGCAGCGGATAACATATTTGCAGGGACTGATCAGGTGGATGACGGAACGGGGATTGCCAGGAGCAACAGGAGCAAACATACTAAGAGCCACAAGGGATAGGGAGACGTGGAGAGCCATGATCGCCTACATCCTGAAGGAACAGGGCCCATAGAAGAAGAAGAACATCAGTCATCATCTTCTACATTCTTGAACCCTGTTTCTCTTTTCTCTTTTCCCAAACTACTTCCCATTAATATCTTTTTATGCACTTTTACTCCCTGTGACTAAATTCTAGTCTAGTTGCATTATCATCTTGCTAGGAGTAAAACAATTTAGCAGTTTTTACTGCAACACAAGAGCCATTGTGGTTTGGTGCTATCTTATTAGCACTGCCAGACGAGGTGCTAATAAGATAGCACGAAAACACAACAGCTCCTGTGTAGTAGTAAACTAAATTTTTATTATAAACTTACTATAAAAATATTACTATATATATATATATATATATATATAGAGAGAGAGAGAGAGAGAGAGAGAAAAGAGGGAGTAAGTTAGATGAGCATGAGAGAATGTTCTTAGAATAAATAATGTATTTATTACTGATGAAGTACTATATGTGAAATGGGTCTGTAGCCAAATGAAGAGAAACATTTACTTTATACAAGAAGCATTTATCATTCAATGTAACAGTTCTCCATTCATTACATATCTTGAAGATTATACAATAAACATTTCAGGTTGAAATTCAACTCAGAATATATCTGGCTACAGATTTATTGATCCACTGTCACATTTGAAATATGAGAGAATTCTTTTGAAATATTTTTGCTCAAACAAAATTATCTCCAGTTAGATTTGTATAATTCTAAACTGTTTTGTTCCTTTAATAAACACAATTTTAATAGTGTTGCTATTTCACTTCATGTTCGTTCTCCAAGGGAATATATATTTTGTAAAAAAGGTGTTTTATGTATTTACTAATAAGTGAGAGGTCAAAAGACAATAAAAACTTTTTAAAGGAGGTTATGGTTTTTAAGGAAGGTTATAATGCCACTAAGATGCAAGAGTTTACTGAGAGTGAAAGATAATGAGAAAACTTTAGTGTGAAGAAAGGACAGTAAAAGATCAAGTTTTCAGGAAAATAAAAGAGAGAGATTGATATTGCCTTTAAATTTATGAAGACTGCAGGTGGCAGGGAAGCAAGGAGCTGGAAGAGAGTTTCACAGATGAGACATGCAAGAAAAGAAAATTTTAGAATAGAACATAGTTACTTCTAGCTATTTCAACAATAAAACAATGAGACCTAGCTGCGAATCTAATCAGTTAAGTGCCATACTTGAAACATGCTTGGGCGATCATGTCTTGAAAGAGACATAACTGACTGGGCAGAAGATTATCCCGCAGTAGGCTGCCAGTGCTTTCTGCAGTAGAGTGGTTGCCAGCCAAGGCTATAGAACCCAATCTGTCCTGTTATTTAACCCATAACTGGAAGGACGAGACAGATTAATACCTTTCCTAAGGATATTTGTGAGTAAGTGAATGTAATGAATTCAACTGGAATTTGAACTCGGCAACAACTCAGCAGTGGGAAAGTGACTAGAGTCAATATACCAGATCAGGATTGATAACATGGCAGACCCTTCTTTGGATTTTGTTGAGAATCTAGAGATACATAGTAGGTGGAGTGGAAAAGAAACAGCAACAATATTCAGTGCATGGACAAATGGTAGATTTATAAATGTTCCAATGGATTCTGACGAGAAGAATTATCTGGTACAACACAGTAAGCCAAATTTCCTAGCAGCAGACTAGTAATTGATTTAATATAATCCATCCACTTAAGGTCAGTGAAAAAGTGAGACCGAGGAGTCAAAATAAGGTTCCCTCATGCAAATGATTCTCTACAATTGAAGGTTTATGGCCATATTGAAATATTGGTTCACACCCAAACACCAGAGTTAAGCAATATCATGATTGGCCAGTACTTATATCGGTAACTATTTGAGAATACCATGCACAGAAAACTTGAATGTGTGAGTGGTGTAATGGATGACTGAGAATTTTTTAATTGGGCAACCAAGTTTTGATTCCTGTTACATTTGTTATATTCACTTACACACAAATACCTTGAAACAATTATGAGTATGCTTTTTCTCCCCCAGCTAAGGGTTAATTAGCAAGATGTGAATTAATAAAATCATTATTATCTAAAAAAATATTCTTACATTCTAAAAATATTTGCTGGCTTTAAATAATCTGTAAAGGGTAGAAAATGAATCACTCCAATCTATGATGATTAAATATGGCAGTTTTGTTTTGGAGGTTTTGTTTACAAGCCATTTCTTGCCCTAGTCAACAACTGATCAGAGGTCATTTTGTGATCAACTGCCAGTTTTCCTCTGTCGGATCTACTGGACTTACAGAAATAAATAGTTGTATAATCAGTTTAAATAACAAGTTGGAAAGTGGTAACACTGGGAAGGTCATTGTTGAATATAAGAAACAAAATAGTTTGAAGGATATATCCCATGGTAGTGCTCATATTAATTTAAAGGGATCTAGAAGTTCAACATGGCTTTTATCAATATTTAGAATTATGGCTTCTAAACAATTTATGACTATGTTGTTTTTCTTCATCAGTTAATCATAAAATCTTTTTGTTTCTAACTTGATTTTTGTATTGTTTGAAGACAGTTTGCCTGCTTAGTTTATGAAAGAGTGAGATTCAGTTTTCAGATTTGAAGATTTTGCAGACTAATTTTACCTTCAAATATATTATCATTATTGTCATCATTATCAATAATAATAATTATTATAAGAGGTTATACAGTTCTGGGGAAAAATATGGGTTTGCACTAAAGAACATAACAAAGAAGCAGATTGGATTACGCGGGAGGTAGAATGAATGAAACAGAAACCAGAGCAAACATGGGTAGGAATCACAGAAGAGGGTGTTAAATGTACATTGAAAAAACACACAACTAGAAATCTCTATTATCGAAATACAACACACAAAAAACTAGCAAAAGAACTGCACAAAATCATCACTGATCCTATTAAAATTCTAGCATGAGTTACCTTCCTGCTACCCATGAAGGGTGTCACAAATGTTCCAAAAAAATACTACAGATCAATTAGATGTCTTCTCATGTCTTATATACTGTTGATACCTATTCTAATAAAAACAGACATATTCCTTTTTAGGAAAAAATGACATACCACCTCTTGAACAAAAATGGTGCAATAATAGCTCTTACCAATGAAAAGACCAATTACTTGGATGATTATAAAAAACTGCTTTTATACAAAGATAAATTTCACTACTGCCTGGAGTGATTACCATAAGACATTCAATTGTATACCTCATTCCTGGATCTTAAAGTCTTTAAGTATATACAAGGTATCACCTATTGTCATCAATTTCATCAAACAAAGTATGTTAATATGGAAACAAAACTTCAATTCAATCATACAAATGGAATCTGTAAGCCTGGTGAAATAAACATCAACAGAGTGATATTTCAAGGTGATACTTTGTCTTCCTTACTTATTTTACATGGATGATTTAAATTTGTATACTAAAAATGACAGTGAACTGGAAGATCTGAAAACAGTAAAATGCTTCAGTAATAACATCTGAATGGGATTCATTTTGGATAAATGTGCTAAAGCCACAATTTTATGAATTTCACAGTAACAAACTTCCTCCGTTAGCTTAGCCCCTAGGGTAATAATCAAAGATTTAGAGGAAGAAGCTCATAAGTCATAGGTTCTTATGAGCTTCTTCTTGCTCTAAGTAATGAGGGCGAAGTAATTCATCATAAAATATTTAAGAAATACTGTGAAAAACTACTATAGAAAGATGCCACTTATATTAAGAGCTGAACTGAATTCTCACAACAGAATTATGGCCATTAATAACCCTCACTCCCAGTGGTTCAATACAGCTTAAATATCTTAAATTACACTCTAAATGATATCATCCAAATGGATTCTAAGACAAGAAAGCTTCTTTCTAAGCATAACATGAATCATCCAAAAGCTGACGCAGACCATATATACATACCCCATTAAGAAGGTAGAAGAGTTCTTATTTGGTTAGAATTTTCATACAAGACAACAACTATTGGTTTACTAACATACATGGAAGCAAAAAAAGGACTGATTGATGCAAGTAGTCAAACAAAACAAAAGCAGAAAGAAATATTCCATCATGAAAGAAGGTTGTAAATACAAACAAGATTTTCATGTAGTAAATTCTGTAGAAAACCAAAATGGAACCTAAGAACCAACAGCTGCAACAAAATATGTGAAAAATAAAGCTTTTTAACAAATGAAAGAGAAACCTCTGCATGGCCAATATCCAGAACCTGCTGATAAAGCCAATGTTGATAAACTTAATACTCATCTATGGTTACAAGTATCTGCATTAAAGGCTGAAACAGAAGGCTTTATACTTTCAGTGCAAGGCCAGAGTCTTTTCACTATGAACTTTCAGGTAAATATCTAAACTTATTTAAAAATAGAACTTTGTCTCTGTGTGTGTGTGTGTGGGTATGTGTGTGTGTGTCTGTCTGTGTGTGTGTGTCCGTTACCTATAGACTCTGAAACGGCTGAAACGGCTGAACCGATTTTCTTGAAAATTTACACAGCTGTACTATAAGCGTCTGCGAGTGTTTTTAGCTAGGTTTTGTGTCAAGGTACTCCCGATAAATATTGAAAATTGATAATTGAAAAAAATTGGGTTATAGAAGGAGTGGTCCAATTTTAATCAAATTTGATACACTCATAGACAAAAACATAAGAAACGATATTCGGAAGTTTCAAGGTTGCAGTTATTACAATAGTGTAGAAACTTGATAATATATATATATAAAAGCTTTCATTACACCCGAGCAACGCTGGGCTATACTGCTAGTCGTAGATAATAGTATGGATTCAAATTCATGTTCTGTGACAAATATCAGGAAACCATAGGCCATCTCATCTCAGTATGTTCTGTACTTGTACTAAATGAATATAAGAATTGTCATGATAGAGTGGGGCAATATTTTCACGGGACAATGTGTAAACACTTTGAAAAAGATGTTAACAAACATTGATATGAACAGCACCAGTTACAGAAATAGAAGACATCACAATTCTATGAGATTACACCATCTATACAGACAGGAAGATTAAAACAAATAGGCCAGACATAATTGTCAAAAACCAAAATCAAATACTTGTTTAGTAATTGATATCACTTGCCCAGTGGACTGTAACATAGCAACCAAGGAATTTGAAAAACTATCTGTTATAGTGAAACACACCTATTCCTCAGATAACGAACTCTCCCTCCTATATTAATAAGAGTTAATAGGAAGTTAACTTGAGAAGTTCTTGGGAAGTTTTTAGGAGTTCTTAGAAGTTCTAGAGAGTTATTTAGTGTTCTAGTGGAGTCCAGTAGAACGATTAGTTAGTTCCAGTTTGGACATAGTTGGACTGAGGCAGTTGATATTAGTTGGAAGTTGGCTGAATACTAAGGAGTCAGCTAACAGTGGAAGATTACCAAGTTCCTAACATTTTGGGTGCGTTAAATTGATTAGTAATCGGCATAGCATGATTATAACTTTCAGTACGAAAACTACTCCACAACAATATCAAAGTATAAAGACTTGGAAATTGAAATAGAAAAAATGTGGAAATTGATGGCAAGAATAGTATCAGTCCTAGAAGGTGCACTTAGAATGATAAAAAAACAAAGAAACGCAGCATATTGAAAAATTCCTTGAAATCCCAGCTTAAGAAAATGTGTAAAAATTGTGTTTATAAGTAGTGTATAGTCCACACACTACAAAGAACTTTATCCATGTAACTCTAGTAATGTTGTGGGAGTTATAAAAACAAATCCTGAAATGTAGCCATAATAACACTAGTGTTCTTCTTCTTCTATGTGCCTTGTCCTTTCAGGACATAGGTGATCATGGATTTCCACGTCTCCCTATCCCTGGTGGCTCTTAGCACACTTTCTCTTGTCACACCATACAATCCTCGTTCTGTCATCCAACTGATCAGACCCTTCAAATATGTTATCCCCTGCTTTCCCCGTCTCTTTTTCCCTCTATCTGGCCTGTTAGTATCACATTCTCCAAGCCCTCCTTCCTCATTGCATGTCCCAGGAACTTCAGCTGTCTCTTCCTGATGCTCAGTATTAATTTCCTTTACATGAATAAAATTCTTACCAATTCTGTGGGAAGACCTAAGGCAGACTTGGTAGGTAGTGAAACCATAGCAAATATCAAAAGATGATGATGAAGATGATGATGAAGATGATGATAATGATGATTCATCTTCTTGTAATCCCAATTTTCCTGAATTTCACCCTCATTTTGGATTATCAAAAATTCTTTCTTTCAACATTATATGTACTCATGACATGATTACATGGAGAGGAATGTGACCTAGGACTCCAAGAATCACTGATCTAGAAGGATACACCTATGAAAGACACATTTTTAATAGACGACTGCACATCTCTTTCTTGTTTCTATAGATATTCAATAATGAACTTTAATCTCATTTTTATTTTAAGAGAAATTTTATTCAAAGGAATCTCCAATAAATAGGTTGGAATGGTATTCTTTATTTTTGGTGGGTGGGAGGGAAATGAATACTTTTATTGTTTTCATTCAATAAATATACAAAATTGCCATTTTTTTATTTGAAAAAATAAAGATAAAGAAGATAAGTTGAGACATTTTAAAGACAATAAAAGTAGAATAATTAGTTTAATAGGGATTAAGTAAGCATATCTTAGATGTGGCACAAGGCCAAAAGTACAGAGCATCCAGTGAGGATCATACTAACTACTCAGTTGTAATTGATCTAGCAAGCTTGTTACCTTAGATGTTAAAGTGCTAAAAGTATGGAGCACCTAGTGAGGATCAAACTCATTACTCAGTTGTAATTGATCTAGCTAGACAAGCTTGCTAACCACTGCAGCATGTTGATGTGCCCAACTTAGATTTAATACAGAGCCGAAAATATGGAGCACCTCATGAGGATCAAACTCAGTTGTGATTGATCATGCGTGACAAGTTTGCTAACCACTAAACCATGTCAAAGTGCCTAAGATGTGGCACATGGTCGAAAATATGGAGCACCTAGCGAGAATCAAACTCACTACTCAGTCATGATTGATCATGTGTGACAAGGTTGCTAACCACTATACTATTTCAAAGTGCCTAAGATGTGGCACAGGTCTGAAAATATAGAGCACCTAGTGAAGATCAAACTCACTTCTTCATGGCTTTCCATGTCTCTTTATCCCTGGTGGCTCTTAGCACGCCTTCTCCTGTTACACCATGCAACCCTCATTCCATTATCCACCTGATTAGGTCCTTCAATATGTTATCCATTGCTTTCCCTTCCCTTGTCTCTTTTTCCCTCTATCTGACCTGTTAGTATCAGGTTCTCCAAGCCCTCCTTCCTCATTGCATGCCCCAGGAACTTCAGCTGTCTCTTCCTGATGCTCAGTATTAATTTCCTTTTTGTTTCCATCATTTCTAAGACCTCATCATTTCTCACGTGCTCAATCCATGATATTCACAGCATCCTTCTGTAGAACCACATAAACTCACTGCTCAGTCATAACTAACCTAGCCAGTCAAATTTGTTAAACATTCTTCTTCTTCTATGTGTCCTGTCCCTTCAGGACGTAGGCGATCATGGATCTCCACGTCTCCCTGTCCCTTGTGGCTCTTAGTATGTTTGCTCCTGTTGCTCCTGGCAACCCCCGTTCCGTCATCCACCTGATCAGTCCCTGCAAATATGTTATCCGCTGCCTTCCTCTGTCTCTCCTTCCTTCTATCTGTCAGTCAGTATCAGGTTTTCCAGGCTCTTCTTCCTCATTGCATGTCCCAGGAACTTCAGTTGTCTCTTCCTGATGCTCAGCATTAATTTTCTTTTTGTTGCCATTCTTTCTAACACTTCGTCGTTGCTTGTATGCTCAGTCCACGATATCCGTAGCATCCTTCTGTAGAACCACATTTCGGCCGCTTCCAGAAACATTACACCACATTAAAATGTCAAAAAGTAATTAATAATTAACTCCAACAGATTAATACCAGACTTTAATTCATTTTCTTTTTCTTCTTTTATGGTATCTTTTTTTCCTTTTCTGAACTCATTCATACATTTTTTTTATTTCTTCTTTCAAGATTTATAATTTTTTAAAAATGCCAATCACCTTCAGGATGTAAGTGGGTGTGGCTCTCCAGAGGTTTTCTTTTAATACCTGGGAATTTTCATATTCATTGTCACTCTATTTATTTCCCTCTCACTTTCTCTCTCTCTCTCTCTGTTTCTCTCTCTTCCTCTCTCTCTCTATTTCTCTCTCTTCTCCTTTTCCCTCTGTTCCCTCTCCCTCTCTCTATATATTTCTCTCACTTCCACTTTCTCTCTATTTCCCTCCCCCTATCTCTTCCCCCTCTCTCTATTTCTCTCTTTTCCTTCCTCTCTCTTTATTCCCCGCTCTCTCTATTTCTCTATCCTCATCTTTCTCTCTATTTCCCCCTTCTTCCTCCTCTCTCTATTTCTCTCTCTTACCCTCTCTCTTTAGTTATCTATTTCCTTTTTCTTTCTCTCCCTTCCCTTCTCTCTATTTCTCTGTCTTTCACTCTCTCTCTCTCTCTCTCTCTCTATTCACTCTCTCACCTTCTTTATTTCCCTCTCCTTCTTTCTCTCTTTTTCTCTCTTTCCCTCTCTCTTGCTATTTCTCTTTCTCCCAACCTCTCTCTGCTTTAATCCAATTCTTTCACATTCATGCACACTTTTCTATATTTTTACATAAACTGAGAAATTCAGGTTTGGAATTTTTTGGCTAAGAATTGTCACATTGTTGTTAGAACTTGGCAGTCATATTGATCCTTGCTGGTCCTCCTCCACTTCCTCATATTCACCTATAATCAACTCCCCTTCATTCAATATCGAATTTCTATCATTTCGTTTTCTACTTGTGTCTTTACTCTTAATTTGTTTTTTTTTGTTTTTTTCTGCAACTAACTCTCAGCAGTCATTTTTTTTATTTCCTCTCCCTTCTTTTTCTCTTTACTTTTCATCAAACTCCCACCATTTATTCATTTCACACTCTTTTCTTCACTCCTGCTTCATTTGTTTTTATTCTTTTATGCTTTCTGACCACTTTATTGCCATTCATTAAGGTTGAATACCAACCTTGCCTTCTTCAACAGCCCCACAACCCGACCCCACTGCTGCTTGAACACTTTCCCATCTTTCCTTCTGTGACCATCCTTCATTCATTTTCTGTTCAGCTTCCATTTCCCTTCCGCTCATATACATCATGCACTCCCTACCACTATTTGCAGCAAGGCCCTAAATCTCCAACATAACAACGTTTATTTTTGCTTTTTCTGAATTCCTGACCAACCATTCTTCATCACCATGCAGGATGCACACAAAATTATTTTAGGGAAAGAAAATTAGAAAAATGTGCCTCTGACGTTTCTTGTGTGTCTATGCGCAAATGTTTGTAGATGTGTGTCTTTATACAGAAATGTGCATACCTATAGGAATGCATGTGCAAGGGTATGCACTATTGAGGGAATTGTTCATTAACATACATAAATCTACACAACTATGTGGATTACTTGAAAAATAAACATACTTTCAAGAATTTTTTGTTCCCTTAAATATAAATTTTGAACCAGAATCAAATCATTATCTATAAGAATTTTATATATATACAACCATATATACGCCATTTTATATTTTCAAATTTTGTGCATGTACATTGTTTTCGGTTTTGGCAACTGCACAGTATAGTAGAGTCAGTTGGGTACCACCTGTAAGAAAAAACTCCATGATTCAATTCAATCTGCCAGAAATTTGGAAACAGCATGGTGTACTGCTAGGGATTTATGCCAGAAGATCAAATAAAAAATATTTCAGAGTGTTTGGGTGTCAATCTGAGGACAGTGCAGAGAATTCAGAAAGAGTTAGATGAGTCTAATAGTGATTACGAAGGTGTTTAGAATGATCATTAGTGATGCCTCTGTTCATCTTACCACAGGGTCTCAGACTCAACATGAAGACCTACATCAAGAGGCTTGAGAAGGTTAAGAGAATGGCTGCTCTGGGTTAAGAGGGTGGCTGCTAGAAGACCTTATGTCTGGTAACACAACTCTGCACCATGGCACACAAGCAACAAAACCAAATCATGGTTGCCAGGCAATTTCTGTGACCATATCACCCCTTACATCTGGACACCTAACTCCCCAAACTGCATCCTCCTTGATTATTATGTGTGGGGCACAGTTGAGTGAGAGACCATCAAAACTCTTTGTAACCTCAAAAATGAACCGAAGGCAAAGATTATGACAGTATTCACCAACTTCTGGAAAACCATCCAGAAGAATTGGGGAAAATTCCAAAGTCATCTGGAGGTAATGGTTGAAGTCAATCACAATTTTATTGAAAGCATTTACTATTTAGTATTTCAAGAAATTTTTGAGTAATTTTAGTAAATATATCTATTAAAATGAGATGTCACTGTCATTTTATTTTTGTGTAATTTAAATGACAATTCATCCATCACACCCTATATATATATATATATATATATAAAACACATCACTCAATAAATCCCAGGCCTAACTAATAAAACAACAACTTTTAGGCAAAATTTGACTTTATTAATCAGCATAATCCTCTTAGGGGATAAACTGATTCCAATGCTTCTCTAATAAACCGATGCCTTTTTTGTAGAACAATTTGTCTTAGACCTCAAAATACACCTCAGTTTCTGAAATCGCGTCTTCATTAGAGCCAGTCTCTTTCCCTGGAGCATTCTTTTGAGGTCTGCAAACAGTCAGTAGTCATTGGAGGCCAGATGTGGAGAATAGGGTGGATGCAGAAGCAATTTGAAGTGCAATTCTTGTAATTTTGCCATTGTTGTGATCGACTTGTGACAAGGTGCATTGTCTTTTTGAAAGATCATTTTTTCTTCATTGATGTTGGTCATTTTTTGCTGATTTCTTCCTTCAAACACACCACTAATGCTATATAATATTCGCTATTGATGGCTTTTTCTTTCTCAAGGTAATCAATGAACAAAATACCTTGTGCATCCCAAAATCTGGAGGCCAAAACTTTGCCTGCTGATATTTGCATCTTTGGCTGCTTTGAACTACTTTCACCTGCTGCTATCCATTCAGGTGACTGACTCCGGGGTGGTGGATTCATGTTTCATCCATTATCACATATTTATGCAAAAACTTCACCTTGTTGCATTGAAATAGTTGCAAACAACACTCTGAATTGCCAATGCATTGTTGTTTTTGATTGACTGTGAGCAAACGCGGCACCCATTTGAACCCAACTTTCTCATTTAAATAATGAATACACTGCTTTCTGATATGTTCAACTCCTATGATATCTCACATAACTTCAATTTATGATTGGCCAAAACAATCTTGTGGAGTTCCTTAGTGTTTTCCAGGATAACTGCTGATTTTAGGCAAACTTTATCATTCAGCATCATTTGTGTCTGTACAATCGCATTTAATATCAGCAAACCACCTCTTAACTAATGTTTCCAATGTAGCAGAGTTTGAATAATACTTATCAAGCTATTGTTTTGCTTGAACAGTATTTTTTCTCATCAGAAAGCAATTCTTTATCAACACATGAAATTCAGAGTTTTCCATTGTTTTGAAAATTTGCAACAGTAGCTTCACTTAAATAACTGTAATTTGTAAACTGATAGTAGGCCCAAATTTTGTCACATGCCATTTAAAAGTTAGTACTTCATAAAAATTATATGGATTTTTTATTAGTGATGTCATCTATATGTCAGGCTTGGGACTTACTGAGTGATGTGTTTTATATATATATGTTACGAGGATGCATTTATATATAAAAATAATATTAATAATGTCTAAAAAGTTGTAGTAAGGGATTCATTTGAGTCCTACTTGTTATTACAAAAAGTTTTAATTTATGAAGTAGTTGTAAAAATAAGGAAATTAGAAATAGAACATTTGGAAGATGCTAGAATGTCCAAGAAAATGTGAGTAAAATCTAGAGAATTCTAAAGAATTCTAGAATATGCAAATTAGGTGTTAGCCCCGATAAAAATAGGTTTTGGGAAGAGAGTAGTCAGTTGTTAAAAGGGTGTTTTGATTCAAGGAATTATATCTAGCCAAAAGAGTCTCTAAGAAAAGTTGCCGATCAACTAAAACCTGAAAGAGAACCTCATGGAACTATATAGGTAAATAGATATTTTTGACTCTTTCATTGACCAGACTAATAATTATTCTTTATATACTAATTTGAGGATTTCCAAAAAGTATAGCACTTAAACTACTTTGCTATCTTAACTGGGTAAAGATATTTGACACCTTCCTTCACCTTTGTAACACTTTGCATGCCAATAGTAAACTCTGTTTTTCTTTTTTGAATGCAAAAACTGTATATTTGTAAATATTTTTATTTAATGTTTGGATAAATTAAATATTTGTTTGTGATTTATCTTTGAGTTTTGGTTAATCAATTTTTTTTTTCTTTTGTTACACTTAACATATAACAATATATTACTTCAAAAGGTATTATAGTGAATACTCTTATTTGAGATAGACACTATTTTATTCTTTATTTTAAACAATGTGTGTTACATCTATCAACCTGCGCATTCCAAAAAATCTTAGTAAGATTTGTGCTCTCTGACAAGAATAAAGCCTATGTCCCCCTTTGGAGGAGAAACCTCTATTTGATCAAGCATGCTTACCATTTGGCTACGGAGAGCTTCACTGTTCAGTAGACAAAAACAGGTGAGCAATAACTGAGTAGCATTGAAAATAAGAACTAAATAAAACTAGACATAGGCAGTGGAATGAGAATAGGATAACCCCCATGTATTAAATGAAGGGTTCAGTTCAAAATACCCTGTATGTTACCTAGATCAATATACACTTGAGAAAGTTCAAAGAGCACAACACTTGAAATGTTTTGATAACAACAAAGCAGATGAGGACAATAGTTCAGATATAAATAGTGTAAATATTAATAAAATAGGTTTGGATGAATACTGGCTGTCTAAATATAATTTATAACCCTTGAAGGGAGGATGGAAATGTCCACCTACCAAACTCTGGAGTTAGGATGCTAAAAGTAACATCAATCAACTAAGTGACAAACTTTTACTTATATTAATTATATTTCACACTCCACCCACAACTGCCTGGTTCACACTCCACCCACAACCATTGAACAGGTGAAGAGGCTCATCCCTTGTTCCCTGTTTAGGATGTGGTTTCCGGCTTTCTCTTTTCCAAATCTTTTCACTCTTTTCTTTTCTTTTTTTTTTTCAATTGGAGTAGATAGACTAAACTATCGCCCGGATCACACTCCACCCACAACTATTGAACAGGTGAAGAGGCTCATCCCTTGTTCCCTGTTTAGGATGTGGCTTCCGGCTTTCTCTTTTCCAAATCTTTTCACTCTTTTCTTTTTTCTTTTTTTTTTTTCAATTGGAGTAGATAGACTAAACTATCGCCCGGTTCACACTCCACCCACAACTATTGAACAGGTGAAGAGGCTCATCCCTTGTTCCCTGTTTAGGATGTGGTTTCCAGATTTCTTTTTTACATAGCCCCCCTGCACGTCAGTGGCATTACCGCCTTGCTTGGAGTGATATGATTAAAAAAAAAAAGAAAAATTTTCATAGTCAATATAGTAGAGTTTTGGCTTTTTCTTTATTAATAATGCTTCCATTATTTTTATCCTCTTTTTACAAGGTAATTATGTTATTATATTTGTATTTTCCACATGCATGTTATTGACAGAGTTTGATAATATTCTGTGGTTGAGTGGTTAAGGCATGGCAGATTAATTGACAGCTTCTACTAGGTATATAGGAGTTGCATGTTCAAATCCTGTTGGAAAACACATATTTTCCTAATAAGATTTCTCGAACATTCAGGTTAGTGGATATATATAAATGTTCTGTTTAATTATAGAAAAACAGAGTATCCACTCAAATATGAGTATCCATTAGAAATAATGTTCAAACAAATAAATTAAAATAAATATGTTGGTTAATACAGTTTTGTAACCTTCCGTAAGATTTTGTTTGAGTTTTTGTGTTAATGGCATATCAACCTCTGTGGATTATTTAATGCCAAAAAGACAAGCTTTTAATTGATTATTTTCATAGTGAGAAGGTTGATTTGGTCAGATTTTGTTGAAAAAATAAAAAACTTTTTTTTATTTTAGAAAACTGACAATGTCTTCTAGTTTTGTATTCAAAAATGTATTGCTGGTAATATCTTTTTCCTTCAAAAATGTGTTTTTTTTTTATTTTTAGTTTTTTTTTAATCATTTCACCCAGAGCAAGGCGGAAACGCCACTGATGTGCAGGAGGTTACATAAATGTAAAAAGATTAATTAGAAAAGAGTGAGGAGTACAAACTAGTTAGAAAGGAACAATAGAAAGCAGGTGCGATGAAAGATACGTAGGTGGAGAGAAAGGGAAGGGTTTACAGGGGTGGGGAGAGAGCTAGAGTCCAGTGGTTAGTAGATGAGTATTGACTTTGCATTTAAATTTCTGGAGGTTGTAGCCATCAGGAAAGCAAGAATATGGGAGCGAGTTCCACAGGCGGGAAGTGTGAGAGAGGAAGCTGCAGGAGTATAATTGTCATCTGCATTTGGCTAACCTGACTGTGAATGGGAGGCATCAGTGACTTAAGCTCGTCCGAGCAGAAGCCATGAAAGTATTTATAGAACAGACAAAGGGAGGCCACATTTCAACGATGGGGAAGTGGCTGCAGTCGAGTCGCCAGATCAGTACCTATCACGTTACAGACTCTCCTTTGGAGCTTGTCAAAAACACTGACGAGAACGGCAGGGGCACCTGACCATAAATGACAGCAGTACTCCATGCATGGACGGATGGTTGACTTGTATATATGCAGGATGGATACAGGTGGAAAAAACATCCTGGATCGACATAGTGACCCAATCTTCTTAGCAGTAGATTTTGCTATGAATTCAATATAGTGGTTCCATTTGAGGTCTGAGGACAGGGTAAGTCCGAGGAGGCGTAGTGTATTACTCTCAGGGAGAATCACTTGGTCCATATATTTTTTTCCTTCAAAAATGTGTTATGGTAATAAATTTTTTCTTTCAAAAGTGTATTATTGGTAATATTTTTCCTTCAAAAATGTATATTTTTCTATTAAAATCTATTTTTTTGTATATATTTCTATAAAAGTCTATTTTTATGTATATATTTCAACAAAAGTCTATTTTTATATTTTCATAGTGTTTTGACCCCAGTTTGGGGTTAACTATTTGCTGGGTTACTAATAGATGCTACCACTCCAGGTCAGGGTGGACCTGAGAACAACAGCAATTAAGAGGTGGTTACATGCTTCTCACAACCTCCTAATCAGAGGCCTTGCTGCCAGATGCAGTTTACCATCATACCCAGGACCCTAACATTTTGCAATATTGTCTTTGTTTTCATTAGGATACAAACCAAATAATATATGAATGTTGTGGGAAATCAAGAACTTGTGTCTTTATATGGCTATAATTCAGCTTTATTTAACCATGAAATTTTCTGTGGTCTGTGCTAAGAGACATCAGATCAATTGACGGCTTCTCCTTGGTATATAGGAGTCACAGGTTTCAATTTTGCCAGAAGATGCATATTTTCCTGACAAAATTTCTCAAATATTCAGGCCAATGAACATATATAAATGTCCTGTTTAATTATAGAAAAAATAGAATATCCACTCAAATATAAGTACCCATTAAGAATAATGTTCAAACAAATAAATGTATATATACAGTACTGTGCAAAAGTATTAGGACAAGAACTATTTTATCTTTTATATGGCATCAAAAGTTTAAAATTACGCCTGTCCTAACACTTTTGCACACTACCAGTAGTGTGCAAAAGTATTAGGACAGGGATGATTTTCCTAAAAACCTCACTGAAATTCAAATACAGGGTGAAAAGCCAAACCTTTGTAAGAATTATTTAACTAAAAATGAAGAGGAAGGAAGGCTTTGGAATTTGAATTGGCCCTCACAAACCCTGATCTCAATCCTATTGAACATCTATGGGATATTTTTAATAAAAAAATTGATAAATCTAATGTTACTTTGCAAGACAAACTTTGGGAACAAATACAAGATGCTTGGCAGGAGATGCCATTAGATACACTGAAGAAGCTTGTGATTTCAATGCCTGACAGAATGAAGGCTGCGATCAAAGCAAAAGGCTGTTGTACTAAATATTAAATTTATTTTCTAACAAGTATTTTTCTTCTTAAAGCATTTGTTGAGTAAATCAAATAAAATTACTTTAATTAAATTGTTTATTTTCCATCAATATATGTCATAAAGATAAAATAGTTCTTGTTCTAATACTTTTGCACAGTATTGTATATATATATCAAGACATTGACAATCATGATTTTTCTTTGTCACTCTTGATAAATTTTAGCTTTTTGCTTCTTCTTCTGTGTGCCTTGTCCCTTCAGGACATAGGCGATCATGGCCTTCCACTTTTTCCTAACCCTGATGGTTCTGAGCACGCCTTCTCCTGTTACACCATGCAATCCTTGTTCCGTTATCCACTTGATTAGGTCCTTCAAATATGTTATCCATTGCTTTCCCCTGTCTCTTTTCCCTCTATCTGGCCTGTTAGTATCAGATTCTCCAAGCCCTTCTTCCTCATTGTGTGTCCCAGGAACTTCAGCTGTCTCTTCCTGATGCTCAGTATTAATTTCCTTTTTGTTTCCATCATTTCCAAGACCTCATCATTGCTCACATGCTCAATCCATGATATTCGCAGCATCCTTCTGTAGAACCACATTTCACTTGCTTCAAGTTTTTCCTTCATCTTTCTATCCCTCCTAAAACTTGTTCTGCCATCCATTTATTCATGCCTGCTAGGTCGGTTATGCACTGCTTTCCTATATCCTGTTTACCTAGATAGCTTGGAAATTCATGAGTCTATCATGCTCAGCCTCATGGCCCTGCATCAAGGTTGAAAGATTATTAGGTTGGCATTTTGTGTCATAATATAGCTAGTCAATGTAGGAAGTTCCTGGGTGACCAACCTTTCTTGCACCATGATTAGGTGCCAACAGCAACAGACCACTGACAAATTTTTTCTGCAAAGTACATTTTGTGTTTATGTAAGATTATAGAAATATCAGGGTTAGGTCCACAGAGCTGCTGGGATTTAGTTGGATGTCGTCTCCAGGAAATGCTAAGTATAGTTGCCTGCACCTAAGTGTAGTTCCATCAAGCTTAGACTCTCATGTTTTAGTTAATGTCCAGGACACCATACATTAAAACCACATCTACAGTGATGTGAAAGAATCTTTGCTTGAGGTTGTCTGGTAGATCAGATTTCCACATTACATCCATTGTATTCAAGGTGGTCCAGACTTTAGCCATACAAGTTTTCACATTCTTTTCAGTATGTAAAAGATTTGACAGATTTTATTGATTCACTTGAGACTGTTTGTTTTGATTCTTGCTGTTTGAAGGTTATGAATGCAGTTTTAGAGGCATTGACAGAGGCTAACTTTGTTTGCAACATTTTCTAGATGATGTAGAGGAAATGTATCATTGGTAATGGTGTCTTCAGTGATAAGTAGGTCATCTTCATAATCAATATCTGCCAACAGTTTTGCAGGATATAGGCTTGAGAGTCTTGATGATGAAGTGAGTCTATCAAACTAGACATTATGGTCCTGCATCAAAGTGGGAAGATCATTAGAGTAGTATTTTGTGTCATAACATAGCTGATGAATGTAGATGGTTGCTGGGTGACCAGCCCATCTTGATCAATAGCATGGTTCCTAAAGTAGTAGACTCCAAGTTCTTGTTTTGTGTGCCAGTAGTGTCCAGCAAAGTGTATTCTGTATTTGTGGGAGATTGTAGGTTCTATTTTTATTTGCAATTATTGAGTAGGTCAGATTTCTAGATTACATCCATTTTTATACCAAGGTAGCTAGGTTTTAAATATGCAAATATTCACATCCTTTTTCAGTAGAATTTATTTTGCTTTCTAGGTGTGTAAAAGAATTGACAGATTTTATTGATTCACCTGAGATGGTTTGTATTGAGCCTTGCTGGTTGCAAGTCTATGAATTCAGTTTTAGAGGCAAATAGTGTTGGCAGCATTTTCTAGATGATGTAGAAAAACTGTGGCATTCATAATAGTGTCTATAGTGATAGATAGGTCATCTGCATAGTTGACAAATCATAACAAACACACGGTTATATAAAGGACACTACATAATTTATAAATTTTATTGGTCATCATCATAAAAGCAGGTACCTCATGACATGCATTTATACAGAAATTAAATAATCATGAAAGTATATGAATCTACATTATATCAATGTAAACATTTAGCATGAAACTATAGTTTCTTAATCAGACTCAGTAATAATATTTTTTTAAGAAGGAAGGAAACCATAACTCAAAAAAATGGAATATTCATCATTTTACAGTTGAAATGGCCAAATGCAACTGTAAGTTCTATGCTAATAGTTTCTGCTATTACTTCTTGTGTTATTTCTTCTGTTACTGGGTATGAAAAATTATTAAGGCATTATTAAAAGATTATTAAGACATTATTAAAACATGATAAAGACATTATTAAGACATTATCAAGGCATTATTAAAACATTATTAACAACATTATTAAAGCATTATTAAGGCATTATTAAAACATTATCAAGATATTATTAAGGCATTATTAAAAGATTATTAAGACATTATTAAAACATAATAAAGACATTATTAAAACATTATCAAGGCATTATTAAAACATTATTAACAACATTATTAAAGCATTATTAAAACATTATTAAAGCATTAAGGCATTATTAAAACATTATTAAGATATTATAAGGCATTATTAAAACATTATTAAGACATTATTAAAACATAATAAAGACATTATTAAGACATCATTAAGGCATTATTAAAATATTATTAACAACATTATTAAAGTATTATTAAAACATTATTAAAACATTAAGGCATTATTAAAACATTATCAAGATATTATTAAGGCATTATTAAAACATTATTAACAGCATTATTAAGACATTATTAAGGCATTAATAAAACAATATTAACAACATTATTAAGATATTATTATAACATTATTAAGATATTAAGACATTATTAAAACATTATTAAAACATTAAGGCATTATTAAAACACTATTAAAACATTAAGGCATTATTAAAACATTATTAAGACATTATTAAGAAGTAAGAACAATAGAAGAAAGAAGGAAGATAGTAGATGATGATTGACACTGAATTTAAATTTTTGAAGTTCAAAGTTGTATGAAATACATGGATTTAGAAGAGAGCTCCACAATCAAGAAGTGTGAGAAAATTGGATTTTCTGGTTCCTTCTAAAGTTTACCACAACTCTATACTTCTAATGTTTCTCCCAAAACTCAGTAATTTAATTTGATATTTTTTCCTCAATAAGAGTAGAAAGGTTTGCCTATTGTCTGATTTACACTCCTACCCTCTCTTTTGAAAGTGAGTAGAGGTTTCTCAATTGCTTCCTGTTTAATATTGAATTTCTGGATTATTCTAAAGTCTTTTTGATTCTCTTTCACTAACCCCTTGCACCTTAGAGGCATTATCATCTTGCTTGGAGTTAATTGATTAAAAAAAATAAACAGCTAAGTTTTAATGAATACCTTAATCTTCAGGATCAGGGCTTCCTTCCCTTAGTGAGTTTTGTCTTATTTTAGTTAATGACGCTCAGGGATTGTAATTATTTACATTATTTGGACTGTTGTCCTTACCGTTATTGCTGTATTCACATTTTCGGCCATTGTACACACTGACCTTTGTCAGGTGATTTGAATTTTGAACTGAGCCCTTTATTTTGATCACTGGGGTATATTGTTCTTATTCCATGAGACATGCCAATTCCAGATGTTTTAGTTTTCTTTTTTTATGCCTCCTTGGCCTTACACTTTCGGCGGACCTCAAATGGAATGACTATATCGAATCCATTGCCAAATCTGCTGCTATGAAAGTCGGCTCTCTGTGCAGGGCCCGGAACTTTTCCCACCTGAATCTGTTCTGCACATATACAAATCTACCATCCGCCCGTGTATTGAATATTGCTGCTATATCTGGTTGGGTGCCTCTGCTGCTCTCCTTGGGCTTCTTGACAAAATACAAAGGAGGATCCGTAACGTGGTTGATACTGACTTGGCAGACCGGCTGCAACTACTCTCTCACCGGCGTGATGTGGCTTCCCTGTGCCTCTTCTACAAGTACTTTCATGGCTTCTGCTCTGATGAACTTAGATCACTGGTGCCGCCTAAGCAGGAATTTACACGAGATACTAGATTAGCAACTAGGTCCCACCCTTTTACAGTTAAACAGATAAGATGTAACCATAAATTCTACTCCAACAGCTTCTTTTCTTGCGCTTCCCGCCTGTGGAACTCCCTTCCACAAGTCTGCTTTCCCGACAGATACAATCTCCAGGTGTTTAAATGTAGGGTCAATAGACACCTCCTATCACACTAACTCCCAATTATTCTCAGAACACTCTCATCTACCCAACCCTCATTCTTGGTATCCTTACCCGCCTATCACCCACCCTCTGACATTTCCTATATTTAATCATCCTTTCTCCACTCTATGTAGCCCCCTGCGCAGTAGTGGCAGTGATTGCCTTGCTCGGGGTGAAACGCTTATAAAAAAAAAAAAAAGTTCAGTTTTGTTATCTGTGTAACACAAGTATGCTGCAAAATATTGTCATGGTATATATATATTTGTTTGTATGGAAGTAGAAATGGTATAGCATTACTAGTTGAATAAATAAATACATATTTGTCTGTACTTTTAACATAAGGTAGTATTTACATTATTTACATTGTTTCGACTGTTATCCTCATCTTTATGATCAAAATCAATGGTTTGGTTCACAATTCCAATCACCTGAAGAAGGCTGGAATGTACAATTGCCAAAGTCTCATGAATATGGCAATAAAGATAAAGAAAACAGTTCAAACAATGTAAATAATATAAACAAAAATGGATAAAACTTTTTTCAAATAATTCTTTTCACTATTCTTTATGTTATTTTAATTACTATCTTTTGATATTCACTTCTTTTAATGTATTTTTATTTTTTAATTTAAATTTTGTTTTATTTGAATCAATGAATATTGATCATAATTTAATATTTCTTGAATATATGGTTTTATTTTAAAACATTTGAATGTACAACCTTTAAAAATTTTTCTAAGAGAGCAGTGATATTTTCATTTGCTCCTAGGAGTGCCGTTACTTAAGAAGGTTGAGAAACACTGCAATACAAAATAAGAATGCTTTGAACATCACTGTGAATATTTACTTGCTGACCAGCTTTCTATGTAAACAAACATAAAAGTCTGTATCTCTCAGCATCTATTTACATTGATTGGATTTGTTGACTATTATTTTGTTTTGAATATTGAAAAGTATCTTTGGATTCAAGATCCATTTCTTGATTTGCCAAACACACAACTCTTGTCTTTAAGAGAGAGAGAGAGAGAGAGAGAGAGAGAGAGAGAGAGAGAGAATAAACATTTCAACAGATTATGAATTAAGAATTAAAGTTTGAAGAAATTGGTTTATCAAAGAATACACAAAGTATACCCAAAAACTGCTGTTTAAGCTCCAAAATTTTTGATAAGATTTCCAACAACCTTATATGCATCTACTAAAAAAATTTAAATCTCAAAACAACAAGCTATATGTCTATATTTTTAAGATGAAGTTTTGTAATTATTTACATTATTTTCTGTTCAAATCATTTACATTATTTACTGTTCATTATTTATTGTTCAAACTATTGTCCTCATCTTTATTGCCATATTCACATTTTCGGCTGTTATACACTCCGACCTTCTTCAGGTGATTGGAATTTTCCACTGTATCCTTTATTCTGATCACTGGGGTATACTGTTCTCATTCTATGTGTCATGCTACCTCTTAGTTATCTCCCTTTAACTCAACTCTCTAAGTTTCCCTCTGCTGTAGCCAGGTATTGAACTCACAACACCTTGGGTCAAGTCACTGGATCCAACCAATGCTTTTATCTTCTGGGCCATGTGTCCTTGAGGGCATCTGGCTGTAGCATGACTCATGGAATGAGAACAATCTACCCCAGTGAATGAAATAAATGACCCAAAGATTGTGAGTTCAATACCTGGCTATAGCAGTAGTATACAACAACAAAGAGTGTTGAGTTAAAGGGCGATAACTAAAATATCTGACTCATGGAATGAGAATAATTTACCCCAGTGAATGAAATAAATGACCCAGTGGATAAAAGTGTTGGTTGGATCCAGTGACTTAATCCATAAAATTGTGAGTTCAATACCTGGCTACAGCAGTGATATACAACAACAAAGAGTGTTGAGTTAAAGGGAGATAACTAAAATGTCCGGATTCATGGAATGAGAATAATTTGCTCTAGCGATTAAAATAAAGGGTTTAGTTAGAAATTCCAATCACCTGAAGAAGGCTGAAGAATACAACAACCAAAACATCATAAATATGTCAATAAAGATACAGACAACTGTCTAAACAATGTAAATAATTAACTTTACTTTTTGTAAATCATGATCACGAATCCTGAGACCCAAGGGTTGCAGGCGCTTCACTGGTAATTCAGCTGCAGTAATGTTTCTTGGGTAGGATAGGAAACTATAAGACCCCCTACAGAAGGTAGTGGTGGAGAGTGACAAAAAAGGACTACAAATAAACCTTAAGAAAACTGAATGCATGGTCATCAGCAAAAGGTGCAACCCAAAATGCCAAATACAGGTGGGGGATACCAGAATCAAGCAAGTACAAAAATTTAAATACCGAGGAAGTGTTCTAACAGGAGATGGAAAGTGCGACACAGAGATCCAAAGGCGAATTGACATGGCAAAGGACGCATTCCAGAAGCTGAGTAAAGTACTAACACACAGGAAAATTTTACTAGAAACAAAGAAAAGAGTGCTGGATTGCTATGTGATATCAGTTCTTCAACATGGCAGTGAATGCTGGACAATATCATCAAAGATGAAGAAAAAATTTGAAGCAACTGAAATGTGGTTCTACAGAAGGATGCTGCAAATATCACGGCTTGAGCATGTGAGCAATGATGAGGTGCTGGAAAGAATGGCAACAAAAAGGAAATTAATACTGAGCATCAGGAAAAGACAACTGAAGTTCCTGGGACACGTAATGGGGAAGGAGAGCTTGGAGAACCTTATACTGACTGGCCAGATAGAAGGAAAGAGAGACAGAGGAAGGCAGTGGATAACATATTTGCAGGGCCTGATCAGGTGAATGACGGAACGGGGATTGCCAGGAGTAACAGGAGCAAACATACTAAGAGCCACAAGGGATAGGGAGACGTGGAGAACCATGATCGCCTACGTCCTGAAGGGACAGGGCACATAGAAGAAGAAGAAGCTTGATGGTTCATTTGAATTCAGAGTTTTCCTTCTAGACTAGCCACCAACCAAGGCTATAAAACCCAATTTGTCCTGCTGTTTTTATCCATGGCTTGGATTCATACCTTTTTTCAAGGATAATACTGGTATTCTGATATAAATGAATGCAATGAACTCAAGTTGAATTTGAACTCAGCCTGCTGTTTTCTCAATCTGAGCCATTATCTATTACACCACTTTGCCACTAAATAGAAATTTCTAAAAATAAATATATTATTTTTTCATGTATATATTTAAACATTAAATTATTAGGGCTCTGGTTTTTTTACTTACCTCATTATGGCAATTATATATTTCTTCTTGCTCTTCATTTACCTATTATATTTTTATATTCCTGATATTACAGTGTAGGAACCCGTACGCTTGGTTTTTCATGGCATGTCAAAATTTGAAGTGTTAGTATTTATCCCCAATAACATAAGATTATGTAGTGAAGACAAAATAACAATAACTTTTTTCTTCAAGGTTTGCAAACTTGCAAAGTGTGGAAATCTATTTTGACCAATAAAAAAAAAGATTGCAAGTGTGGATTAATTTTCTAACCAATGAAAAGAGTGATTTACAAAAATAATAAATTTAACTTTCAATGACTCATGTCAGTTTTCTTTCCAACCAAAAAGAAGTTTGTCTGTGATCCAGTCACTTGATGGGACTAGCCTATTTATTAATGAGCTCAGTCAGTTGGAGCCAAAGAAACTGGAGAGAAAGAAAAGCAGAGACTATGCTTCTGAATATCACCGATGTCACATTTCACACTGATAACATTATTAGACTTTAATGACAACTGCTGATTGCAAGAACTCTTTTGATGGCTGAAGCTAAGTACCTAAAATACATCTTTTATATTGAATATCACCATAATATTTTAATGTGTAAAATGAACTCAATGTGTTTTAATCATTTTGAAAATCTTATTTATATGGACTTCAATTGAACTCTTTCAGTAAGTTTTAATCATTTTGGAAACCTTGTTTATATGAAATTCAACTTAATAGTTTTGTGTGAAAATGAATTTTGGAAATGTATTTAGTGTCTGATATTTTAAATGAACATTTTCTCTGTTTATCAAATCTACAAACTTTTAATGTGTGATTACTTGTCTTGAAATAATCTGTTGACAATTACAACTGAGTAAATTTGGAAATAAATTTCTTATTTTGTGTTGTTAAAATATACACATGTGTTTTCTCGTCACTATACACTACGCCTCCCCACTTTTTTCAGATATTATTGAGAGACTGCTCGTATTTTGGCCATTTAATCACATGATATTTATCAAAAGAAAAAATGTGGCATAAAAAGACTACATAGTTTCAACAAATAAACATAGACTTAAAAGCAGTTGATTATGAACTAGAAAGTAATATCTTTTTGTTTCGGTCAATAAAGTTTGGAAATAAGATATAAATTGCATTTGCGTACATGTATGATGTACCATGGAATGTTCTTATATGTGTGTTTGTGTGATAAAGTCAACATGTGTGTGCATTGTTCCCAATAAAGGGGATACAGAGAGTTAGAATTTGTTTCCTACCATGTATTCTGTAATGCAGTCTGAAATGGTCTCTTTGAAGTTTGGTAGGGCTGTTGCTTATAGCATGTATGAGTGAATGAGGTCATGAAGACCATAAGCTGAAGTGACACTGACCTTGGTGACCGCTGTGCATATCTGATCTTTGGGGTTGGATTTCGTGTGTTTTATACATGTCTTCATAAAAAAATCAGCTCCAGAATTAAATTATTTATTTATTTTTAATTAGCCCTCATATGTCACGTGGTATGTTTTCTACTACATCTGCATGATATTTTGGCACTGTCTACCAAAATAATGATGACAAATAAAACCTTTCTGATTTGTATTCTTTGGTTTTATTGGTGTGTTTTATGATGTAAGCACTTTATTGAGTGTGATTGGTTAAGGAACACCATATTTATGATTAGGATGCTCTCTGAAAGGGCTATACAAATGAAGAAGTACTTATACATTTCATTGATTTCATTGATTATGCGAAGGCTTTTGACAAAATACGCCACAAAGAATTGATGGAGATGCTCGGCAGCATTGACATATTTGAGAAAGACTTAAGAGTAATCAAGAATCTTTACTGGCAACAAGCCGCTTGTATATGGACAGGTAACGAGTTCATCAGATATATAAAGATAGAAAGGGACGTAAGACAAGGATGTGTCTTTTCACTGGATCTGTTCAACTTGTACAGCAAGAATACTTTGAGGACCCTAGAAGTTATGCCTGGATTTGTCATCGGAGGCCACAATTTAAACAACCTAAGGTAGGCAGATGATACAGTGCTGATAACAGACACAGAAAGAAAGCTATAAGACCTTGTATAGAAGGTAGCTGAAGAGAGTGACAAGAAAGGACTACAAATAAACTGCAAGAAAACTGAATACATGGTCATCAGTAAAAAGGGTAGCCCAATATGCAAAATACAGATTAGGGATACTAAAATCAAGCACATTTAAATACTTGGGAAGCATTATAATAGAAGATGAAAAGTGCGACACAGAGATCCGAAGGTGAATTGATATGGCAAAAGAAGCATTCCAGAAGTTGAGTAAAGTATTAAGAAACAGGACAATTTTGCTAGAAACAAAGAATAGAGTACTGGATTGCTATGTGATATCAGTTCTTCAATATGGCAGTGAATGCCGGACAATATCATCAAAGATGAAGAAAAAATTTGAAGCAACTGAAATGTGGTTCTACAGAAGGATGCTGCAAATATCATGGCTCGAGCATGTGAACAATGATGAGGTTTTGGAAATGATGGAAACAAAAAGGAAATTAATACTGAGCATCAGGAAGAGACAGTAGAAGTTCCTGGGACATGCATTGAGGAAAGAAGGCTTGGAAAACCTGATACTAACAGGCCAGATAGAGGGAAAAAGAGACAGGGGAAAGCAGTGAATAACATATTTGAAGGACCTGATCAGGTGGATGATGGAATGAGGATTGCATGGTGTACCAGGAGAAGGCATGCTAAGAGCCACCAGGGATAGGAAGACATGGAGGGCCATGATCGCCTATGTCCTGAAAGGACAGGGCACATAGAAGAAGAATTTGGTATTTAAATGGATACAACAACTGCAATTAAAACATTGCTCTTATAACTGAAGAATATATGCCTAGGTTTGTTCCTCTAATGTTTAATGTTTATCAGGTTACCAAGTATTTTCTCAATGGATATTTCTCATATCTCTTGAAACCATACCGCCATGAAATAAATAACTTCATTTGCTATTATATTTTGTTTTCTTCAGAGAAGTAATTTTGAATTTTTGTCTTGATGTTTGCTTATCTCCCCTTGAACTTTCATTTTGCCAGGTTGTTCAACACTGTGGCTTTCTAATCTAAACTTATTTATAAATGGAACTTTGTCTGTGTGTGTGTGTGTGTGTGTCTGTGTGTGTGTGTGTATCCGTTACCTATAGACTCTGAAATGGCTGAACAGATTTTCATGAAAATCTACATGATTGTACTATAAGCGTTTGCGAGTGTTCTTAGCTAGGTTTTGTGTTGAGGTACCCTCGATAAATATCAAAAATTGATGATCGAAAAAATCAGATTATAGAAGGAGTGGTCCGAATTTAATCAAATTTGATATACTTATAGACAAAGACATAAGATACGATATTCAGAAGTTACAAGGTTGCAGTTCTTACAATAGTGCAGAAAATCGATAATATATATATATATATATATATATATATATATATAAAAGGCAAGATGTTTGTGTGTGTGTCTGTTTATCTGTCTGTATGTCCTTTATACAAATCCACAATTTTTATCCAATTCTCACCAAACTTCACACAAATATTCTTTAGGCTGAGTCTGAGCTCCAGGACCATGGATTAGTTTTAAAGCTTTCATTACACTCGAGCAATGCCGGGCTATACTGCTAGTACATATATAGAGAGAGATTAGATGGTTTTGTTTCTAACAAAATGTAAGTTTTAGTTTGTTGTTTTATATCTCTATATATCCATGAACCTATAGTTGGCATGAAGTTGCCCATACACCCATAAAAATAAGCAAATTTAACATTTACAACTTACTTTAGTACCTAGAGATTCTGTTGTAAGAGTAAAATGTTTTCATTTTGGATATTTTTATAGCAATTCAAAACCATAAACACAATTCTAAATCAGATCATAATTTAAAACACTAAATATGAAATTAATTCAATGCCATAGACATAATTTAATGCTGTAAATCTATGCCAAAAGTATAAACATATTTCAATTCCCAAAGCTTAATTCTAAACCATATATCTAGCCCAATAAAATAAATCTAGTTCAATGCATAAACTTAATTCTTAAAACATAAATATAACTCAAAGAAATAAATATAATTCAATGTCATAATATAAATCAATGTCATAATATTTTTAATGTCATAATATAATTCAAAGTTGTAAACATAATCCAATGTCATAATATAATTTGATGTCATAATATGATTCAAAGTTATAAACATAATTCAATGATATAATTCAAATTTGTAAACAAAATTTAATGTCATAGTATAATTCAAAGACATAAATATAATTTAATGTCATAATATAATTCAATGTCATAATATAATTTTAAGTCATATTATGATATAAATCATAAACATAATTCAATAGCAAAACATAATTCAAATTTGTAAACAAATTTAATGTCATAATATAATTCAAAGACAAATATAATTCAATGTCATAATATAATTCAATGTCATGATTCAAAGTTATAAACATAATTCAATAACTACATAATTCAAATTTGTAAACAAAATTTAATGTCATAATATAATTCAAAGTTTTGAACAAAATTCAATGTCATATTATAATTTGATGTCATAATATGATTCAGTCATAAACATAATTTAATGACATAACATAATTCAAATTTGTAAACAAAATTCAATGTCATAATATAATTTGATGTCATAATATGATTCAGTCATAAACATAATTTAATGACATAACATAATTCAAATTTGTAAACAAAATTCAATGTCATAATATAATTCAAAATTTTGAACACAATTCAATGTCATAATATAATTTGATGTCATAATATGATTCAGTCATAAACATAATTTAATGACATAACATAATTCAAATTTGTAAACAAAATTCAATGTCATAATATAATTCAAAGTTTTGAACACAATTCAATGTCATAATATAATTCAAAGATCGGTTGCTTGCGGGGGTAGTGAGGGACATGTTCCCTTGCCTCACTATCACTCCCCCGATCCTGTGGCTTACCGTTAGGCCATGGGTTCGGCCGAAATTCCTGCTCGAATGTCTGGAGGCCCTGCGGGCCATTCCACGGTCCAGTGACCTTTCACAGCCTAGGAGAATCTTCTATCGGGGATTAGTGGAGGGTGCCGTGAAGGATAAACTGTGGAGTAAGCTTGGCATGACGAGAGAGGAGTATCGCTCTCATTGGTCTTGGGCGCCAGGTGCGGATTGGCTCAGCAACTCTGAGTTTTCTCTGACCTGGCGATTGGCTCGGAATGGTTTGTCTCTCAATGACAAGCGTTTCGCAATGGGCCTGGCGGATTTGCCAGATTGTGAGCATTGCAACATTGGAATTAAGGAGACGTCTGCGCACGCCTTCTTCCATTGTTTGCGCGTTCGCCCGTTGTGGGAGTGTGTCGGCGAGTTGACTGCTCGTATCGCGCCGTGGGAGCTTGTGCTCATTGATCGCGCATACGCTGTGGACAATGTGTTGCCCCCGTACTCTGGAGTGGAGCGGATGGTGTTTCTGTCGCTACTGGCCACGGCTAGAATGGTGATTTGGATGACGCGTCTGGAGGAAGTCTTGCGGGGCGGCCGTCTTTCGGATCAGGATCTAATCCGATATTTTGAGCATCAGCTCAAAATGAAGATTAGAACTGAACGGAAACGGCTGCACCCGACAGAGTTCAGCGAAAGGTGGATAATTGCAGCGAGCCTGGTTCGCGTGACCGGGGCTAGCCTTGATTTTCTCTTTTAGATCTGCTAGTCGCATCGGGGTGGATTCCTTTGGAACCCCTCCCGCGGTTAAGGTAAGAATTCTTTTGTGTATCTAGTTAATGTGAGTGAATGTGTTTGTCCCGGCCTGTTCCCGGCTCCACTGCTTTTGTTATGATCCAGTTCGAGATACCCATTGTCCATTGTTATTTTGTCCCGTTTTCATTCTCGGCTGGGTCAGCCTTATATATTCTCCAGTCCAATTTATTTTGTACCCAGCTTCTCCATTCCCCTTAGAAAGAGAGCTTCTTGATTCTGTCCTTTTTAAGGCAGAATACAGCGGCCTCTTTAATTATGAGGGTGTGTTTGGGTCTTACTAACACTATGTATATATATATTCATTTGAAATTGTTTTTGTTTTGGGGATTTTTTGTTTCTTCATAACCCCTTCCCAGTATGTCATTTCATGGAAAATTTTTAAAGTTATTTTTGTAATCTATTGTACAAATTACAAATTTTTATGTACACTTGGGGCGTTTTGTAGGTCCTCGGTATGTTTTTTGCGGTATTTTGGTGCACGACAAGTATGAGTGTTGATGGACAAATTTTTATGGTGAATGAGAATCATTGTAACGTATGTATGGGTCGCGAATCTGATTAGCTAGATATAGGATAGAGTATCTGTAGACCAACCCGAGTTTTGTTCCCCCTCCCCATTTTCGGCCTTGAGCCATAATTTTGTAAGTTTTACAAAATAAATACACATAATATAATTCAAAGGCATAAAATAAATTCAATGTCATAATAGAATTTAAAGACATAAACATATTTTAGTGTCATAAGAGCAACAAGAGACAAAAACATAAACTTCATTCAAAAGCCCAAACTTAATTTCTAAACCATAGATATATTTTAATGCTGTAAAAATAATTCAGGTTCATAAATATAATTCACTACCATAAACATAACCCTTTAACCAGAAATATAATTCAAAACCATGAATGTAATTAAAATATAATTAAAATAATGGTTCAAAGCCATAAAATTAGCTTAAAACTTGGCTAGTAGTCCAATTGCAGACAATACTATCACATTGTACTAAGTGCTTTAGCGTTAGGAATATGCCTTTGCCATATCACATTATGTGCAACTTTATTTGTTGTACAAAACTTTATTCTGCCTCTGAAGGTAACTGATCCCTGAACAATAGTTTGTTTAGTTTTCATAGTTGAGCTGTCATATCCTGCTATGGCAACAGAAAACAACTTTGAGTGAAATCATCAATAAAGATATTGAAAATGAGAGGCCTTGAAAAAATGCAGTGGAAATAGAAGTAATATTAATAATGCAGAAATGTTAATGTCTGTTGCTATGATTAAGAGAACAGAACACTATTTGAATGATCAACCAAAGAATAAAATATAACCTTGTGTCATGCACTACATTAGATTGATGTACAGGTTTCAACACAGAAAAAAAGGAAAGAAACACATTCTGCCATTGATCATAATGAAGCTTATTTTTGCTTTAATATTGATGATGAAAAATGGTTACTCGATTCACATATACATATCTGTCCAATTTCCTGTGTAAGATTTAAATCTCAATGGGTGGGTGAGCATCCATGTGTGTGTTGTAAATATTTATTTGTACAACTATGCAAATGAAATATGGCATAGAGCCAAGTTTAACTTTGGTGTCCACATGTACATGGCTTAGGGATATAAATTGCTTGATCTCCGTTGGCACTTACATTTTTGAGGATGCCTCAGACACAAAGTAATGACCCTAGCCCCTTCCTAAAGCAGAATTATTGCCTGAAGGGCAGTCACCTGAGGCTCAAGCACATTATATTAAATTTAAATATTTTGGGTTGCATATACCTATATAGGATGTGCAATGTGGATATTGACTTGGAACAAGAAATTGGAGAACTGAACTGAATTCGATGCATTCACTTACGCACAAATACACTTGGAAAAGGTATTAATCCATCTCTTCCCTCCAGCTATAGGTTAAATAACAGGACAGATTGGGTTCTGTAGCCTTGCGTTGTAACCAGTCTACCACAGAAAGTAATTGCAACCTACTGTTGGAAAATCTTCTACCCAGTCAGTCATGTCTCTTTTGAGACATGATTGCCTATGTGTATCAGGTATGGCACTTAATTGACTGATATCTATATGTGTGCATTGTAGTCCTATGGATATCGGCTCTGAATGAGAAACTGGAGAGCTGAGTTTGAATTCCATTTGAATTCAGTGCATTCACTTATGTGCAAATATCCTTGGGAAAGCTATGTGTCTATCTCTTCTCCCTAAGTTATGGGTTGAATAGCAGGACAGATTGGATTCTATATCTTTGGTTGGCAATCAGTTTAAAAAAGAAAGAAATGGCAACCTACTGCTGGAAAATCTTCTACCTAGTCAGTCATGAATTGAAAGAGACACGAACACCCAAGTACATATTATGTATGATGTTGATATCTTGTTGATTATTTTTTTTATATTTTGCACATACCATATAACATTACATAAGGCCATCTATTTAGAGCCTGAAAAAGTTGTTATCAAGTACCCATATGTATATACCCATCTGGAAAAAAAAATGGGCCAGGTGTGAAACATTTTGAATACAGGAGAATACTGCATAAAGACTTAATAGTTATGTCTTTGTTGAAAAGATCAGAACTTATTTTTGACAAGACAATGACAAAGATGATCAAGAACAAGCTTGAGAACAAATCAGTCATATTTTTGACTCATCAGAATGTTGATTTGGAATTTATAAAAATGTTTAGTCTTACATAAAATATAAAATAACCAGAAAATATTTTTCAACTCATCAACTGTTTGATTAAACAAACATTGACTTTCCTTTCCATACAATACTGTCTGCAAATACTTCAACAACACAACCCTCTCAAAATACATATAGAACTAGAAAGAAAACAATATCCCCATCAAATATTACATTATAAAAAGGACAGTATTAACACTATTTTATTAACTCTATCAAAAGTTTTCATTGTGATCTCAAACATTCCTACTTTTTTAAATCAAGCATCTTTGTTGTCAAATAATTGTTACTTTTGAGATTGCTTGTTAATATGTAATATTTTTTAACTTATTTTTGTTTGTTTCTGAGCAAAGGAGGTGGTTAGCATGTATTTGGCTATTGAAGGGTAGACATCTTTTATATCTAGTTGTATGAAAAATATTGTCTGATATTAAATATAAGCTAATCGGAAAATATCTTCAACTCCTTATCAACTGTTTGAATGAATAAACATTGACTTTCCTTTCTATACAATACTGTCTGCAAATGTATTCACCAAATGCAAACATTCAAAGAAGACAAAAAACTATCACATACTAAGTTACTTTATTTGTGTAATTATTTTCTGACCAATGACCTGTTAAAATATTATTTCCTATTTTGAGCCTGATATTATTTTACCAGAAATTAAAACCGTTCTTCTTTTTCATGTGCCATGTCCCTTCAGGGCACAGACAATCATGGACTTCCACTTAGCTCTGTCTATTGTCACTCTCAAAAATCTTCCTATTAGTATCTCTCCCAAACCCCACTCTGCCATCCATTTGCTGAGGCCAATCAAGTAGTTCTTGCACTGCTTTCCCATGTCTCTCTTTCTCTCTGTCTGTTCTGTGAGTATTAAACTCCCCAGGCCTACATTTCTCATTACATGTTCCAGAAACTAGATCTGTCTCTTCCTTATGTTAAGTTTATGAGTTTTCTCCTCATTTCCATCATCTCCAATACCTCGTCATTAGTCATGTACTTAGGATCCTCAGCATCCTTCTGTAAAACCACATTTCTGATGTCTCAAGCCTCTCCTTCATCCTTGAGGAGATCATCCAACATTCACTGCCATACAGAAGGACAGATATCACATAGCAATTCAGCACTCTCTTCTTTGTTTCCAATGAGATTTTCCTGTCTTTCAGTACTCTGGTTAGATTTTGAAATACATCCTTGGCCATGCCAATGTGTCTTTGGATCTCAACATCGCACTCTCCATCCTCTGTCAGCATGCTTCTCAGGTATTTAAATTTCTTTACTAGTTTTGTTTTATGTTTTCTGACCTGTCATTGGAATTTTGGGGTCTTCTTTTAACTGATGACCAGACATTCAGTTTTCTTGAAGTTTATGCTTAGTCCTTTCTTCCTCACTTTCTCTTGCTATCTTCTGTATGAAATCCTGCATTCGCCTTTCTGTGTCGGCTCTCAGCACTGTGTCATCTGTGTATCTTATATTGTTGAGATTGTGACCGCCAATGACGAATTCTAGTGAGGGTTTTATTTCTCTCAAAATTGTTTTGCTGAATAAGTTGAATAGATCTGGTGAGAAAACACATCCTTGTTTTATACACCTTTCTATTTTTGTATACCTGCTAAATTTACTTACTATCCATACACAAGAATTACAAGTTTAATATTTGTTTTTATTTTCCCAAGATGTGTAGATTTAAAAAAAAAAAACACAGGGTAATAATTGAAATCATTCCGATAACAAAATTACTGAAATCAAGAAGAATTTTGAGCAAAAATGATGTCAGTTGTTTTCTTAACAAGATTTACCAAATCCGATTAATGTGAAAATAAATGATAATTAATGTCTGAATGTTTGGTATAAGTCGCTATCTTTATCTTCATTAGGTCTAATGACCCACCTTTGTTGTTGTGACCACCTTTTATTTATGGCCTGCAAAATGTGTTGTCAGGCATCAATCTCTATAAACCCATCTGGGCAAAAAATGTGATAAGTCTGTGTTTTTGAACACAGGTGAATATTGTAAAAAGACATGCTTCCTATATATGAAAAGCTATTTTCTAAAGAGGAATGAGTAGATGTTATTTATCAACAAGATAAAGCTCCTGCTCACACTGAAAAGACCATTAATAAGGGATTTCAGAATAGACCCATCAAGATCATGTTTTTATCTGGTCAGAGTTCAGATTTTAACTTTGTCAAAGATAAGAATTATAAAAAATTTCCATAATTATCATCCAAGCGCTTTCAGCCACTTCTATAGCCATTTTCAAGGGTGTTTATGTCTCTGGAATTGTTATTTTTACCTCATGTTTTGACTATTATGTAGTAAGTTATTTTGAATTGTTTTTGAAAAAGGAGGATTCATTCCATGCTCTCAGCTGCCACATGAAACAGGAAATTGTGAGATTCTTTGTATTTTAAAATGTTTTCAATACTCCATTTTTATATATATATATATATATATATATATATATATAGTGAACATTGAAGTCAACACTCAGAAGCGACAGACTGTTTCATGTTAGATGCAGTCATCAGGCCACATGTGTTGGGTTTTTCCTTGGTTATTTAAATATATGGGTGAGTGATGCATTGTGGGTAATTCTTCTAATGGTTATTTTTCCAGGAGTGGTTTGTTTATTTGAATAAATTTATTCTACTTGTTTTTAATTTTTGTATTTATTTATTCTTTTCTGTTTTTGATGTTTAATTTATTTATTTCTTTAGAGTTGTTATTCTGTTATTTATTTATTATTTATTTTTATTTTTATTTTATCTATCCTAATGGTTGTTAGGGCAGCAGTGGTTTGTTAATTTGTTTATTATTTGCTTAGATGAAATTATTTGATCTTTATTTTTTTTTTTTCAGTTTTCAATTTTTAAGTAACATAGTCAAAATTTGTTTTCATGTCTTCATTTCTTTTACAAACTTCGGTTAGTCAGTTAAGTGTTGTCTATGATACACACTTTGGGCAATCATGTCTCATAAGAGACATGACTGACTGGGCAGAAAATTATCCTGCAGTAGTTTGTTAGTGCTTTCTACAGTAGACTGGTTTCCAGCCAAGGCTATAGAAGCCAATCTGTCCTATTGTTTAACCCATAACTGGAGGGAAGAGATGGATTAATACCTTTCCCAAGGGTATTTCTGTGTAAAATTTACAGTAGACAAAAATAAATATGCTGTTTAAAATAAATGGAGCATCTACTCAAATAGGCTATCCTCTAAAAATAACATTTGAAGTGATAAAAATCTGAAGGATTAACTGATAAAGTATTAATTTCTTCTTTAGAAATTGCTTTTCAAAACTGAGTGGAAAGGAACTCTCAGGAATCTAGAATGAGAAGGATTGTACTTGAAGGCAGTATTTGGCTTTGCTTGATCAGTAATACCCTTCATGGCTGATTCACTTGAAAGTGCAGCAGATAAGAAATTAATCAAAATCAACTCTCTTCTTTGCTTTTACAAAAATTCACAAGGATGTGTGAAATCCTGGTTTTCCAAATAGAAAAAGGATTGACCATCTGTTTAAAGAAAAAGTTTGAAACCAGATTTCACAAGTAGGTGCTAAAATGATTTTTGACCAATGGGAGCAACTTGTAAAACTTGGAAGGACTTGGTGATCCAGTGTGAAATTCAAAAGAACTATATAAATGACCTCTGTGTCAGTCAAGAGTCAGACATGGGAGCAGTGAAAGTGACACACATCTAAAATGTAACTTCAAACTTCAAGAGACTTGACATTGTCCTGTTTCTCTTTCTCCTTATCTATTTCAACAATTACTACTAGAACATTTTGTACGAACTCTACCCTTAACCTCTTAATAATGTTTCTAACTGAACATTAACTTCTACAACTTATGTTATTCCTCCTTTTAATAAATTACTAAATTGAACATTCAAAGTGTATATTTTATTATTCCACTCTTCTACACTAATCCACAAATTCCAACCTGCGGACAAACAACCTTCTGATGAAAACCTTCTGATAATAATTCTGCATAAAACTTGTAAGCTGTAGGGAGTTTGGTTAAGTAAGACACAAGGCCAAATCAAAGAAGCATTAACCAGCTCCCCACAGCTACAAAAGCATATTGGATCTAACAATAGTTTTTCCTGCAAAAGGGGACACTGGTTTTGGCAGTCATTGACCAAGTAGACAGTGCTACTTTCAGATGAAATTTTAAAAAAATGTCTTAAAAGAATTTTTCAGGAAAATAATTTAGCCATGTTCAGTAACTGTTATTGCTATTTCCAGTATTGACAGAGGCTTTCTCAACTTTTTGTGGAATATCAACATCTTGATTATATCATTATTTTCTTTTTAAGTTACATGTATTATCCAATGTGCTGCTTGTATTGAAAGTCCTAAAGTAATGTGCTTTCTGTTGTCTGGTACAGTCCTTGCATGTGATTCTGTAGAGCCAATTCATGGAAAGAATGGTGGTACTTGCTAAAATCTACAGTAGATTTGCAGATAGTGTTACGAGGAATTGAATTCCAGGCTGCACTTAAGTTCCACATCAATATTGACAAAGTCATGATGATGATTTTGCAAGTGAGTTCTGAGTATACTCCAGATACAGTAATTCATATAATTCAGGATCTGGTGTTTTAGAGGTCTACTGAGATGGACCAATTTAGAGACATATTTTCTTGAAGAATAAATTTTTTTTTGGCACCCTGTTCATTGATGGGAAAATCTCATCATTACAGATTTGAAATGAACAGATGTAACTCTATGATAAAAGTTTCTTTTCTCACACTGCTCCCTTGGGGGAACTCACTCCAAGCTTTTTGCTTCCCAGTCAAGTTCGATCTTCAAATTTTAAATGCAATGCCAATTGTTAAATTCTGTTCTTTTATTGTTTGCACTCTTAAAAATGGTTTTCTTTTTCTTGTATTCTTTCATTCTCAGCGATTACCCCACCTTACATCTTAGTGGCTTTGTTGCCTTGCTTGAGTAAAATTATAAAAAAAAACAACATAGATTAAGTATATCAAAGTTAGCAAAAATTGAAGTCGGATAAGTAGAATAAAAAGTTCAATTATTTTAGTATAGTCTGAAATGTACTAATGTAATCAAATTGTTCATGTTGAATGTCATAGTCACCAATGCCAAAGTATTAATTCTATTTTTTTTTATTTTCATCAATGAATTAATCATTGTTTTTAAATCATTTAATGCCAAACAAAGCAATAACACCACTAAAACACAGGAAGTTACTGTGGGTGAAAGAAAATGAGATGTTAGGATAATAAATCAGAAACCCAATCCTGAACAGGAAATAAGTGATTAACTTCTAGTCTGTTCAAAAGAATGGGGAGGAGTTTGAACAGGGTGATATCTATTTATATCAATTGATGAATATTAATTAAAAATAGAATATATTAAATAACCATCGATCTGGTTCCCATGTTTTTGCTGTAAATAGACAAAATTAGTGAGTGGCATCAGAAGTTAACTTAAATAATAGAAAGAACAATATCAAAATTACAGAAAGGACAATATTTAAACCCACCAGCTTGTTGAGAAAATGAAAAATCTAATACTTTTTAGTTGGTCCTAATAATAATTAAAATGTAAAAGCAAAGATAAAAAGAATGCATATTAAAATAAGGCATTTGCACTTTCCTTTAAAACTCTTCTCTTTCTATCTCACTGTCTTTCTTTCTCTGAACTTTGATGTCTATAATAGTCTCAACTAAGAATGCAGCCCTCAAATAAAAAGAGGAAGAAGAAGAACCTGGCTAAGAAATGCAAGGAGTTTGCAGCATCAGAAAATATTATTTGCAACTGAAAAATACCAAAGTTCAGGGAGGCTCCACACATAACTTCTGTTATAAAAAAAATGAAAAAGAAAGAAATATGGAAAAATTAAATATTTTGGCCAATCAAAAATGAACAGAAGAATTAATGTTAGCCAAAACCAATGTTCACATCAGAGTCTCTCAAAAGCCTATAAGTTGACACCTCAGGCTAGAGAATGGAAGGACAGCAGGGAAGGACAGAACAAAAGAACACTCAGTCAGTCAATTAAGTGCCATACGTGATACACACTTTTGGGCGATCATGTCTCGAAAGAGACATGACTGACTGGGTAGAAGATTATCCCACAGTAGGTTGCCATTGCTTTCTGCGGTGGACTGTTTGCTGATTAAAGCTATAGAACCCAATCTGTCCAATTAACCCATAACTAGAAGGGAAAGACAGATTAATACCTTTCCCAAGGGTATTTGCGCGTAAGTGAATGCAAGGAATTCAACTGGAATTTGAACTCGGCTCTTCAATTTGTTGTTGCAGCTTAATATCCACTGCACCACAATGCACATCCTGACGTGCAGAAACCAGCAATGTGTAAGGAGTGAAGATGTAGTTAAGAGGTCATCTGTTAATGATATTTCTGCCCTGCTTATGGCCAAAAAAAACACAGTAGATTGATACCGACCTACTCCTAATATTACTACTACCCCTTCTCATGGCCTGACTTCAAAAACTCTGAACTTTCTTTAATCATACTAACAATAATCACCTTATAAACGAATATTTTTGTAACACTGAATATCAAAGGAGTCACTCATCCCTCTAAAGAAAATAAACAAAAATATATTATTTATTTTATAACCTTGAGTAAGTTTGTCTTATTTTATAGTCTTTAATAAAGAAATTCCTACCGACGACGTAACCACAATGAAAAGAAAAAATTTATATTCTCTCTCAAATGATTATGTCTAAAAGACTAAGTATTTATAAGAAATAATTTAACAAAAATGTTAAATTCAATAATAACATTTATTAAACTTAATGGATTTAGTATTTGTGGGAATATGCAAATTTTTCAGTGAACTTGAACTAGCATGGATTTGGTTGAAAACCAGGTCAGGTAATTTAATAATTTCTAAAGGAAGCCACTAAAAATAAAAATTAGCATGGATGCAGGTCAAATGATTTTTAAACCAGAGTTGAGGTAAATTCAGAAAAGATAATTTATGAACCTGTTAAGACTTATTAAAAGAAAACATTAATTAGTAATAAGTCCATAAACCCAGAGTCCACCACAAAATGACAAAGAGTCAACTCAGAATTTCTAAAACCTCAGTAATGCCAGCTTGTTTATGTGATGCCACCAGTAGACTTGCACATAAAAAGAAACATTAATGCCATCAACACTAGCAAAAACAGAATATGCCATATTAGCATCTGCAATACAAACAGCAGCCAGGACAAAACTGAATATTCATATCTTTTTGGACAATTTTTGTTGAATTTTTCAATGAATTAACTTTTCTACAAACTCTTAAAAATACTTCTTTCCTTACAAGCATACATTTCAAATATGAAGATTTCATCTGTTGAAATGTTCAGAAAAAAACAATTTACCACCAATACAACTTTACTTACAAAAACTGAGTTGTGAAAATGTCGATAAGTTGTACTGAGGAATATTGTAATTGTTTCTTCAAAGTTTATTTTGTTTTACAATTTCAATTTTGGAAAACCAACAAAAATCTATTGCACTATATATTCATAAAAAAACAATGTCTTGAACAAGAATAATATTTAAGAAAATTCAGCATTAAATTTCTTTTAGCAGTAATACCAATGATTTGATTTTGCATGATCAGTGATGGCTGGGAGAGGTGGTCTGTCTCAGGTAGCAAATTTCAATGGACTTAGGTGAATTAGTATAATGAAATGGTATGCAAAATCAATCAATCAATTTTTTTTCTTTCATTTGTGCTATTTTTTCCTTTCATTTTATTTGTGCCATTTTGTCTTTCATTACGCTTGTGCCATTTATCCCTTTCATTTCACTTAGGTAATTTTTTCCATTCATTTCACGTGTGCCATTTTTCCTTTCATTTCACTTGTGCTATTTTTCCTTTCATTCCATTTGTGCCATTTTTCCTTTCATTCCATTTGTGCCATTTTTCCTTTTATTCCATTTGTGCCATTTTTCCTTTATTCCATTTCTGCCATTTTTCCTTTCATTCCATTTGTGCCATTTTTTCTTTTATTCCATTTGTGCCATTTTTCCTTTCATTCCATTTGTGCCATTTTTCCTTTTATTCCATTTGTGCCATTTTTTCTTTCATTCCATTTGTGACATTTTTCCTTTCATGCTATTTGTGCTATTTTTTCATTTCATTACACTTGTGCTAATTTTTTTCCTTTCATTCCATCATACAGATTTTAATGTTGTGATATTTTGGTGAGGAATGCCAGAAAAATTAACTTTTAAAATGACTGCATTAGTCATTGATACTTTTTTTCTATTTTTATCTATAATCAAAACAAAACAAATGGTCATTATCATAATCTTTATATTTTTTGGATATTGTCCAATTTTAGACTGTTGCTTAGAGGGATAGATAATTTTATGACTGGACACCACAAACAATGTATTTACTGCAGCACATGGCTAATTTTTTTGTCCTTTCTTGGGTAACATTTTACATGAAATATTTAACTCATGTGTGAGCAATAGTGCACAAATATGTTACAAAGAATTCAAAATGATTTATGACCGATACAGACCTGTTTGACAAAGCTCTCAGCTGAAATCAGATAATTTACTAACTGGATGCTAGAGATTAAGAAAAAGAAATTTCTGCTAGCTGTCATGTCTTGTTTTCTAAAAGCAATGCCAACTGTAAAACAAAAGAATTATTTTATGCATTATTATTTTTGATATTAAACTGTCCTCCAGTTGAATGTGCCACATCAATGTCATGAACAGAATAAATTAGAAAATAGAACAATTTAAGGAGGAAAGAAACTACAAAGAAAGAAGACTTGAAGAATTTAGTTTACACTTGGGTACACTGAAGACAAGGGAAGCAGAGGAAAGCAATGAAATACTTAACAAGTTTGAATGAGTGGATGGAAGATCAATTACTACAAAAATAAAGAAGGATCATAAAGGACCAAGAATGTCTTACTGTAACAAGAGAGGAAGTCGTGAAGATCCACAAACATTCTGAAGGAATATAGCACTTAGAGAGAGAGGGCACTGTTTAAATCTGAAACTTTCATTATCAGTTAATTGCCATACACGATATAGGCTTGGGTGATTATGTCTCTTTTGAGACATGACTTGCTAGGCAGAAGAAAGAAGAGATAGATTAATATCTTTCCCAAGAGTATTTGTACCTAACTGAATTAAACAATTTTGACTGAATTTCAACTTGGCTCTCCAAATATCTCTGAGTTGATATCCATTACATCACAATGCACATCGTCTGGTTCACACTTTTTCCTGGTTTTTGAATATGTCTAGAGGTTAACCTCTTGTTTCCTCTTGTTTAGAATTATGTTTCCAGTTCTTCTAAAATCTTTTCATTATCTTTCACTCCCTATAGTTCCTTGGTCTTAGTGGCATTATTGCCTTCCATGGAGTGAATTTCTATAAAAAAATGGAGATATTTAAACTATTTATATTACTAAAAACTGAAAAATATATTCATGCTGTCATTTTTTATGTACTTTACATACAGTAAGTAAACTCGTGCCCATGAAGTAGTTTACTTACTGTTTTTCTCTGTCCTTCTATATGTCCTGCAAGTGTTAAATTTTTGAAGCCTTCTTTTTCTCATGACATACCCTAGGAATTTCAACTGTCTCTTTCTGATATTTTTGTTGCTTTTATTGTAATTTACTAAGCGCAGCTTAGATGTGGCACAAGGCCGAAAGTAGGGGGCACCCAGTGAGGATCGAACTCACTACTTAATTGCAATAGTTCTAGCGAGACAAGCTTGCTAACCATTACACCACCTCGAGGCGCCCTTTGTTGCTTTTATTTTCCCAAAACTTCTATGGCTTTTTTCATAAAACATGAAAGGAAAGGTCCATTTTTTTTTGTGAGTGGGGGAGTAGTAGAAACAAATAAATGAAAATATGAAAAATTGTGTTAAATATAGTTATCAGAATAATGCTTTAGACCAAATTTGACTGCAATGGATAAGATATGGATGAGTTCAAATTTTAGATTCAGGATTGCTGTCCAATGATATTGTACTTAAAAATAAAAACAAGTCCTCTCTCGTTTTAAATTTTTTCTAGAGTGTCTTTCAATTTCATTAAACTGAAGCAATGCTATGATATCTGCCTGTTGTCTTATAAAGGCCTTTGTTGAGGTTTCTGTAAGCAAATTGTTCTAGAGGGTGGGTTGATTGGCTCAATTGGTTCAGATTACCTCTGTAATCTTAAGAATGGTTACTTTTTACTCAAGGTTTCCTTCAATTTGACAACAATGTATTCCTACGCTAATGAGCTCTATTTATATCAGTTTAAGAATTCAGAGTTTTCTTCTCATAGATTGGTTGAGTTCACTCTGCACTACTATTTAATCCAAATGTGAGGTATTCTAAAAGGATCAAACCATGCTAGCCATTGCCCTCCAGTAAGCAAGCCTGTGGATATTTATAAAGCTGACTTTTGTATTACACAAGGTCGCAAGAGTGAAGCACTTATAGACATAATAGTTTCTGTGACTAACTTGCTTTGTGCAAAGTAACTTATAAATATTTAAGAAGAAGTGTAGATTAGTTTGACACAAAGCCATGATTGCGAAGCAGCCAAGAAGAACTAAGCTCACTTTATTTGTATTTTTTCCCAGTTTCTCATGTACCTTCAAGGCGTTGGCAAACAGGACTAGCTATGATTCTGTTTCATTATTATCTATGGATTTCAGTGACATTCTTAGGAAAGATAGTGAAGTGGTTTTCCAACACTAATTTTTTAAGTACTATGTCCCTTCAGGCTGTAGGTGATCATGGTCCTCTACAGATTCCTTTTCTTTAATACTTGTGAATTGCTATTTCTTCTAGGAAAAACTAGTAGTGTAGTCATTCTCTTAGACTGGTTGGTACAAGAGGCTAGAGAGACCAGTCTATTCTATTTAATGCACTGCCAGTTAAATACATTTAAATGTAAAGAGTTTTTGAAAACAATATTTTTATTTCTGATTTTTGTCATACATTTCAATATATATATATAATAATTGAACTCACAACTCATTCGTCCGCAACAACTCTTCCTCAACTGTTAGTGATTTGCAAAAAACCAATGTAGTATATAAATTCATATGTCCATTTAGAGAATGAATCTCTAACAACCTCAATAATATCTACATTGGCTACACTACAAATTCGCTCTCATGGCATCTGACGTTGCACTTAAATGAAAATTCAAATATATTCCGTCATTTAAAACAACACAGTTATCAACGCACACTTCTGAGAAAAACGCTCATTGATAACACGTACATACTCAAACAAGAAAATAATAAACAGAAACTAAAAATCCTCGAAGCAATCTACATTAAACAATTTAAACCTGGTTTGAATACAATCAATTTTGATATTTCCAATAATGTACTCAAATGCCTGTAATCAGATCAGGGACCACAACGACACTATTTTGTCACTGTCTTTGGCCATCCGCCATGGTAGGGATGGACTTATATTTTCAATTTAATTCTCTTTATTGTTAATAGCTTAAATGTTCTATGTTTACTGTGTGTTAATATTTACTCTTTGATAATGGCTTATGTGTGCTGAAAGCTTAGACCCGATAAAAAAAATCAACAATTATTGTGATTTTTTGTTGTCTTTCAACGATATCACCATCAAGTATATCAAACGGTATGAACGGATCCTACACAAAATTAATAGACAGAACTTGTCTATATTATTCAATGAAACCTGCATTAATATATATATGTATATATATATATATATATATACACACAAGGTAATTGAAAAATAACTCCTCATTTTTGAATATTTATAATTGATTTCTTAACTATAATATTTACAAGAAATGGATATGAAAGGAAAGTCTTTAGCATGACATTTTATTTCAAATTCAATATGGATATCAAATTTCGCTGCCAGCTTCTCAAGTTGCCCAGGAATGTGATAACATTTTTTCACCAAGAACTGTCATGGTATGGAAGACATAAATTCTTTAGTTTAGGAATTCAGAGTCTTCCTTCTCCTAGGATAGCCAATGTCTATTTCCACTGGGCCATGTGTGTAAGTGGATATGGTTAGTTTCAATGACTTGACCCAAAGAGTTGTGAGTTCAATACCAGGCTACAGAAGTTGTGAACAAGTAACTTGGTGAGTCCGGTTAGAGAGAGATAAAAAAAAGCAGCTTTGCACAAGGAATGAGAATGATATACCCCAGTAATTGTAATAAAGGGTTTGGTTCGAAATTTGTAGCACCTGAAGAAGGCCGGTGTGTACAATGGTAACAAAGATGAGGACAATAGTCCTAATAATGTAAATACTGTAAATACTACCTCATTCCAGAAATATAGACAAATACTGGAGTATCAGCAATATAATCAATTCTGACTTGCTTGCCCTCCTTCAGGCACTTTCTCACTAACATGATGTGGCTTTCCTTTGTCTTTTCTACAAGTATTTTCATAGCAACTGACAAGCTTTTTCCTCCTGGTACTCTGACCACATGTATTCACTCATGTTACTAGATTGACATCAAGTTCCTACCCTTTTATCATCAAAATAGTTAAATTTGAATGCCTCTTCTACTCTAATGGTTTATTTTCTTGCACTTCCCATTTGTTTATTTTCTTGCACTTCCCATTTGTTTATTTTCTTGCACTTCTATCTGTTTGCTTGCTTCCCTGATAGCTACAAAAGTTTAAATTGCCATTTTTTATCTACTTGATTCCTATCTATTGCTCATCTTTTCTTTGGAAGTCCCTGTACCTTTATTCTTCTCCCCTGTGCTGCAGTGGCATTTCTGCTTTGCTTGGTGTGAAATAATTATAAAAAAATCTCTGTTTCATCATATCTATCTATCTATCTATCTATCTATCTATCTATCTATCTATCTATCTATCTATTTCAGTTTTTTTTTTTCTATCGATTAGGTTGTTACAAAAATAATGGCCACTTGACGTGCTGTATTTTGAAAAACCATTTTAACATATTATTTATGGTATCTATTAGGTGAATTTTGGTGTTCATAATAATTAATGTACCTTTAAAACTTTTAACTTATTTCCAGAGAGAAATTCTGTACTTGTGACAAGAGCCTTGAAGATGAAGAAAGTAGAGGATAATCATGCAATCTTGACAATAAACAACTGCAAGCGGTTGTTGAGCAAAACCCACACCAAAGTGTTAGAGAAATGTCTCAGATGATTGATGTCAGCACTGCAACAGTCTCACACCATTTGGAGACTATTAGAAAGGGTAAAAAGCTCAATAAATGAGTACCTCTTGATCTCAATGAAAATCAAAAACTTAGGCATTTTAAAGTGTTCTCAATGCTCATTCTGCATAACACCAATGAATCATTTCTGGACTGAATAGTCACTTGTGATAAAAAGTGTATCCTTTATAATAACCATAAACAGCTAGGTCAATGGCTTGATTGTGATGAGTCTCTGAAACATTTCCTACATATATTATCTTTGGTTTGTGTATTTGCTTCCTTTCAAATCTGATGAATCTTTTCTAGGGTAGACTAAAAACTGTGAAAGAGGGAGTAATCATGGTGAGGATAAATCACCAAAATGGTTGACATATTACTCAACAGGCTCTTCATTTGCTTTGCTGAAGATGTTGAAATGCATTTAGATCTACCATGCATTTTATACTGTTGCCATATCTGATTGGGTGCTCCTGCTATACATCTCGAGGTTCTTGACAAAATCTAAAGAAGGATCTGCAATGTAATCAATCCTGAATTGGCATCTCAACTTCAGTCACTTTCTCACCGACATGATTTTTATTCACTCTGTCTTTTCTATAAATATTTTCATGGTAACTACTCTGATGAGCTTTTTTCTCCTGATGCCCTGATTATATGAATTTAAGTATGCTACTAGGTTGGCATTTAGGTTCCACCTTTATACTGTTGAAATAGATAGATCAAACTTTCACTTCTACTTCAACAGATTCTTTTCTTGCACTTCCTGCCCGTGGAACTCTCTTCTGTTTATTTCCTTCTCTGATAACTACAATCTCCAAAAATTTATATGCAACTTCAGTTGTCCTATCTTCTTCAATCCTACTCATCTTTTATCCTTTCTTCAATACCCACTGAAACCAGTCTTTCCTCTTACTTCCTGTCTGTGAAACTGCCTTCCATTTATTTGCTTCCCTGATAACTACAATCTCCAAAAATTTATATGCAACTTCATTAGTCATCTTCTATCTTTTTTAATCCTATTACTATTTTATCCTTTATTCATTAACCCTTGTACCCAGACTTTTCTCTCACTGTAACCCCCTGCACACTAGTGATAGACATATCTTGATTGGGGTAAACAAATTGAAAAAAGAAAAGCCTCAAACTATTTTCACCCTTGAACCTTACCCTCTGTTGGTAAAACAGAGAGTATATTTCTATATCTGTCTCTGCTCTGCTATATGCCAAACAGGAGCCTTGTTCCTAGCAATAATTTCTTTAAGCCTACATCTAATTTAACTCTGCTCACAATAAAATTGTATGTTTTTTGTTTATTAAATAACCAAACTATCTTAGAAATACATTATCAGGGACATGAAAATCAAATTATTATTTTGAAGCCCTTTTTACTGCACTTTTTTATAACAGTCATTTACAAGCAATGAAAGTAAAAGCAAAACCCTGATATGTACAAACTCAATTTGCTGACATCTGTAAATACAAAAACATCAAGGTTTTGCCATTTGCATGCTGGCGTCCATGTGGATATCAGTTAAAATTAATAAAAAATAGATGTGCAAAGATTAATGGAAAATCAGAGACATAATGTAGACACAGAAACACATCAGACAGTTGTAAATGCTCACTTCCTGATATTAAGCTGCCAGGTTAATTAAACATTAATAAATTCTCTTAGTCTAGATCTCTTTAATCTCTGAGGTTATTTGTACTGGACAGTCTTCAGGCATTGTTTTTAATTAGTTTCATTTCTACTAGTGTTTGTAGAATGCAGAACAGTATCCAAACAAAAATAGTGGATAATACAACAAAGTAGAAAAGCTATTCGACTACATGTTTTTCCTCTTACAGTAGGTGTCCTCAGGTTAGAAGAAGAAGCAAACCTGTGTGTGAGAAAAGGGTGCTGGGATGCGAAAAAGATCTTTATCATGTGTTGTGACCAGAGGGTTGATATTCTTTGCAACTAACATCGACTAATATCTCTGGGTAGATTTTTTTTCTGTTAGTTTGCAATGCTGCATTATGTATTCTCTTAATATTGTTGTGATGATGGGTGATACTGTAAATGAGCCCAGTCTAAAGTTGACCATAGAGAATCATGCAATCAGTGCATTTTCAATGTATTTGTTTTAGTACTTTTTTTATCTTTTAATCAGATTTAGATATTTTAGTGTTAAATTGTGGCTAAATATGGTGAGCTATTCACCAATTGGTATCTGCATTGCTTGCATGATCTTTTTAAATATTTATGAATATTGCATTAATATACATCACTGAGCATTTTTATGGTAGATCCTAAGGAACTGGTTGTTTCATCTGAATATTAAAATTGAATATTCTTTATGGATCATCATTCTTTCGCATTATATGAGTTGCAATTTTTTAATGCATTGCTCATATCCAATGACTTTTAGAGACCTAAATGCCAAAGTAGGTAAGAAAAGGGAAGGTATAGCAGTTCACAACATCAGACAAGGATACTGCAATGGCAGAGGAGAAAAATAGGTCCAATGTTGCATGGCAAACACCTTGTTTCATGAACATCCAAGACAATTATGGACATGAAGAATCCCAGAAAGTGACACAAAAAACCAAATAGACTATAGAACTATAAACAGTAATGCAGGTGTTCATTGTAAAACTTATCCAAATGCCGATTGCGGAAGTGATCACCTCCCGGTTATATGTAAACTAAAGATGAAACTTCGGAGAATGAAGAAGCCTACTGCACCACCCAAACTGCAATATACCAGGCACATGAATGACTTCAATCTGCAGAAAAAATATGTGGACAGTGTGAAAACAATACACAAGAGACAAATTGGAAATGGAAACTCAAAATGAGATGCACCAATGGAAGCATTAGAGGCATCAGCAAACAACATCATCCCAAAAGAAAAACAAATATAGAAGGAAAAATGAGTGGATCACAGATGAGATATTTGACATGATGCAAAAGAGACAAAAACAATGCCAAGATATGGAATGGAATACAAGAAACTACATGAGGAAATAAGGAGTAAATGCAGACAGGCTAAAAAGGAAAGGCTCAATAATAAATGCACAGAAACAAAGAGATTGAGCATGACTAATAAAGAAGACATGCATAAAAAAATAAGAGAACTAACAGCACAAAACACATTTTCCTCAACAGTATGTATGAAATCCAAAGATGGAACGTTCATAATAGAGAAAGTGTGATATAGAGATCTGAAGGCATATTGATATGGCCAAGGATGCATTCCAGAAGCTGAGTAGAGCATTGGGAGAGAGGAAAATTTTGCTGGAAACAAAAGGAAAGCAGAATTGTCATGTGATGTCTGTCCTTCAATATGGCAGCAAATGCTGGACAATCTCATCAAAGATGAAGGAAAGACTTGAAGCAACAGAAATGTGGCTCTACAGAAGGATGCTGAGGATACAATGGACAGAACATGAGAGCAATGGTTAGGTTTTGGAGAGGATGGATGGAAAAAGAAAACTGATACTTAACATCCAGAAAAGACAGCTGAATTTTCTCGGACATGTAGTGAGGAAGGAGGGCTTGGAGAATCTGATGCTCATGGGATTGATAGAGAAAAAAGAGACAAGGAAAAAAATGTGTAATATACTTCATAGACTTGAGCAGATGGATTACAGGATAACAGGAGAAGGTGTGCTTAGAGCTGCAGGGGGATAAAGAGATGTGGAAGTCTAAGTTATGAAGGGACATAGCACATAGAAGAAGGAAGATTTATTGTTGTTGCTATTCTATTTAGTACTGACTATATCATTTATTGTTTTAGAGCTGTCATTTTTTATGGTAGATGCTGAGGAGTTGGCTGTTTCATCTGAATATTAAAATTAAATTTTCTTTATGGATTATCATTCTTTGATATTATATATTTTAATGTTTTTTTGTATTCAAATATTTTGTACACTAACTAGTATTCGATGTTAACACTATTACTCTCAAATTGTAAATTAGCAAAAAATACTTTTGTTTTAATATCAAAACAGCTTAGTATTAGGACTATGAATAAGCTTTTGCTGTTACTCAAAGAAAATCTCCAGCTGAAGCACAGAATTCTTGTTGTGACTTATGATGACCATTCTTTGTCAGAAACAGCATGCAGGGATTGGTTTCTTTTTCTTCTATGTGCCCTGTCTCTTCAGGACATAGGCAATCATGGCTTTCCATGTCTCCCTATCCCTAGTGGTTCTTAGCATGCCTGATTAGGTGGATGATGAAACAAGGGTTATCCATTGCTTTCCCCTGTCTCTTTTTCCCTCTATGTAGCCTGTTAGCATCAGGTCCTCCAAGCCCTCTTTCCTCATTGCATGTCCCAAGAATTTCAGCTGTTTCTTCCTGATTCTCAGTATTAATTTCCTTTTTGTTTCCATCATTTCCAAAACCTCATCATTGCTCACATGCTTGAGCTATGATATTCACAGCATCCTTCTGTAGAACCACATTTCAGTTGCTTAAAGTTTTTCCTTCATCTTCAATGATATTGTCCAGCATTCGCTGACATATTGAAGAACTGACATCACATAGCAATCCATTACTCTCTTCTTTGTTTCTAGAGAAATTGCCCTGTTTCTTAATACTTTACTCAACTTCTGGAATGCTTTCTTCACCATGCCAATTTGCCTTCGAATCTCTGATTGGTTTAGATGCAGAAAAATAATGAATTTTATATTGAAGGTAAAGAATGCTCTGGTACATGGAAAAAGTTTGTAGACAAAGAATTGGAGGCATCACTTCATTAATACTCATGTCAGGTGCAAGCTGAACTTGCAGAGTCATTAGGAGTTGATCCCGCAACAGTTTTGAAATATTAAAAAGCATTAGGAATGATTAAAAAGCAAGGATAATGGGTGCTGTAGCCAAGAGACGTCAAACAGTGTCTTGTCATGGGTGAACAGCTGTGTCAGTGGCAGAAAAGGAAGGGATTGCATTGTATCATGACTGGCGATGGACAGAGAATACACTACAATAACTAATTGTAGAAGATCATGAGGTAAGCTCGGTCATGCATCAACGATGCTAGCAAAGTCAAACATTCATGGTTTGAAGCTTCTGCTCTACATTTGGTCAAATCAGCTGGTTGCAGTTTATTATGAGCTGCTCAAACGGAGACAAAACCATTACAGGAGATCACTATTGACTACAACTGATGCACTTGAGCTGAAATTTGAAGAAAAAATGGCTACTATACAAGCAGAGACATTAACAAAGTGATTTTACAACATGACAGCACTAAGCCACATGCTGCAAAACAGGTGAAAACCTACTTGGAAATGCTTAAATAGGAATTCACCAGACTTTGTCCTATTTGATTGTCACTTGTTTTGATCAGTGGCACATGGCCTGGCTGAGCAAAACGTTCATTTTTATAGAGATGTCAAAAAATTGGTCAATTTGTGGTTAACCTCAAAAGATGAGTCAATTTTCCAACAAATGCTGCCAGAAAGATGGGAAAAAGTAGTGATAAGCAACACACAATACTCTCTGTAACATGTTCTTACTAATTTTTGTAAATAAAACATTACTTTTCATGAAAAATCAGCAAGAACTTATTCAAGGTCCTAATATATTAATGATCTCTCTAATTAAAAATATACTTGGATTACACTGAGTATTAAGCCTTCAGTTTTATTAAGTTAACCTTTTATATGAAAGGCAAATGTTAAGGTAAAGAAGATGTTTCACTTTCTGTCAATAACTCATAGTTTTTATTGCCTTCTTACAGACAACAGCTGAGAGCAGTCAGGTAAAAAGATGTATGACATGTAAGTTTGCCTGAAGCAGATGTGCAACAAAATTGCGTCAATTTATATTCATCAATGTTTGCTTCACAGAGAGCAAACAGTGAATGTGAGCACAGTGAGTAATGCAGATTGGTAGCTGAATCCTATAATTTCACTGTTGAAATTGCTAGATCTAATAGTAATTTCTATGCTAATATTTTCTTCAATACACATCTCTCTTGGAGAACTCTATTCTGGGTTCTTGATTTCTTGTTAAAATAAAGTTTAAATGCAATCATTTTCATCTGTCTTTTGACTCCTCTTCTTTGATTGTCCTTCCTATTTTTACTCTCAGTAATCCCTATGCTAAAGTTGTTAGAACATTCACTTTCTAACCATGAAGCTCAAGTTCAAATAGCAGCATAGAGATGATGATGATGATGATATTTTTCTCTTAATAAAATACATTTTGAAAGAAAAAATTATATCCAGAAGAATAAATGTAAAGCTCCTTCAAATAATTTCAAGAAAACAAATTTAAGCTTGATGCAAAAAGTTTGATGCTCAAGTAAAATAAAAACAGTTCAGTGAAATTTTGCAGATATAAAACACCTTAATGCAAGGCCAGTGATCAACATCTGTATCAGCTATTGAAGGAGGCCCATAACGTCCACTCAGAGCATTAGGATCCGAGTTCAGCAATGCTTGACTATCTTATGTGGGGCACTTTTGTCAATGTATTTCTGTACAAACATTGGTTGGTCAAAGAATGATGGTCATGATGTTTAGGGATAAATGATATAAAAAACAATAACAAATCCTAGTGGCCTTGCCTTGCTTGGAGTGAATTTTTAAAATTTTTTTCGTTAGCTACAATGACTGTCTGAGCCAAAATACACTCTTTAATCTTGTCAGCCTATAAAATATTCATTGCTAGCAAAAAAAAAAAAAATTTTCCATCCTGTAAAAGATGTTTATTTAATATTTTAAGGGCCCAAAATTTACTGTTTACTTGACTTTCTGATAGTGGGTGTGAAACTAAATGCTTAAAAGATTATTAGCAATTTATTCCACAAGATATAAATACAGCAGCATTTACTTTTGGTTAGCTTTATATTTTTCTGGTATATATTTTTTAGAAAGTATTTCCTCGAAACTGATGGAAGTCCTTAAAATAAAAAAAAAGGTAAGAAACCAAACATTAATAACATTAATTATGAACAAGGCCACAATGTACTGGCCATATTTCAAAATTAAATACATGTCTATTTTTGGCAACTGTTAGACTACACACAATTTACAATAGCAGTTTAACAAAAAAAAAAATATACTTGAAAATAGTTAAGAGTTTCCCCAAAAGTGATTGTTATAAACAAAAATGTTTTTTACATTCCCCCAGAGTTCATTCCTCAGACCAAACCTCTTTTTGATTTGCATAAATGATCTGCGTAGGAATATTCTCAGATCATTAATAAACATCCATGAACTTTTAAATATACAGATGATCAGAGATTGACAGCCAATTTCTATTCCGACATCGCACAAACTACTCTGTGGGGAAAAAACTGTCTGGTTACAAACAATGGTTCAAAAACAAAGCTAGTTACATTCTAACATTGTTGATCTGACCTCAAACCATTGCCAGTCACAATATCCAGATATCCCATAAGATAGACACCATTTTTTAAGACACTATTACTTAAACTCACTCATGGCCTAAAGTACAACTCATACATTTGAGCGATCACTAAGGATTCAGATTAAATGGTCAGCTTCCTGTAGTGCTCCAGTAATTATCTAATCCAAATGTTATTCTCTATCTTTACAAGAGCCAGATGAGGTCAAAAATTGAGTACTGTTGTTATATTTGGATAGAGACCAAAAGCTTCTTAAAGTCTTTTTGGGTGACAAAATATTTTCCACCCTTCAACCTCTCAAACGCAGATAGGATGTGACAAGCCACTCTCACTGGTCTCTCGCTACTTTCACAAAAAAGTGAACCATATTCCTTGATTCTGCTAGGTGTAACTGTCATGGCACTTACATTGTAGAAAACTACCCACATTTCTCTGTATTCCATCAGTGAGAAGTAAGTTCCACTGAAAAACTTCTTCCTGTGAACAACTGCTTTGTGGAACTGACTCCTAAGAGGATGTTTCTCTGATCACTACAAACTTAACCAGTTTAAGTCTAGTATAAAACATTATATCTCCCTTCTATTCATACAAACTGTGCCCTAAAATAAACCTTTTCCCCCTAAAGTGGCCCACTGGCTTTGTACAGGGTGAAACTTACTATAAAAAATATTTTGTTCCAGAAAGAAAACACTGATATGCATACAAGAAAACATTATATAAAAGACAATAAAAGTCCTGCTGCAGTTCAATGCATTGGCAGATGATGGCATTGATCATGGTGATGGCATTGGTCATGGTGATGGCATTGGTCATGGTGATGACAATGATGGAGGCCTGGAGGGGATAGTAAATTCTGATCAAGCAGAATACCTGTGTTGGATTCTGGTCATTTGGGAAATCAACAAAAATGGGGTCATGGTAGTGATACCAAGTGAACTCTGAAACTTGAATGTGAATACAATGAGGTGTTAGAAAACACAGTAGTGGCATCAAGAGTCTGGCAGTATAGAAATTGGCCCATCAGTGGAATTTTCCTTGTTTTGAGTTGGGTGAGATTAGTGCATTGTAGTAGAATGGATATCAGCTCAGAATGAGGAATTGGAAAACCAAGTTTGAATTCCAGTTGAATATGTTGCATTCACATACACACAAATATCCTTAGGAAAGGTATGAGTCCATCTGTTCTTTTTTGAGATGGTGTCTTGTATATAAAAAACACCCGGATGTAGGGTTGGTGATCCATGTCTGTAACAGCCTTCAAAAGAGGTCCATGATTTTCACTCACAGCATCAGGATCTGAGTGCAGCAATACTTGACCATGCTGTGTGGGGTGGAATAGTTGGTGGACTTTCAACCAACCATTGTTTGGTCAAAGGATGATGATGATCATCATATCTTTCTCTCTTAATAAAATGCATTTTGAAAGAAGAAATTATATTATAGAAGCATAAATGTGAAACTCTGTCAAAGAATTTCAAGTGAGCAAATTTAAACTTGAAGTAAAAAGTAAATAGTTTGGTGCTCAAGTAAAATAAAAGCAGCTCAATAAAATTTCTTTTTAAATTTATCATTTTCTACCACATGTAAAGCTGCAAAAAGAAACCATTTAGTTTAACAAATTATACATTCAAAGAAAAGAATAGCAACTACATTAGCATTTAGATTTAAAACCATAATTTCTTCTATCTAACTGACAATGATACAATATTCTTAAAGAGTAATTTGTTTGGTTCTTAAAATTCAAATCAAAGAGTGTTTTAAAAATTGCAATAATAAAAGACAGTAAAAGTGTTTAACGTACTTAGACTGAATTTTATGAGCCATACAAACAAATTCTTAAGTACCTTTTTTTGGTAGAATCAAATCAGACAATCTAAGTAGGTCAAGAACATTTTTTTTTAACTGTTATCAATTTTGGAATAATGAGATCATAAATCTTCCATGTGGATTCTCTCAAATGTTTAAGCATTTATAACATTATACACAGAACTATTTGAGTTAATATTTTAATTCTGCTTATTATTGGTACATTTCAGCCACTGTAACCTGTAATTTTCTTTAGGTGTTTATCATATACATTGATCCATTCAGATTAGTGTCCTTATCTTTGTTGTTATACTTAAAATTCTATGATTATTATATTCACCTTCCTTCTTCAGGTGTCTGTCAATTTTTTTTAATCAATTTACCCAAACAACATGAAAGTGGCACTAAGATGCAAGAACTACAGGGAGTGAAAGAAAATGAGAAGACTTTAGAAAGAACCCAATCCTAAGCAAGAAGCAAGTGATAAACTTTTACTCCTGTTCAAAAGACTGGGGAAGAGTGTGAACTGGATGATAGGGAAACATATCTACTCCTAAATTTCATAACTTTATTTTTTATATACTAATTTTCACCCAATACAAAACCTAAGAGCCACTCAAGACAGAGGGCTAATATGTGAAGTTGTACAAGCATAAGAAAATAAGAGTGCAGCTCATGAAGTTATGTAGAAAAGATAACCCTAGAGTTGAAGAGGTCAAGATTGTAGTGATCAGGAAAACATTTTACTGAGAGGTTGTTCCACAAAGCAACAGACATTGGGGAGAAGCTAGCTGAGTGGAACTTCTTACTAATAGGACATGAAGGGAATAAGGATGATTCCTCGTTGTGTAGATAGAATGACAGATACCAGTCGCAAATTCCAGGGTTGGTAGAACTAAGTTATGTACCTCATCACTTGCAATGGAAAAAGTGATAGAATAGCAACAGAGTTGCAAAATTTTAGAGGATGGAAGATAATTCCTCACCCACAAGGCTGCAAAGATGCTTTTGAACTAAAGACATACAATTGAGAACTGAGTATCTCAAGCTCAGGTATGACAGCAATGGTTCTTTAAAGATAGAGTATAACAGAGAATCAAACACTTACTGGAGCAATATAATGAACCAACCATTTATGGTTTTATCTGGCTCTTTAAAGAAAGATTATTGCAGCGTGAGTCAGATAATTACTGGGGCAGTACAATGAACCAACCATTTATAGTCTGGTCTTATTCTTTAAAGAAATATTATTGCAGCATGAGTCAGATACTTACTTCTTTACGTCTTTAAAAAAATATTAATCCAAAGGGAGTCAGATACTTACTGGGGCAGTACAATGAACCAACAATTTTTCCAGAATATTTAGTGATAAGTCATATATATGAGTTTTACTTGACGTCTGGGATGAGCTTGTGTCACAGTAGATATCTAAGGCAAAAAACCTCAAACATTGACAAGGCTCAAACATCATCTCCCCCATGGATATAAGCATTTGTTAACTAATGATTCTTTGTTCAGTCCCTTGGTCTGATCATGAAAATAATTTACTCCGGTTTAATATAAAAATCAAAAGTAGCTTCACAAGGATGTATTAATTAAGAATTAACAGATACAAGTTGCAATAACAACAGAATGAGAACAATATACCTCAATAGATTGAATAAAGGATTCTATTTGGAAATTCTCAGATTACCAAATTTGACATGTACATGAAGAAAGCCAGAAAGTTCAATACCTGAAACATTGTGAATATAACAACCAACATAAGGACATTAGTCTGAATAGATCAGTGTATAATTGACAATGTCTCATCTCTAAAATAAATAAAACGTTTTGAATATAACAGGTAAGATGAAGACATTAGTCTTAATAGAATATAATAATGGTAGTTCCTCATCTCTAAGATATTGTGACTTTAGCAACCAACATGAACTCTTCTCTGAATAGATCAGTGTATAACAATGATAATTTCATGTCTGATACACAGACAGATATACATATCACCATTACATTATTATACTGGATGAGAAAAAGATTACCAACTTTGTAATGTAATAAGCCATCATCTATTTCTACAAGCGGCATTGAAAAGATTAGCAAATTGATATAAAATATTCCAAGCGGCATTGAAAAGATTAGCAAATTGATATAAAATACTCCAAGCGGCATTGAAAAGATTAGCAAATTGATATAAAATACTCCAAGCGGCATTGAAAAGATTAGCAAATTGATACAAAATACTCCAAGCGGCATTGAAAAGATTAGCAAATTGATATAAAATACTCCAAGCGGCATTGAAAAGATTAGCAAATTGATATAAAATACTCCAAGCGGCATTGAAAAGATTAGCAAATTGATATAAAATACTCCAAGCGGCATTGAAAAGATTAGCAAATTGATATAAAATACTCCAAGAGGTATTGAAAAGATTAGCAAATTGATATAAAATACTCCAAGCGGCATTGAAAAGATTAGCAAATTGATATAAAATACTCCAAGCGGCATTGAAAAGATTAGCAAATTGATATAAAATACTCCAAGCGGCATTAAAAAGATTAGCAAATTGATATAAAATACTCCAAGCGGCATTGAAAAGATTAGCAAATTGATATAAAATACTCCAAGCGGCATTGAAAAGATTAACAAATTGATATAAAATACTCCAAGCGGCATTGAAAAGATTAGCAAATTGATATAAAATACTCCAAGCGGCATTGAAAAGATTAGCAAATTGATATAAAATACTCCAAGCGGCATTGAAAAGATTAGCAAATTGATATAAAATACTCCAAGCGGCATTGAAAAGATGAGCAAATTGTTATAAAATACTCCAAGCGGCATTGAAAAGATTAGCAAATTGATATAAAATACCTGCCGCATTGAAAGATTAGCAAATTGATATAAAATACTCCAAGCGGTATTGAAAAGATTAGCAAATTGATATAAATACTCCAAGCGGCATTGAAAAGATTAGCAAATTGATATAAAATACCTAAGCGCATTAAAAAGATTAGCAAATTGATATAAATACTCCGTTTACTGAAAAGATTAGCAAATTGATATAAAATTAACGGCCGCATTGAAAAGATTAGCAAATTGATATAAAATACTCCAAGCGGCATTGAAAAGATTAGCAAATTGATATAAAATACTCCAAGCGGCATTGAAAAGATTAACAAATTGATATAAAATACTCCAAGCGGCATTGAAAAGATTAGCAAATTGATATAAAATACTCCAAGCGCATTGAAAGATTAGCAAATTGATATAAACACTCCAAGCGCATTGAAAAGATTAACAAATTGATATAAAATACTCCAAGCGGCATTGAAAAGATTAGCAAATTGATACAAAATACTCTAAGCGCATTGAAAAGATTAGCAAATTGATATAAAATACTCCAAGCGGCATTGAAAAGATTAGCAAATTGATATAAAATACCTGCCGCATTGAAAAGATTAGCAAATTGATATAAAATACTCCAAATGCATTGAAAAGATTAGCAAATTGATATAAAATACTCCAAGCGCATTGAAAAGATTAGCAAATTGATATAAAATACTCCAAGCGGCATTGAAAAGATTAGCAAATTGATATAAAATACTCCAAGCCGCATTGAAAAGATTAGCAAATTGATATAAAATACTCCAAGTGCATTGAAAGATTAGCAAATTGATATAAAATACTCCAAGCGCATTGAAAAGATTAGCAAATTGATATAAAAATACCCAAGCTGCATTGAAAAGATTACAAATTGATAAGGCAAAATACCCAAGCGGCATTGAAAAGATTAGCAAATTGATATAAAAATACTCCAAGCGCATTGAAAAGATTACAAATTGATATAAAATACTCCAGCGGCATTGAAAAGATTAGCAAATTGATATAAAATACTCCTAAGCGCATTGAAAAGATTAGCAAATTGATGATAAAATACCCAAGCGTACTTGAAAAAAGATTAGCAAATTGATATAAAATACCTAAGCGGCATTGAAAAGATTAGCAAATTGATATAAAATACCTAAGCGGTATTGAAAGATTAGCAAATTGATATAAAATACCTCCAAGTGGCATTGAAAAGATTAGCAAATTGATATAAAATACTCCAAGCGGCATTGAAAAGATTAGCAAATTGATATAAAATACTCCAAGCGGCATTAAAAAGATTAGCAAATTGATATAAAATACTCTGACGTGACAGTGGCTTCTTAGACAAGCTCTTTATTAATATTTCAATAAAGAAATACATTGTCAATAATTCCATACAGATATCTATAAGAAATATATCTTTACTAACGATACTCAAAAATAAAAAAAAGATATTATACAGATAAGGTGTAAAGTTTGTCTTTCTCATGTCATTATTTGTGCATTTATATAACATTAGGAAAGTAGTTTTAAAGTATTGAATATAGAAAGTGAGTACCCCCAGAAATAGAATTTGTATGTACTGTGCACATTGAATTGCTAGGTGTTATGAATCACAGCAGATTTGGGCCAATCTACCACAGGTGATAGTTATGAATTCACTGATTTGTGTCTCACAGATGTTTTTAATTGTAAAATTCAGAAAATAAGTACAAGTAGATAATTTTCATTATTAATGCTCTCTATTATAATAAAGACCATTGTGTGTATATATATATATATCCAAGTGAATAAAGAACGAAGAAAATATTAACAACATTCAAAGCATTAATTTAAAAAAATACACAATATAGAAATAGAGTTATAAATATTTATAAAAATTATAGTTTAGATGTCCAAACAAAATGTACACTTTTGTAGTAAATTATAATGTGTACATGTTCTAAACTATAACTTTTAATATATATATATATATATATATATATATATATATATATACGGCTCTGGCCAAAAGTTTTGCAACACCATAAAAAATTTTCAAGTACAAGTTTTATTCGCTTTGGCATAGACTCAATTAGTGATTTTAAACAGTTAGATCTAATAGAAGTCCAACATCTTTGTAGGAGAGCTTCAAGTTCAGTTCTTGTTGTTGGAGCAGCTTCACGCACCTTTGGCTCCAGGATGGACAATAAAATTTTGATGGGATTGAGATCAAGTGAATTACCAGGCCAGTTTTGCAGAACTCTGAATTTATTTTCCTTGAACCACTTCATCACAGCTTTTGCTTTATGACAAGGTGCACCATCATGTTGAAATATCGCATCTCGACCAGGGTAGTGTTCTATCAAAAATTGTGGTAGTCTATTTTTGATTGTGTTCATATACCATTCCTTGTTCATTGACGTACCTTTGGGTACAATCACTAATTCTTCAACATCATGAAAGGAGAAGCACCCCCAAATATGAACGAGGGCTGGATGCTTGACTGGATACCACACAATCAGGGTGGAATCTTTCACCGACTCGTCTTCCGACAGGAATTGATCCATTGTTAGCGAAGCAGCTAAAAGGTAATTCATAAGGGAAAATCATGTTTTTCCAGTCTTCTACAGTCCAACTTTTATGTATTCGACAGAAATTTAGTCGATCTTTTATATATTTTAATGTCAAAATTGACTTTCTTGCAGGCCTCTTTGATATCAATCCATTCATCAACAAACGCTACCATCCTGTGCAATCTGAAGCTTCCACACCACCACTGGACCATTTCTTCAGTAACTGCTGATTTGTAGATCAAACAAACTAAGTCACACCAGTCATCAGTCATCTCTCTCTGTAGACACTTTTAGACCGCCATTTCAAACCCCAACTTCGATTTTTCCAGTTTTTTTCTACTTCTGGACTATTCTTGTGACCATTGATGCATGAACCTGCTCCTGTTTGGCAATCTAATGACAGTTAAGACCTGCTTTGTGTAAAGCAATGATTGCAGATCATTTGGATTCGGAACAATGACCTTTTCTCATTTGGATCAGAATTAGATGTACAGTATGAATAATGTGGTTTAAAAAAAAAAATAACTGTTGAATCTCTTCTCTCCGCTTTGCTTTCCACTTCACTCTGACTGCCAAATATGCGGTTCAAAAAAAAAAGAAAATACAGTCTAACCTCTATGCTCTTCTTTTTTCTTCTCCCCAGAAAAAATATTTCTTCTCATTTCATAGAGTCGAAAACTCACCCATGCAAATCACTTAAAATTTGCATAAGTGAATTAAACACATCCTATTTATTGATTATTCATGGTTTCACTCACTTTTGGTTTTCAAAAATATCTGAAACAATACTTTTACATAGTGTTGCAAATTTTTTGGCCAGAGCTGTATAAGAAAAAAGAGCAAGAGGCAGTGGACATTTTGTTTAAAGTGTAGATTTATTGTTATTATTATTATTATTATTAATATTACTTGCTTTTTGTATGATATATTAAGTGTTATATTTTTGTCACTACACATGTGTTGAGTCTAAAACAATTACTTTCTTCAGGCAAATACTCTTGTGACTTTACATATCTGTCAAATAAACTTGTGACTTCACATATCCAGATCTTGATATGTGAAATCATAAGTTTATTTGCCTGAAGAGAGTCAACTTTAGACTCAAAACATGTGTAGCAACACAAATATCATTATGGACACTTAATATATCATACAAAAGGTAAGTAACATTAATAATGATAACAATAATAAATCTACACTTAAACAAACCATTCACAGCTTCTTGCATCTTTTCTTCTATAACAATTCTCTCATTGAAATAACCCCCATTTCTGTTTTTAATATATATATATACACACACACTAACAAAACCCAAAACGGTTGAAACCATGTTGGTGTAACTGGCTGCTCTTCCCTTATCATGTTACCAGTCTGCTACGGCTTACCTCCCTTCCAGCCCTCCTATCCAAAGGGTCTCTCTCACCTTACTCCGGTTACTTCCGCCGGTGCCCTGGCCTTTTCGACAGCTTCGCTGACGGCGTGCGGACGGCATGCGCCTTCTTTCTTTCTTTCTGTTATCCTAAATCCCTTCGACATCTCCGGTAAGCTTTATCTTTTTTCCTTTCCCAAATACAGACTGAATTTATCTCGCAATATTTCCCCCTTTTTTAAATGAACCGTGTTCATCTTCCCCCACGTGCAGACTTTCCATTTTTCTTCTCTGAACCCGCCGTTACGCAGCTTAACTTGAATGTTTTCTCCTTCCTTGAACTTTTACGACCCTTCCATTTATTTGTTGTTATATTGTTTTCCTAAACAATGTCTTTCTCTTTCTTTCAGTTTTTTTACCTTGTCCGAGTTTCAATAAACCTGTTTTGAAATGTACTTTGACTCAGAGTCTTGATTCTCGGCAAGAGTTAAATGCTAAATGTCTAAAGGCCCCTTACGTTCGGTGAACACAAGGCGGCCCGGAGGCATTATAGTAAAAAAAACGGAGATAGATGTCCCGTAGAAATTCCAGTGAAAGAAAGACGTTTTCCCTCCTTACGGAAAGTTGTTTAACGGTCCTGGACCGTCAGAACTCGAGCGTCACAGTCAACTAGAGTAGTGTCTCTACACGGTCACCACCTTTTGCTCCCTCACCCCAACTATGGAAGAAAATTTGTCGAGTCGCTCGAGGACCCACTCCTCAACCCGCTCTCGGACTTCCCGAAGGTCGTCCACAGCGGCCGCTGCTGTTGCCGCCCAAGCGAAGGCGGAAGCTGCTAGAACACGCGTGGCCTACATTGATGAGGAACTGAGGGTTAAAATGGAGCTAGAGAGGATAAAAGCTAGAAAGGAAGCGGCTGTAGCCGCAGCCGAAGCAGAAGTCTTAAGGGAAGCTGCCGAACAGGAAAGCGAACGGTCCAGCCGTCACCACATGAAACTTATCTCCGCTCCGGTCGACCCCAGCGCACGGGTCAGGGAGTATTTAGCCGACCAAGCGAAGCAACCAAAACAAGAGATGCCTGGACCCCTACCACTTCCCAATGAAGAGAGCGTTCAGGTAAGCCAGCTCGCCTCACATAGACTGGCTAATCTGGATAGACCCGCCCAAACGACACCCCCCGTCATAAGCTACCATTCTCCCAACTCACACATCGGGGGCAATGAACCACGCGACAACTGGTATCCCTCTCACACTAGGGACATCCTCCAGCCTCAACAAACCACGGAATTCATGAGGTATCTAACCCGGCGGGAACTTATGACCACTGGTTTGCCACCTTTTAATGATAGACCAGAAGATTACAAAAAGTGGAAACGGTCCTTCCAAGGCGCCGTAAGACGCCTCAGACTCACACGTGATAAAGAGATGGACCTTTTAGTGAGAGGGCTCGGCAAAGAGTCACGGGAACATGCCGAGAGGCTAAGGTCAGCCCACCTCAACCACCCTGAAAGGGGACTCCAAAGAATATGGGAGCGACTCGAGGAATGTTACGGCGCCCCTGAAATGATTGAAGATGCCCTCTTCAGAAGAATCGACAATTTTCCCAAACTATCGAGCGATGAATTCCCCAGACTGAGGGACCTCAGCGACTTGGCCACAGAACTTCTGTCCGCTAAAGAGGACGGAGATCTCCCCAGCCTTGCCTTCCTGGACACTGCTCGAGGCCTTCATCCCTTTGTGGCCAAGTTACCACCCTCGCTTCAAGATGAATGGCTATCAGTCGGATCCGACTACAAGGAACGACACCGAGTCATGTTTCCCCCCTTCGAGGTGTTCGTGAGCTTTGTATCACGACAAGCTAGGATCAGGAATGATCCTAGTTTCAAAGTCAATCTTCTAGCTAGCGGGTTCTCCCGTAAAGAAAACAAACAAAAAATAGTAACGGTACACAAAACCGTGGTATCTCCTACGCCCTCCGACACCACACGTCCCCACAGTGAAGCAAGGGACTTGACCCAGTACTGCCCGCTACATGAGAAGTCCCACCACCCACTGCTGAAATGCCGGGCCTTCCGAGAAAAGGCATTGACAGAGTGCAAGACCTTCGTCAGAAACAGGGGCATCTGTTTTAAGTGCTGTGCTTCCACCGCGCACGTGGCAAAATTCTGTAAAGCAGATGTTACATGCAATGAATGCAACAGCAAAGATCACAACACTGCTCTCCATCCTGGACCACCACCAGAGACCATCAGCACTAAACCCGCCGCTAAGGACGGCGGGGAGGATAAAACCCCTGCAGCTGCCGGAGTAGTTTCGCAGTGCACTCAAATCTGTGGCGGCGACCTCTCGGAGAACTCCTGTTCCAAGATATGCCTCGTCAACGTTTACCCTGCAGATCAACCCGACAAGGCAGTGAGGATGTACGCCATTATCGATGAGCAGAGCAACCGGTCTTTGGCAAACTCAAGCTTCTTCGATAGATTCAACAGCAACGAGCCCAGTTTCCCATACTCCCTTAAAACCTGCGCAGGAGTAACTCAAACCATGGGAAGAAGAGCGACAGGCTTCCAGGTGGAATCCTTGGACAGAAAGATCAGCCTTCCTCTCCCCAGCTTGGTGGAATGTAACAGAATACCCGACGACAGGTCCAGCATTCCCACACCTGAGGCAGCCTTCCACCATCCCCATTTGAAGAAGATAGCTCACCTCATCCCTACTCCGGAGCCTAAAACCCCTATAATGCTCCTTCTAGGATGTGATATCCTGAGAGTTCACAAGGTACGTGAACACATAAACGGGCCCCATGACGCCCCTTACGCACAAAGGCTGGACCTGGGGTGGGTGATAGTAGGCAACGTCTGCCTAGGGAGATTTCACCCACCCACCGTGGTGAAAACGATGCATACAAATGTATCCGAGGGAGGCCACCCTACCCTTTTCGAATTATGCCCGAACAACTTTAAAGTTCAGGAGAACTACATCGGCAACGGGCTTTACTCCACCGATAACGATGGCTACATATTTCAACGGACCAGTGATGACGAAAAGGTAGCCCCCTCCATTGAGGATATTGCTTTCCTCAACCTCATGGAACGAGAAGTCGAGAGGGACACCGACCACGACTGGGTTGCTCCCTTGCCTTTCAGAGACCCTCTGGGATTTGCCGCCCCCGTCGTTATCGAGGGAAAATTCATCCTGAGGGAGTTGACGGACAAGAACGCCGAATGGGACTCCCCCCTACCCAAGGAGATGTACGAACCTTGGTCGTTGTGGAGAGACTCCTTAAAGGCCCTAAACGAGATTCTTATCCCTAGGATGTTTACAACTCTACCTCCCTCTAAAGCGGCATGCAGAGAGCTGCACATCTTTTCCGATGCATCCACTAAAGCCATCGCTGCAGTAGCCTACCTCAGAGTCATCGACGGTAAAGGAAAAAGCCACGTTGGCTTCGTCATGGGGAAAGCAAAGCTAGCTCCACGGCCCGAACACTTGATTCCAAGACTAGAGCTCTGCGCGGCCCTCCTTGCAACGGAACTGAGTGAGCTGATCTCTTCCGAGATTGACCTGAAGCCTCATTCCACCACCTTCTACACTGACAGCAAAGTGGTGTTAGGCTACATCCACAACGAAACTAGACGTTTCTATGTGTATGTTAGCAATCGAGTACTGCGGATACGAAGATCCTCTCACCCCGATCAATGGAGATACATACACACAGACCTGAACCCCGCTGACCTCGGCACTCGTTCCGTGCCCGCATCTCACCTGCAAACCACCACCTGGCTCAATGGCCCCAGCTTTCTTCTGCCAGGAGGCAAGGACGACCCCAGCTACGATCTAATAAATCCAGAAAGAGACGCAGACGTCCGTCCTCAAGTGTCCACGTTAGCTACGTCTTCGGCAAATCTACAGCTCACTACGCTGCGTTTTGAGAGGTTTTCCACTTGGCTGTCGTTGACTAGAGCCCTAGCCAATCTCATACATATCGCTGGCACCTTCCACCAAGCTCATACCACCTCAAGAGGTGAATGTAAAGGGTGGCATTATTGCCCCAAAACACACACTGTCGAGGAACTCTTACAGTCAAAAAATACCATCATCCGATCGGTGCAGGAAGAAGTCTACCCTGAAGAACTCTTGAGTATAGCACGCAAGGAGGATCTCCCTAAAGGCAGCCCGCTTAAAGACCTCAATCCTTTCATCGACAATCACGGCTTGTTGAGGATTGGGGGTCGCACTGGCAAAGCAGAGATCGAAACCAGAGAGAAAAACCCTATTGTCATCCCTGGGAGACACCACGTCGGATCTTTGATCGTGGGCTACTACCACGAGCAATCCAAACACCAGGGACGTCTGTTCACCGAGGGAGCCATCCGTGCAGCAGGATTTTGGATAATCGGTGGGAAGAGATGCGTGAGCCGGCACATTCACCGCTGCGTCACCTGCCAAAAACTCAGGAACCCCACCCTGACACAGAAGATGGCTGACCTTCCTGCCGACCGTCTCAGCACTAGTCCTCCCTTCACCAACATCGGCTTAGATGTGTTTGGTCCTTGGGTAGTCTCCTCACGCCGAACTAGAGGCGGACTCGCCAACAGCAAGAGGTGGGCGGTAATGTTTACTTGTATGAGCACTCGAGGTGTTCACATTGAAGTCATTGAATCAATGACCGCCTCCAGCCTCATCAACGCGCTCAGACGCTTCTTCGCCATCCGCGGCCCCGCTAAGCACATACGCTCCGATTGCGGAACCAACTTTGTGGGCGCTTGCAGGGAGCTGGGCATCGAGTCTCCCATAGATATAAGCTCAGTCTCTAGATACTTGGCAGGGCAGGAGTGCACCTGGTCTTTCAACCCTCCCCATGCTCCACATATGGGAGGAGCTTGGGAAAGGATGATCGGCATAGCAAAAAGAATATTGGATGCCATGTTCTTGCAGTACAAGCATAGGATGACCCATGAATCGCTCACCACATTTTTGGCAGAGGTCTCTTACATAATCAATGCTCGCCCCCTCATTCCTGTGTCGTCAGATCCGGATCAACCCCTGATACTTACCCCTGCTATCCTCCTCACTCAAAAAACAGGTGTTCCCTTCACGCACAAGCGTGAATACGGACCCAAGGACATCCTAAGAAGCCAGTGGAAATTCGTTCAGCATCTGGCCGAGATTTTTTGGAGCAGGTGGAGAAGAGAATATCTATCCTCGATCCATAAACGTTCCAAATGGAGGTCGGAGGTACCCAACCTTGAACCGGGGAACGTGGTGCTGCTCAGGGACGAGCAAACCAGCAGAAACAAGTGGCCTCTAGGACTTATAACCCGTGTCTTCCCTAGTGAGGACAATCTAGTACGTAAAGTTGAGGTCAAGATCTACACTGGGAATTGCGCTAGACTCCTCCTTAGACCCATCACTGATGTTTGTCCTTCTCAGCGCCAAAGAGTAACTATTTATGACGTGTCATATGTCAGGCGAGGAGTATCATGTTACCAGTCTGCTACGGCTTACCTCCCTTCCAGCCCTCCTATCCAAAGGGTCTCTCTCACCTTACTCCGGTTACTTCCGCCGGTGCCCTGGCCTTTTCGACAGCTTCGCTGACGGCGTGCGGATGGCATGCGCCTTCTTTCTTTCTTTCTGTTATCCTAAATCCCTTCGACATCTCCGGTAAGCTTTATCTTTTTTCCTTTCCCAAATACAGACTGAATTTATCTCGCAATATTTCCCCCTTTTTTAAATGAACCGTGTTCATCTTCCCCCACGTGCAGACTTTCCATTTTTCTTCTCTGAACCCGCCGTTACGCAGCTTAACTTGAATGTTTTCTCCTTCCTTGAACTTTTACGACCCTTCCATTTATTTGTTGTTATATTGTTTTCCTAAACAATGTCTTTCTCTTTCTTTCAGTTTTTTTACCTTGTCCGAGTTTCAATAAACCTGTTTTGAAATGTACTTCGACTCAGAGTCTTGATTCTCGGCAGGAGTTAAATGCTAAATGTCTAAAGGCCCCTTACGTTCGGCGAACACAAGGCGGCCCGGAGGCATTATATCCCTACCTATATATATATATATAGTACTGTGCAAAAGTATTAGAACTAGAACTATTTTATCATATTGACAAAAAATAAAAAATTTAATTAAAGTAATTTTATTTGATTTACTTAACAGATATTTTAACAAAAAAAATACTTGTTACAAAATAGATTTAATATTTAGTATAATATTTTGTTTTGACCACAGCCTTCATTCTGTTGGGCCTTGACATCACAAGCTTCTTCAATGCATCTAAAGGTATCTCCTGCCAAGCAGCTTGTATTTATTCTCAAAATGTGTCTTGCAAAGTAACATTAGATTTATCAATTTTTTTATCCAAAATATCCTATAGATGTTCAATAGAGTAGTTTCAAAATAACTTGTTCAATAGAAAATAGGAAAAATTAAATATAACTTCATTTTAATACGTTTCTTGTCCACCTAATTTTAAATAATCAATATTTATTAGCAATTTACTTGGCTTTTCACCGTGTATTTGAATTTCAGTGAGGTTTTTCGGAAAAACACTCCTGTCCTAATACTTTTGCACACTACCGATAATGTGCAAAAGTGTTAGGACAGGGGTGATTTTAAACTTTATTTTGATGCCTCATAAAAGATAAAATAGTTCTTTTCCTAATATTTTTGCACGGTACTATACATATATAGTTAATAATATATATATAATTATGCACTCGTTATATGATTGAGCTCTCTAGAGGGGGAAAACTTTAAAAACAGTAGCCACTTCAGTAATTTACACATTGCTCTTCAATCATGAATTGAGTTCTCTTGGCTGCTGGCATGTTTAAACACCATGTATATATATATAACGCATTAAAATTTCTTCCTATCTCAGTTGTCTGCCAATAGCTTAAGAGTAGACTTATTGACTGATACTAAATCAGTTGAGTTTCGATCCCGGTTGGAAGCAAGCAGATGTTTATTCACCCTGATGAGCTGTGATACAGCAAAACAGGCTTGTATATAGATGATTAATTATGCTCTCATTATCCAATTGATCTCTCTAGAAAGGAAAACATTAAAAAGAGTTGTAGAAGTCAAATAACTTACTTTTCAACATGGCTGTCTTCTTTTGTCTCCCTGCAGGAAGGTGAATATTCAAGAGTGTGGATATTGTGCTCAATATTTATGGAGCTCAATATACACACTGAAATTATCAGCCAATCAATGTTTACAGAATAGACTTGCCTGTAACAGAATGGAATCTCCCAGATTATTATTTAAACCACTTATGAATTTGCCCTGGTGTTTTTTTTTGTTCAGTTGGACTCAACTTCTCTGTGTTGCTTAGTCTACCACAGCTCTGTCGAGTTCGAAAGTTTCGTTGTCGTCCGTGTTCGTGTCGGGGATCGGTACGTCGGGTCGTGTTCGTACAGGGATCGCTTCGTTGGATCGTGTTCGGCGGAGATCGTTAGCGGTCGGTAGTGGAGAGTGAAGCCTCCGTCGGCAAGAGGACCGTGGCGGAGGCGTCGCCAATTCCTTCCACCTCGGCCTGGGTGGGAGAGAAGGAGGGGGACTGGCAGATACCGCCACCTGAATCCCCTAGCCCCTCCAAAGCAGCAGGATCGGTAGCAGCAACAGCTGCAGCAGCAGTTGGACTACCAGTGTCAGCAGTTCCCTCCACCATGGCATGGAGTGGAAGGAACGTAAAGAAGGATGAAGCCTATTACGAGGCTTTGAAAGAGAAGTACGCGGAATATATTTCTGGAGCAGAACTCCTGTCAGTTCCCGAAAAACTGCAGGAAATAGAGCCGCGTATCATCTCTCTGTTAACCAAGGACCCCAAAACTCACAAGTTTATGGGAGTTAGCAGGGAGGTGGTGGAAGAAGCAATTAAGACCCACCACATCAAAGCTCAAATGGTGGCTAGGCGCAGCCATGCAATGTGGGACGTCTTGCTAGGGTCAGCTGAGGAGGCCAAGGAGCTGGTAGGAGCCACCTTGGACACAAAGACGCTCCAATTACAAACGGAGTACATGGGCACCCACAAAACGCGGGTAACTTTGCACGGGGTGCCCATGGATATTACTCTCGACCATATCGGGGCGTTCTTTGCCCGTTTCGGCAAAGTGGCGGAGGTTAAAGAAGTAATATCCAAAGCAGGATGACGGTGGCCAGGAAGGAATTTGGAGAGATTCCAAATATCATCACCTGCAGAGGCCGGTCGATCTTTGTAATCATGGAGGGCAGAAGGCCGTTTTGTTGGGCATGTGGAGCCTCAGACCACATTGCCAAAAAACTGTCCGACCAAGGCTCCCAAAACCCAGTCAACTCAGCCAATCAGTAGTGAGAAAATGACCAAAGATGCCTGCCCTACCCAAGAAGCAACCAAGGAAGACAGCGATTGGAAAAAGGCAGGCAAAAAAGGCAAGAAAAATCCTCCGCCACCAGAAAAATCTCCCGTAAAACAGCCGCAGAATTCTCCTCTCAAGCAAGACGTCCCACAGAGGAAACAATCACCGGCCAAGCAGCAGCAGCAGCAACAAGAGCAGCGGCAACCACCAGCAAAGCAGCAGAAGCAGCTTCAAACATCGGACAAGCAGCAGCAGCAAGACATGGACGTCGATGTACCAGACGTCGAGCGTCCTCTCTAAAGAGAGGAAGAGGAAGAAGGTACACGCAAAGCCTTAAGGAGGAGTCGAAGCAGGGAGAGTACGATAAGTAAAGCTGCTTCACTACTCGTCTCTCCCATCAAAAACTTTAAAGACTCGTATGCACAAAAGGCGAAAAGCCTTCCAGCCTCACTTCAGAAACTCCCCCAACCCCCAACCTTCAAATTGACAGCCTCGTCTGACAAATCACCCACCCCTTCACTCGCATCCGCTCCCTTGACCTCACCCACACCCAGTAAGAAGAAGAAATCTATGCCCCAGGGTGAAGACTTGTTAAAAATTAACAAGAAAGAACTTCAAAAGGACTGGTCTGCGCAAAGGCGTACTTTGTTAAAGCCTTTGCTTAAACTATCTTCGGTGGACGGGAAGTCCACAGAGGATCCCACAAATTTTCCAGGGGCCCCCGGTGTACTGACACTTGTGCGTAGTACAGGGGGAACCTCAAGTTGTGGGATCACATCGAGCAGGCCGAAAAATACTATAAAGGCATTACCATGTGTAGGAGTGATACTCCTGAGCTAAGAAAGATGCGAAAAAATTGTTCAGGGAGGTTCCTCGTTTTAATCCATCCCTGTCTTTATAGGGTGTTAAAACTAACCTACCCTACGGACGTCGGCGGAATTGTCCAAGACGGACGGATTACGTCTGATATTGGTACAGGGTCCCTTGGACAATCCGTCGGGGTCCCAACTGCTAGAGATTTTCATCCGGTATGTGACCACGAGTAATTTTCTCCTTTTCTAATTGCAGATCTAATTGATGTCTATCAAGTTAGCCAGTGTAAATGCGAAGGGCTTGAGGGATCGGGGTAAGGCGGCCCGCCTGCTTCGTGACCTCTTGTCTTTCGGCGTGGATGTGGCCGCGATCCAAGAGACTCACTTGTTTGCGACGTCGATTCTTGTGTGCTGGCTAGCGACTTTGTCGTCTATTCAGCATATGGGAACCAGCAAGCCAGAGGTGTTTCTTTGCTGGTCAAGCGTACCCTGGACACGGAGATCGACCTTGTCCATGTCGGTGCTGAAGGCCGGTTGATCGTGGCCGATGTTGCAGTGAAAAGCAAGAAGTTTCGTCTATGCGCCCAATGATCAAGAGGAGCGTGTCGACTTTTTCCGTCTGGTGAAGCCCTTCCTGGTCGATTCCAAGCGACTAGTTCTAGTTGGGGACTGGAATGCCATCCTGGACCCCAAATTGGATAGAGGGTGGGGCTCTAGCGGGAGGAGTGGTGATCGTAGCCTGGTCGATCTGATTGACGAATTTGGTCTCGTCGATAGATGCCGGGTCGATCATCCGGTGGGAAAATGTGGACGTGGGCGAATAGTTGGCCTTCTACCAAGGTGGTTTCCTACCTTGATAGAATGTTAGTGAGAGAGGCCGATATAGATTTCTTAGAATGCCCAACGTTCCACTGGTTAGGCTACACAGACCACAAAATGGTATGTGCCCGTGTGGTGTTAGAATTTAGGGCTAGAATGGCTGGCTACTGGAAGTTCAACCAGTCCTTACTGGACAGGCGGGACTTCCGGAACCAGCTGATTATCGTAGTTCAGCGGGCGTTAACTAGGGGAGTCATCGGGAATAGGTGGTGGGCTAGTCTTAAGGATAGAATTAGGTCTTTCACCACTGAATACAACCAATGGCTCAACCTAGATAAGGCTGCCAAGGTGAAGACGCTTAGATCTAATTTTTCCCGGGCGGAGGCTGGTGGGGATCCCCTAGAGATAGCCGTAGCTTGGGAGGCCCTGGAGCGGTCGACTAGTGATCGTTACATGGGTCAGGTAATTAGACATAAGTTAAGCAAGATGTCTACCGAAGCTGTGAACATGGGCGCGGAACTGCGCAAGGAGGAAGTCCGTCAAGGTGGCGACCGGTACATCCGCGAGATACGAGACCCGGAGGGGCACACCCTTAGGTCGACTGATGACATGTGCGAGGCGTTTTGGCAGCACTTCGAACGCCGCTTCACCAAGGAGCCTGGTCTCCGCAACGAGGAGTTTCGCAGTTATTTGGCTGACTTTCCCCAGCTTTTACCGGCTGAAGCGGCTAGTTGCGAGGGAGAGATTACGGAGGACGAAGTCTACGCGGCTTTGAAAAGAGTCGGCAGTGGCAAGTCGCCAGGTTTGGATGGTTTGCCCTATGAATTGTACTTGACGCTGTCGCACATCTTTGTCCCTATCTTGACAGTTGTGTTCAACAACTGGTTCCGTCAGGGGTCCATCCCCAGTCGGTTCACCGGGGGTGTGGTCACGCTGTTGAGAAAAGGCAAGGATGTTGGGAGGGAATTAGACGGTTACTGCTAAACACAGAGTTAAAGATTTTGGCCAAGATCCTGATGAATCGCTTGCAGTTAGTTGCCGAGTCTCTGTTGAGACCTGATCAGACTTGCGCTGTGAAGGGCCGAACAATTCAGAGCAACCTGCACTTGATCCGCACGATCCTAGAGGGTGTAAAAGATGACGATGAGGCCGCGCTGATCAATTTGGATCAGTCCAAGGCATTTGTCCTGCAGGCTGCCAGATTCGAAACCGACTTCTGCTGCTGGATTGGTCTCCTGTATCGCTCCCCCACGGCTGTGGTGCAGGTGAACGGAAAGCTGTCGAGCGCATTTGCGCTGTCTAGGTCGGTTCGACAGGGTTGCCCGCTGTCGTCCTTACTCTATGTTTTGGCATTGGAGCCCCTCCTTTGCCGGCTTAGAGACAGGTCGTGCAGTCCGGCCCTATGTGGAATCGCTATCCCTGGTGGTGCTCGAGCCAGGGTTTCCGCATACACCGATGACGTAACGACTTTTGTGTCCTCCCGCAGGGACATAAGAGCGGTACAGAAGGCGCTTGAACGGTACGAACAGGTGACAGGGGCCAAGATTAACCGCGACAAGTCTTCCGGCTTGTGGTTAGGCGCCTGGAAGGGGATTCCCCTCCTGGGGCCCTTCGACTGGACAGACGGACTGGTCAAAATCCTCGGAGTTTGGTTCAGTCCAAACTTGCAGTTGGAGAAGAATTGGTCTGATATACAGGCAAAGGTCGGCGCGTCGGTCGAAACTTGGCGTTGACGGAGTCTCTCCGTAAAGGGCCTGGCGGAGACGTGTGCCACTTATGTCTTTCCCCATGGTCCTTTATCGGCTGTCTGTACTTCCACTTTGTGAGGAGCGTGAGGAGGCGATCGAGCGTCTGCTATTCTCCCTTCTGTGGAGAGGACGCAGACATCACGTCGACAAACGTGTCTGTTACCAACGTCCGTGTCAAGGGGGACTGGGAATGCCGCACTTGGCGAGCCACCAGCGCGCCTCGAGGTTGGCATTTCTCAATCGTGCGTTAATGGAAGACGCGTTGCTTACAGGGGTAGTGATGGACGCGTTCCCTAGCCTCACTATCACTCCCCCAGTCTCGTTGCGCTGCCGCAAGCTTCGAGAGCAACCGGCTTTCATCCGCAAGTGCCGGAGGGCCTTGTGGGCCATTCCACGGTCTAGTGACCTTTCTTGGCCTAGGAGGCACTTCTATCGGGGATTAGTGGAGGGCGTCGCGAAGGATCGATTGAAGGAGAAGCTCGGCATGACGGAGGAGGAGTATCGCTCTCATTGGTCTTGGGAGCCAGGATTGGATTGGCTCAGTAACTCTGAGTTTTCTCTGACCTGGCGACTAGCTCGTAACGTCTTGTCTCTCAATGACATGCATTTCATAATGGGCCTGGCGGATTTGCCAGATTGTGAACGTTGCAACCTTGGTTTAAAGGAGACGTCGGCGCATGCCTTCTTCCATTGTTCATGCGTTCGCCCGTTGTGGGATCATGTCGGCGAGTTGACTGCTTGCATCATGCCGCGGGAACTTGTGTCCATTGATCGTGCATATGCCTGCGATAATGTGTCGCCCCCGTACACCGGAGTGAAACGGATGGTGTTTCTGTCGCTTCTGGCCACGGCTTGAATGGTGATATGGACGATGCGTTTGGAGGAAGTCTTGCGGGGTGGCCGTCTTTCGCATCAGGATCTAATCCGATATTTTGAGTACCAACTCAAAATGAAGATTAGAACTGATCTGAAATGGTTGCCACCGACAGAGTACAGCAAAAGGTGGGTAAATGTGGCGAGCCTGGTTCGCGTGACTGGGGCTAGCCTTGATTTTCTCTTTTAGATCTGGTAGTCACATCGGGTTGGATTCCTCTGGAACCCTCCCCTTTGGTTAAGGTAAGACCCTTTTTGTGTACCTAGTTAATGTGAGTGAGTGTGATTCCTGGCCTGTTCCCCGGCTTTCGTCTTTGGCTATGGTCCAGTTCGAGATTCCCAGTTTCCGTCAATTATTTTTTGTCCTGTTTCATCTCGTCTGAGCCAGTATTATATTTTCCCCAGTCCAATTTCTTTTTTTTGCCTCTCCACTCCCTGTAGAAAGAGAGTTTCTTGATTTCCTCCTCTGAAGCGGAATACAGCAACCTCTTTGTTTTGAGGGTAGGTTGGGTCCAGCTAACACAATGTTTATGTTGCTATTTTTGTTTGAAATTTTATTTGGGGATTTGTGTCATGCCCCTCCCCCTTTGTCATTTCATGTAGAAAATTTTTATATATTTTTGCATTTATTGTAAATATTGTACATTGTCAAATTTTTATGTACATTGTAGGGAATTTTTAGGTCCCCGGAATGCTTTGTGGTATTTTGGTGCACGGCAGTATGAGTGTTGATGGACAAGTTCTTTTGGTGATTGAGAAAAATTGTAGCGTGTGTCTGGGTCGCGAAAGAGATTAGCTAGGTATAAGATAGATTACTGAAGACCATCCTCAGTTTTGTTTCCCCCTCCCTTTTTGGCCATGTGCCACAATTGTAATTTGTTTACAATAAATAAACAGTTAGACTCAACTTCTATTCCAGTTGATTACTGGCTGGTTGTTCCATAAGATCTTTACAAGAGTAACCACTTCTGCGGTTTACACATTACTCTTGAATCATGAACTGACTTCTCTTGACTGCTGGTGTGTGTATATACTGCGTATATATAACATGTTAAAATTTTCCCCTCTCTTCGCCCTCTGCCAACAGCTTAAGGGTAGATTTTCTGACTGATACCAAATTGGTTGAGTTTAGATTCTGGCTTGGAAGTAAGTGAATGTCTAGCCACACTGATGAACTGTGATACAGCAAAACAGGCTTGCATGTAGATGACTATATATATGTATATCTATATATTTTCTTTTCCTTTCTGTCACACTCATGGAGTGAGAGACAATAACAAGGCAGTGTCAGCTCAATTCATTCTCTTTACTATTAGCTATGAAAGCTCTTGCTCTCATCAGTTGATTGAGCACTCTGGAGAAATGGTAAATTTTAAAAATTGTAGCTACTCCCCTCTGTTTACGCATTGTTCATTCAGTAATGAGTTTGAACACTCTCAGTTACTGGTTTGTGTTTACATTTTGTATATAACAAGATAAAATTTACCTTCCTCCACTGAGCGGCCATAGCTTAGGGGTAGAATCACCAACTGATGTCAAATCAATCAGGTTTTAATCCTGGCTGAAAGAAATCAGATGTCTAACTGTACTGATAAGCTGTGATAAAGGAATGTCTGTGGATGACTGTATACATATTCAATGGAATGGACATAGCAAGATAGATCTTTGGCCATAAAAGTTTGAACTGTTAGAAATAAAGAATAGAGCTTAACTGGAAGTAGCAATAAAGTTGCAATAGTTTTTTTTTGTTTTTGTTTTTATGGCATATCAACCTGGTGGGTCATTTATTGCCAACTAAATTTTTATTTATTTATTGCTGGTAATATCTTTTTCTTTTAACAATTTATTGTTGTTTTATATAAGTTTTGTGCCTAGTAATACTTTTTTCTTTTTGAGTATCAAGATTCATTGGGATTTGTTTTTTTGTTTTTTTAAGGGCAGGGTCCCCAAGTCCTACCCTGTTATTTAACCCATAACTGGAGGGAAGTGCTTAAGTGAATACAGGGTATTCAACTGGAATTCGAACTCGGCTCACCAACTTCTCTTTCCGAGCCGATATCTACTGAACCACAACGTACATCCACCACTACATGCTTACAGTACTTGGTATTCCCAAGTGGTCACCCATCTAAGTACTGACAAGGCTCAAACTTTGCTTAACTTTGGTGATCGAACGAGAACTGGTGTATTCAATGTGATATGGCCGTAAGCACGCACATCCACCACTAAACGCTTACAGCACCTGATATTCCCAAGCGGTCACCCATCTAAGTACTGATCAGGCTGAATGTTGCTTAACTTTGGTGATCGAGTGAGAACCAGTGTATTCAATGTGATATGGCCATAAGCACGCATATCTGTCACTAAACGCTTACAAATTAATGGATTCAGATTAAAAAAATTCCCAGGATTATGTGAAAATCCTCAAACATTTTTATCTTCAATTCTAGTCAGTTGTGCTTAGTGTTACATGTTAAGTGTAAGAAAAGAAAAAAAAATTGATTGACCAAAACTCAAAGATAAATATCACAGACAAATATCTAATTCAATAAACACACCAAATAAAATTGTATATTTACAAATATACAATTTTAGTTGCATTTAAAACAAGAAACATAGAGTTTACTACTGGCGAGTGTTACGATGAGAGAAGGGGAAGATATGGTGTCAAATATCTTTACCCAGTTATGTTGGCAAAGAAGTTAAGTGCTATACTTTTTGGAAATCCTTAAATGAGTATATAAAGAATAATTTTCAGTATGGTCAATAAAGGAGTCAAAAATATGTATTTACCCATGAAGTTCTCTTTCAGGTGTTAGTTGGTCGGCCACTTTCTTAGAGATTCCTTCGGCTGGATATAACTCCTTGAATCAAAACCGGAGTTGATAATGTCAGCAAATTCTTTTAACAACTCTTTCAAATTTTAGTTGGTACAATTTTTCTATAAGATTCTTTCAGCTGGATATGAATCCTTGAATCAGAGTTGATAATGTCAGAAAACCCTGGTAACAACTGACTACTGTCTTCCCAAAACCTATTTTTATAGGAGCTAACACCTAATTTGGATATTTCTAGAACATTTCGAATTTTCTCAAATCTAGTGGAATTTTCTACATTCTTCCAAAATGTTCTATTCCTAATTTCTCTATTTAACAACTACTTCCTGAATTAAAACTCTTTTGGAAACACTTAGGACTCAATAGAATCCCTTACTATAACTTTTTATACATTATTAATATTATTTTTATATATAAATGCATCCTCATAACATTAGTTTAATTTTAATATATGTAAGAGTAGGTAGAAAAAAAGAAAATGCTGATAAAATATGAGGATCACATGGCATTGCTTGGTGTCTTTAATCAGGTTTCTTTTTATTTGGTTTGGAGAGAGTATGCACTGGCTCTGCTTCTTCAACTGTGCCACCTTCACAAAACAAAGTGGAATCATCTGATTCCTTTACTCTTAGCATCATGGGAAAATGCATTTTTTTTTTCATTATTGGTTATTATTTTATATATATATATTTTTTTAATAATCATTTCACCCCCAGCCAGCAGAAATGCCACTGGTTCACAGTGGGTTACAGTGAACGAAAAATACAAGGTACAGGGGATCAATGGGATCGATGGGAAACAAGTAGATAGAAGATGACAATTGATGTTGCATTTAAACTTTTGGAGATTGTAGCTATTAGGGAAGCAAACAAATGAAAATGAGGTCCTCAAACAGGAAGTGGATGAAAGAAACTGTTAGAGTAGAAGAGACAGTTACATTTAACTATTCTGACAGTAAAAGGGTTGGACTTTGATGCCAATCTAGTAGCATTCATAAATACATGTGAGGTCATTTGTAAGAGTGAGGCCAAGAAAGCACAGTGTCTTGCTCTCTAGGAGACTAGTGTAATTCGTTCTGATGGCAGATTTCTTTGCTGGTTTTATTCAGTTTTCTCACAGCTGCTTCTTGAAATGATTTTGAAGTCTGTCAAGGGACTAAATGCATATTCAGCAGATCAGTCCAATGTTTTTAGGCTCTATCAAATATGGGAGCAGAAGACGCACTAGGGAGGCTATGTTAACACATTGTCATGAACTGAGTGGTTTCTCCTGTAATTTATGATAGAGGATATTAAAAGATGATTTGAAAATGAAATGTTTTTTGTTAGCTTTCAGTGCGATACTTGAATATGTGGCATGGTTTGAGAGAACAATTGCAAAATGATCTAGACAGTATAAAAAAAAATTTATCTAGAAATTAGTTTAAACATTTCAGTTATGACTTTCAGAGTAAACTTCAAAGTCTTAGTCATTAATACGTTTTAAAATTTCACTGACAAACTAAATAAGACACAAAATTGTTATATTCAATACTACTTTTGCCTCTTATATTATATATATATATATATATATATATATATATATATATATATATAATGGGAGGCAAAATAGTAATCTTCCTTTTCTATGTGCCATGTCACTTCAGGACATAGGTGATCATGACCTTCCATGTTTCCATATCCCTGGTGGCTCTTAGCATACTTTCTCCTGTTACTACACTCAAACCTTACTATGCCATCCACCTACTCAGGCCTGTCAAATATGTTTCTGCTGATTTCCTTGTCTTGCTTTGCCTCTATCTGACCAGTGAGTATCAGATTCTTCAAGCCTTTTTGTCTCATCACATGTCCCAGGAACTTTTCCTGGTATTCAGTATTAATTTCCTTTTCTAAAGCCTCTTCATTGATAACATGCTCAATCCAAGATATCCACAACATCCTTCTGTAGAACCACATTTCAGTTGCTTCAAGTTTCTCCTTCATCTTTGATGAGATTGTCTGCCATATGGAAAAGCAGACATCACATAGCAATCCAGTACTCTTGACTTTGTTTCTAGCAAAATTTTCCTGTCTTTTAATACTCTGCCCAACTTGTGGAATGCATCCTTTGCCCTGTCAATTTGCCTTCAGATCTCAGTGTCACAGTTTTCTCCTTCTGTTAGAATATTTCCCAAGTAGGAATACAATAATTGAAAACAAAATGTGTGAACAAAACATATTATATAACTCTTAAAACCACTTTTATAATATCGGTATAATACTATCAGTATACATACTATTGCAGTTCCCTATCTATCTATCTATCTATCTATCTATCTATCTATCTATCTATCTAATTCTGTTTATCTATCTATCTATCTATCTATCTATCTATCTATCTATTTTCCATTTTTAAATGAGTTATTTCGCTACCCAGGTTTCTACCATAAGTGGTGTCTTCAGGCAATTTTTAATAACTGATTTTACCTTTTACCGTTTTTCTTTTTAAGAACGCTCTTGTAACGGTGTTTTATTTGAACGTTCACGTGGCAGGGAATTTATGAACGTGCATTGTTTAAATTAAAATGAATTATGACATTTTCATCCATGGTTGTATGAACTTAAGAGGTATTTCTTAGTGTGGATGCATTTAGTCATAATTTCTGTTCTTTCATTTAACAGTTCGTCTTTATTTGGGTATGTCATAATTTCTAATTTTTCTTCTTGGCACAGTTTACATATTTGTCCACCGTTGTAAGGCTTGGCTGTTTTTACAATGCTCCACATCATGTCTGGGTCTTTCCATATTTTGATTTCAATTTCCAGACGTGGTTAGCCAATTTTGTACTGTTTTTTAATTTTTCTATTTTAAATGTAGATCTGTGGTTGAACCACCTGGTCTTAAACGTTGAGCCCAAATATATTTTGTTTTGGCCATCTGGCTCATGTACCTCTACCTTATAAATTATTTCTTTTGTGTTGCAGGGACCTTGAAGTGGACATTTATTTTTGTCCCTGCAGTTGCATTCTTTATTGGTGGTTTCGTTTTGTACGATGCTATTTAAGTTTCTGGTGTTTTGTATTTTTATGAAACTATCTAAATTATTGGTGCAACTATAACTTAGTTTGATTGTGTTTCTGTTGAAATTTTTGTTTAGTTCTGATTCTTTTAGAAAGTGCCTTTCTATTAGTTTAAAAAATATTTATTTATTTTAATTTAGAAGTAAAGACCAAAATAGGACAAATATTTAAAATCAGTTATTAAAAATTGCCTGAAGACACCACTCATGGTAGAAATCTGGGTAGCAAAATGACTCATTTAAAAATGGAAAATATTAAAAAGTTCTACAATATAATTGTATCAAACACATTTTAATACAAATGTGTACTGGTCTAACCTTATTAGAACCAAAAACTAAGTATTAAACAATCAATATATATATATATATATATATATATATATATATATATATAGAGAGAGAGAGAGATAGATAGATAGATAGATAGATAGAGAGATAAGGAACTGCAAGGCAATATATGCATAATTCTTCAGCAATTAATTTTCTTCTGGTGACTGGCATGTGTATACGCTGCTTATATATAACATGCTAAAATTTCCCTTCTCTGATTTCATGTGCCTATGACTTAGGGGTTAGTGACTCCGAATGACACCAAATTAGTCAAGTTTTGATCCCAGCCAGAGGCAAGTGGATGTCTTGCTCCACTGATGAGCTGTGATACAGCGAAACAGGCTTGAATGTGGATGACAAATATATATATATATATACACACATATATATATATATATATATATATATATATATATATGTATATATATATTTCTCCCTAAATTAAAAGCAACTAATCTCAAATGTAATATTCTAGCTTCACTGGATGTAGCAAATCCTTTTAGTAGCATCCTAGTTGAAGAAATATAAAATATAATTAGTGACTGTATCTACAAACACCTATTGATCTCTCCTCCAAAATTCCAACCAGTAATCCTTCAGAAACTACTCACTATGTGTACCATACAAACCCCATTTTATAACCACGATGGTAACATCTACATCCAAATGAATGGTGTCAATATGGAAAACTCATTAGGTCATCCTTTCTCTAATTTTTACATGTCCTACATTGAAAACAAATGTTTAAAACATCTGATAAACTGTAGATTTATACACAATATTTTGATGACATTTTTGTTTTGATAAAAGATAGGAATAAAACTGTCAATCTGAAATTAAATTTTGAAAATAACTCATTGCTAAAATTTACCTATGAACTCATAGACAATAAGAAAATCCCTTTTCATGATGCTAATATAGATCTAAAATTAATGAATTTATCACTTGTCTGTATAAAAACCAACCAGTGAATTGTTGTCTTAACTATGATAGCCAATGCCCAGAAAGATATAAAATAACAGAAATAATGAACTTCTTAAATTGAGTACATCAAAATTCCTCCTCCAAAAGAATAATTTTGAGTGAACTAAAACACATAAGACAAATAGTAGTCAATAATAATTTACCCAATTATATCATTGATAAACAAATGAAATTATTCTTACAAAAATACATGACACTAGCACCACAAAAGACATCAACATATCTTATTGCAATCAAATGCATAATAATAATAAACAGGAAAAGTTTACTAGATGAAAAATTATTAAACACCACATTTCTGCTGTAATTCTTCTGTGGTGGCACCAACTGAGCAAAAGTGAGGGACCGGATATTTGCTCTATACCGACCAGAAGGCAAATGACCAAAAATCATCGTTGCGCATCAGAGTTTGCGCAGATGTTCCGGTTGAAAAATAAAAATTAATCAACTATCAAATTTCCATTTTGCGAGCCTACGCAAATTTTATTTACTAGCCAATGGGAAGCCCAGAATCAAATACAAGTATGAAATTCAAAACGAGCTTCTTTCGATCCAAAAAGCAGATATAAAAGGCAGATACAGAGAAGACCCCAGCAAACAGGCAGACTGACTCAAAGACAGACAGACAAGTAGAGACCAAGGAGAAGAATGTAATTAATATCCCTTTGACTTAAGTCAAGCAGATACTACACCTCGCATCACTTCTTCACTGTCTCAAACATACTTAACTGACTTCAGGAGTGACTACTTCAAAGACATTCCTCATATACCTCTGCTCCTCACATTCCTAAGCCTTTTATCTCTTTCAGCTTATTATTTGCCATGAACATTCTAACTACAGTTGGACTTTTATATTCAAGTATTATTTTAATTGTAAAAACATTAATTGATATATATATATATATAAATGTCACTTTCAACTCAATTTGCTTTTCTAGATTTATAATCATTTTATAACTTATAGTGGGCTATCTACCACAAGGCCAAATTCCGTTAACCTGCAACGGTATACAACTACCATTCACTAGAATGGAATCCTATCACACCTAAAAAAAGAATAGATAAGCAACCCATTATACCTCAAAAGCATGTAAAATTTATAATATATTACACAAAATGGAAGGCAGCAAACCCTGTTGTTTCTAGTAATAATAACCCTATCAAATCTAAACTAGTGATGACTAATATAGTGTATGAATTTTAATGCCCTGTACAAGATTGTGTTCCTTGTCATGAATCAATTACCGATAGTGGCCATACTACCACTTTCCTGAGTAGACACTTTACATGCCACCTATCTAGTAATAATAGTGCAATAAAAAACGTTTATTAACCCATAACTTACAAAAACTATTATTTTATATTATTGAATAATATTTAATATTATTGAATAATGGAATGCTTCCATGATGCCCTGTCACATACACCACATGCTACAAAGCTTTAAAGAACTCTTCTTTTTAAAAACACAAAAGTTACATTACAGTCAAACATGAAGACAGAATAACATCAGAAAAATAGCATCCATGAAAATGGTCAGCTAAGTAGCTGAAAGAGCTTGGAAAGTTGAAAATAATGGAATATTTTTACACTCCTTATCTCCAGCGAAAAGGAAACATGATAGAATAGTGGAAAAATTAAATAAAAATTACTAAAATCTTCCTTGTTGATCATTTTTAGCAAAACATGTTTAAATGAAAGATTGCTGCTCAAATATACATTATATATACATATATATATATATATATGTGTGTGTGTGTGTGTGTGTGTGTGTGTGTGTGTGTGTGTGCGTGTGTTATATGTATATTTTATTTTATTATATATATTCTTGTGCAAATTAATTGACACAACTGCATTAGTATCCTTTCTTTCACTACACAGTCTGTTTTAGACCCACTAGTGACAGGGTGTAATCGATTTCTATTTTTTTCTCAGATTAGGTCATTTGCAGTCATATGAATCTATTTTCAGGGTGTATGATGAAATTTGTTTGGTCTTAAAAAATCGGATTTTTATCACACCTAGACACTATTGTCAATTAGGTGTCCTATGGCTATTGTCTGTGAATGACATTACTCCATGGAAGAGTACAAAAATTGTAACGCTACAAGAACACAGCCTTACAGGTGTCAGCCTTTCAACTGTCATAAAAGCAAAGAAACAAAATGAATTTATCAGTTCAAAATATAAAGAAAAATGTGCTTTGAAGGAGACAAATAATGCCAAGAACAGGATCAGGAAAAGTGTGAATGATCCGATAAAGACATTATTTGTCTTCTTTCATTTAGTTTTTTTTTTTTTTTTTTTTTTTTTTTTAATCGTATCACCCTGAGCAAGGCAGTAATGCCACTGATGTGCAGGGGGCTACATAATAGTGAAAAGATTGGAAAAGATAAAGCCGGAAACCACATCCTAAACAGGGAACAAGGGATGAGCCTTTTAACCTGTTCAATAGACGTGGGTGGAGTGTGAACTGGGCGATAGTTTAGTCTATCTACTCTAATTGGAAAAAGAAAGAAACCAAAGTGAGAAGATTAGAAAAGAGAAAGCTGGAAACCGCACACTAAACAGGGAACAAGGTATGAGCTTCTTAACCTGTTCAATAGACATGGGTGTTTTGATGCACATATTGCGCAGCATTAAAAAACCATTCCATTTTCATTCAGAACCACCCACATGGCAACAAATACCAAGAATAGTATAAAATACATCACTTCCTTTAAAAAAAATTGGGGTGGCCTAACAATTATGGCTGGCAGCCCATATATTTATATATATATATATAATCCTATCAAACACATGGCCAACCTTTTTGACGGTATGTGTACACTCATATATTAATTTGCACAAGGGTGTGTAAATCTATCTAAACTTATTTATAAATGGAACTGTGTGTGTGTGTGTGTGTGTGTCCATTACCTATAGACTCCAAAATGTCTGCCATTATACCATTTACTCAGAGGACTTATTTAGCCTTCAAAAGTCAGTTTATGATGAAAAAACTTATTTGCTATCAATACCAGGAAATCAAAATTTGACTTACATCCATTTAGTTTTCTTTCAGTCATCGGTTTTGCTTTAACTGGAAACAACTATTGCTTTTTAGTCTTTTGTGTCAACATCCAAAGAGTCTGAGCTCCAGGACCATGGATTAGTTTTAAAGCTTTCATTACGCCCGAGCAATGCTGGGCTATACTGCTAGTATATATATGCTTGCAAGCCTATTCTGCGAAGTGAAGCAGAGGAACACAGCCTCATTATATTGGGTATTGCAAATATGATTTCACTAGTAAGGGCAGAATTGTTAGCCACATGCCCAGTTGGTTTTAAAGTCAAAGTGGTCCTACATTTAGGCAGAATGTCAACCTAAGCCAGAAAATCCAGTCTACTTTGATGCTAGCTAGCAGAAGAGATGGGTTCCTACGTTTGCAAAGGTATTTGTGTGAAAGTGAATGCAGATGGACAAAGGAGAACATATGGGTTCCATTTCCAAGGGTATTTCTGTGAAAGTGAGTGCAGCAGGGTAAAAAAAATGATATGAGTTCATATCTTTCCAAGAGTATTTGTTTGAAAATGAATACAACTCAATGAAGGGAGATGATATTGGTTCATACATCTCTAACTTTATTTTCTTTTAAATGAATGCAGCAGGATTGAAGGAGAATATATGGTGTCATGCTTTTCTGAGATCATTTGTTTGAAAGTGAATGCATCTGGATGAAGGGGAAGATATGAGCTCATAATTTTATGAGGGTATTTGTGTCAAAGCATATGCAGCTAGATAAGATATAGGTTCATACATTTCCAAGAGTATTTGTGTGAAAATGGTTACTTATGGATGAAAGAGAATATATGGCCTTATATCTTTTCTATAGCATTTGTGCAAAAGTGAATGCAGCAGGATAACAGAGAAAACATGTGTTCTAATCTTTCCAACGGTATTTGTGTAAAAGAGAAAGAAGCTTGTTGAAGGGGTAGGCATATTCATAAAGTTACAAAGTTACTTGCATGAAAGTGAATTCAACTAGATGAATAAGAGGATATATCATTTCATATCTTTCTAAGACTATTTGAGTGAAAGTTAATGCAGCAAGAGCTTCAGTTGAAATTTGAACTCAGCATGTCAAGTTCACTTTCTTGATTGGATAAACCACAAACATCTATTCAAAAATACACATTTACTGCAAATGATATTTGAAGCATAGGAAAAAATGTATGGCAAAAATGAATAATAATAAAATGTTTATATTAAAATACTTTTTCATATCTACATATACTTTATGAACACACTGATTCTGACCTGCTTCAAAAATGAGTTGACACTACTGCCTCAAGTTATCTATTGCTGACACATCTGCTATTGATTCTATTGTCACAGGGAGCAAATCTATGTCACTCAATAGCAACAAAGCCTTAGGTGAAACTGTGCACACAATTGGAAACTACATGCTTCAACTAGTATTTATTTTGTAATGCGTTTTCTAGAACAAAATATCAAAGACTATGACACAGAAAACAATGAAAAAGTAGGATATATTTGTTGCATGGAATAACGTCTTTTAAATAGGTTTTTGAAATTAAAGATGACAACTCTTGATGATCAAGCATAGTTTCAAATATATTTGAAGTGCTTTTTAAATTTAAATGTTTTTTTTATAATCCTTTCATCCCAAGCAAGGCAGTACTGCTACTGGTTTGCAGGGGGCTACATAAGGGAAGAGTAAAAGGTTATATAAGAGGAGAGCTAAGAGAAAGTGGAACTGGTTACTGGGGCTGTCAGAGAATGATTAAGAGAAGGATAATAATATTGGTGTGAAGAGAGTTGCGTGAGAGTAGAGTGAAAGGGAGAACAAGATACAAGGGGTGTTAGGGAAAGAATAAGAGAAGGATGTGAGTCAAAGGGATAAAGATGGCAATTGATGTTGCATTTAAACTCTTGGAGGTTGTAGCTATCAGGGAAGCAAGTATATGAAAAGGTGTTTCACAGGCAGAAAGTGCAAGAAAAGAAGCTGATGGAGTAGAAGTGCTGGCTGCATTTAGCTGTTTTGACTGTGAAAGAGAGGGACCTTGTGGGCAATCTTGAGTAAAGTCATATAGAGGTGGCATCAGAGAGCTAAGCTTGTCAGAGCAGAAGCCATGAAAAGATTTGTAGAAGAGACAGTGGGAAGCTACATCCCATCAGTGAGAAAGTGACTAGAGTCATACTGCCAGGTTGGGATTGATAACATTGCAGATTCTCTTCTGGATCCTGTCAAGAACTTCAAGATGATTAGCAGAGGGGTGCCTGACCAGATATCACAAAAGATATGCATGAGCGGATGGTTGATTTGTATATGTGTAAGATGGATTCAAGCAAGAAAAACTTTCTGGCTCAACACAGTAACCCAACCTTCCTAGCAGTAGATTTATCTATTGATTCAATGTAGTCATTCCACTTGAGGTTGGCTGAGAGGATGAGGCCAGGAAGGCACAGTGTATTTCTTTTGGGGAGACTAACTTGATCCATGCTGATAGGGATCATCAGGGACAGTCTATGGTGGTTAATAAAGAGCAGGTTCATTTTGGAAGCATTCAACTTTACAAGCCATTTCTTGTCACATTGGAGATCCTTTTCAACATCAGCAGCAAGGTTATCTTTCTTTGCCTTAGCAGATTTTTTACTGAGGCAGGAGTAAATGGTGGTGTCATCAGTGTAAATGTCTACTTGGGATTTGATCACATCAGAGAGATTGTTGATGAATATCAGAAAGAGAGTCAGACCTAGGATAGAGCACTGGAGGACACCCACATTTGTGTGATAGGGTCTGGAGGCATGCCATTCAAAACGACCTTCATTGCGCAATTTGAATCAAATCAAACAAGCATCCAGTGATATAATAGCCTTGTAGCTTGAGCAGAAGGCCAGCATACCAAAGCCTGTCAAATGCTTTGGAGATATCCAGGGCAACAGCTTGAGCTTTACTGTTCTTATTTCAATAAAATACAAATAAATGTTTAAAAATTAATATAATGAGATTTTCTAGAATTCTTTTTTTATATACTATCTCTCACTTTCAAGACAAACCTACCATGAAAATTATTGACTTTTTCTATTTTTTTAAAGTGGCAAACTCAGAAAATCAGCAGGGGATGAAATACTTGTTTTTCCTAATGTACCTAATAAGTTAATCTAATTTGATAGCAAAATAGGGACTGGGAGGGATAGTTAGAGGACAGATATGTTTAGAAATATGAATAATAAGAAGTTGAGGAGAGCCATGATTTCTCAATTTGCAAAAAAGAATGCTTTCATTGATTCTGCTAGCATCAGAATTTTCTTGTTTTCTAGTATTGAAAGAAAACTAACGAAGAAAGGTTTTACATTTGATTTTTCTTTTATTTTCAAAGTGTAAAAGAAGAGGATATTGATCTGTAAATACCCTTAAATATGCATCAGTAGCAGGGTAGTTAAATGTGAGACTTGAAGCAACAAAAATATGTCACACACTGTTTTCCCCTGTCTTTTTCCCTCTATCCACACTGTAAGTATCAGATTTTCCAAGCCCTCCCTCCTCATTACCTGTCCTAGAAACTTCATCTGTCTCTTCTTGATGTTAAGTATAAACTTATTTTTCATTTTCATTCTCTCCAAAACTTTGTTGTTGCTCTCATGTTTAGTCCATGGTATCCTCAACATCCTTCTGTAGAACTATAGTTTTGTTACTTCAAGTCTTTCCTTTATCTTTAAGGTGATTACCCAGCATTTGCTGCCATATAGAAGGACAGCTATCTCATAACACTTTTATAGCAGTTGCTATGTTTCACAAATACATGCATACATGCTTTTCTACATGTCATTTTGTTTGACTGTGATGGGCTAATAAATCACTTTTGCTCGGATGAGCTTAAGTCACTGATGCCTCCTCAACAGGTGTTTACCCATGCAACCAGACTGGCAACTGGGTCCCACCCATTCACAGTCAGGTTAGCCAAACGCAGACAACAATTCTACTCCTGCAGCTTCCTCTCTCGCACTTCCCGCCTGTGGAACTCACTCCCGTATTCTTGCTTTCCTCACGGCTACGACCTCCAGAAATTTAAAAGCAAAGTTAATACTCACCTACTAACCACTGGACTCTAGCTCTCTCCCCTCCCCTGTATAATCTTCACGTTCTCTCCGCCCATGTATCTGTCATTGCACCTGCTTTCTCAGCTTTCTATTGTTCCTTTCTAACTAGCTTGTACTCCTCACTCTTTTCTAATTAATCTTTCTACATTTGTGTAACCCCCTGCACATCAGTGGCGTTTCTGCCTTGCTCAGGGTGAAATGATTAAAAAAAAAAAAAAAAAAAGGACAATTTAACAATCGCAGTTTTCTTTGAAAACCTTTGGCTCTTAACAAACCTGCTAGTCTGTTTAATATGCATGTTGCAATTGGTTAATTTTTAACCAATCAGATATTTTTAATGTAAGATTGAGTTTTCTGCAGTGCTCCTGGGAGCCTACGTTTTTTTCCTTAAATACAGCTACTTTTCACAGCTTGTAGTAAGATTTTGGCTGTCATCTGAATCCACGTCAGTTTGATACACAATTTTGCTCAAACACTTAAACACACACACAGACACAATATTTCGTAATACAAACTTACACTCTTTCACTTTGGACATTTTGCTAAGCGTATCATTTAAACATTGTTGAATCAAAACTTATTTCCACACAACACTTCAAAGCAATTGTATCTCTGTTTTAATCATTCTTCTCAAACAAACTTTGTTTTGAACAATCGTTCAAAAAAGATTTATCTCACTAGAGAATTTTATTCAAACAGTTGACTTCCAACCAAAACTACAGTCAATAGGAGAGAACTTTTTCTTCTTCATCCACATTTTGTACACAGATTAGACATTGCATGTTTTGTTTTCACTGTTGTATTTTTATCAATACATATTTGTTGTTGGTTACAAATTGGCATTGTTATTTATTTCATGAAGAATCTTTAATATAAATAAGTGGAGGCATAAGACCCCTACACTCTTTTCTTTATTTCCAACAAAATTTTCCTGTCTCTTAATACTTTACTCAGTTTTTAGAATGTATCCTTGGCAATACCAATATTCCTTTAGATCTTTGTATTGCAATTTATGTCTTCTGTTAGAACACTTCCCGGCTTTTAAAATTCCTGTAGCTGCTCGATTTTAATATCCTTGACCTGTAATTGGCATTTTCGGCTCCTCTTTTTGCTCAGCTACATTTTATGTATCTTTCTGTTTCTTGCAGCGCTTAATAAGTTTTTCTTTTTTTATTTCTCCCAAACCCTGTTCTACCATCCATTCGCTCAAGTTCATTAAGTCTTTTGCACTGTTTTCCTCTGTCCCTCATTCTGTCCTGTGAGTATCAGATTTTCCAAGCCCTCCATCCTCATTACATAAACCAGAAATTTCAACTGTCTCTTCCTGATGTTAACTATAAGTTTCTTTTTGTTTCCATTTTCTGCAAAACCTGATCGTTGTTTGCATGTTTGGTTCATGACATTCTCAGTATCTTTCTGTAGAACCACACTTCTCTTCTTCATCATTGAGGATAAACAATATCAAACAAAATACAGTAATATACTGAGCAGTATTAAACAAATTTTAGAATGAACTCTATATTTTGTACATTACTGTTTTGCATACTGTATGTTTAGTACAAGGAATTTTTTATTATTTCTTATATTATTTATGTGTTACTTTATTAATTTTTACTTTATTTGTTCATTTTATTTATTTGGATGAATTTCATAGAAAGAGAAAGCAATCACCATTTATGATTTTATACAACATGCAATACTGACAGGTTGAATTTTTCATTTTATGAGATTTTATAGCCCCTAGCTAGAAACAATGGACAATGATTTATGGGCCACAAACTACACCTATGACATGGCATACATATCACACTGTTTGCCATCTCAGTCACAGTCTGTGATGACCTGATAATCATCCTAATAGTTATCAACCAGAATCAGAATCATTCATGTAGCCTGTCTCTAAAAAATGATACACAGTAGAGAGAGACAGTAGACAGTCTCTCTTTTAGAATCACTCATGTGGCCTGTTTCTAAAAGTAGATGGACACAGCAGAGAGTCCTTCTTTCAGTATCATTCATGTGGCCTATCTTTAGAAGTAAATAGACATATGAAAGTCTTTCTTTTACAATCATTCATATGGCCTGTCTCTAAAAGTAGATAAATACAGTAGAAAATCTCTCTTTCAGAATAATTTATGTGGCCTATCTCTACAAGCAGTTATACACAGGAGAGTCTTCTCTTTCAGCATCATTCTTGTGGCCTATTCCTAAAAGTAGATAGATGTGAGAGTCTCTCTTTCAGATTCATTTACATTGACTGTCTCTAAAAGTTGAGAGACACAGTAGAGAGTCTCTCTTTTAGAATCATTCATGTAGCCTGTCTCTAAAAGCAGATAGACACATTGAGAGTCTCTCGTTTCAAATCATTCATGAGGCACATCTCTAAATATATAATAGATGCAGTAGTGTACCATTCTCAGAACTCTTCTTGCAAATTTGTCAGTGAATTCTCATGAGGTCACTCAAAACAGCAGTAACATTTAATTTGAGATAAAACAATGCATTCAGTTCAAATACACTGTCATATTTTATTAAGCATTGCATTATTTATCATTATCTAAAAATTTGTACCCATTGACATTTATCTGATCGAATCGATTTGGCCAAGAGAACAGTGTGTACTGTCTCCTATATAATATCAACATGTATGTACTGTTAAATATATAAGAACAACTAGCAGTAGAGTCCGGCTTTGCTCGAGTGTGATGAAAGCTTTAAAACTAATCCATGGTCCTGGAGCTCAGACTCTTTGGATGTTGGCATGAAAGACTAAAAAGCAATAGTTGTTTCCAGTTAAAGCGAAACCGTAGACTGAAAGAAAAATAAATGGATATAAGTCAAATTTTGATTTCCTGGTATCGATATCAAATAAGTTTCTTTCATTGTAAACTGAATTTTGAAGTCTAAATAAGTCCTCTGAGTAAATGGTATCATGGCTGAGAATAAGAACTACAATTATACCTACTTAGAGCCAAACCTGAACCAAAAACTAAAATAAAAGGGCTGAAAAAAATGCAGACATACAGGCAGATAAACAGACACACACACAAACATCTTGCCTTTTACATATATATATATTAATATATTATCGATTTTCTGCACTATTGTAAGAACTGCAACCTTGAAACTTCTGAATATTGTTTTTTATGTCTTTGTCTGTGAGTGTATCAAATTTGATTAAAATCAGACCACTCCTTCTATAACCTGATTTTTTCGATTATTGATTTTCGATATTTATCGGGGGTACCTCAACACAAAACCTAGCTAAGAATACTCACAGACACTTATAGTACAACTGTGTAAATTTTCAAGAAAATCGGTTCAGCCGTTTCAGAGTCTATAGGTAACAGACACACACAGACAAATTTCCATTTATAAATAAGTTTAGATATAAGTTGGAATCTACTACAGGAAACGAAATTAGGCAAATAAGAATACAAGAAAGCTATAGTTAAAAGTGAAAGTGAATAAATCTTGTAAAGTTGGTCATATCTGAATGAAGAAGTGTACATGTTACTCTCTCTTTGGGGTAAAGTCCAGATAATAGTCAAAAAACATCATTAGAACTAAGGAAGCTGAGGAAGATAATAAATATTGATCTGTTGATTTGAATTGCCTACCATGAAATGAAACATTATGTTGTGTTTCTTTGTTTAGCAAAGTGAGGTTTGGGGTCATACCCCAAATTTTTGATGCAATTAGAATTACCCAAACACCTTCTGCTATAAAAAATAGTCCCTTCTGATGGATAGAGTAATAAACAATTATTTTGATGTTTGTTGGAAGTTGGCTTTTTTTTTTCAGAACTTATACCTGAAAAGGATGGAAGTATGGATATACTGATGACAATAGCAATAATTCAGCAAAGAAATTTGATTAAGTTAGGTTGGTTAATTTAAGGGCATATTATAAATTTGCTATATTATTTAAAGTTTAATGTTGAATATAATTCATACAGAACAAAAATTTACAAATAATTAATAGATAAGTAGCTATAAAACTATATCTACATTTTGTTTTGTATATTCCAGTTAAAGTAAAAAAACATTTGGAAGAGATGCAATTTGTACAGGAGTAAAAAACACAGATTTACACAGGAGTCAAAGATCAAGATTTTCATTAGAGTAGAAAAGATAGGCAGAAGCCTTGTTTGCATCAAAGTCAAAAAACAGATGTGCATCCTTGTGCAAATTAATTGAAAAAAAACAAATAATTTTTCCTAGGAACTTTCACACTTTCTCTGATCACATATACATTGTCTCTTGGTGTTGTTTTCTTTTCCAACTGCATTTTCCTTTACGTTTTTGGCCGATGGGTCCAGTTTGTTTCTTCACCTTGATGACACAACTGACAATTGAAAGGCTGACACCAATAATATTGACATTGTCTCTGTAAGGCTTGCCAATATGTTCGTGTAGCATTATAATTTTTCTATACCTTCTTGGTATAAAGTCCATTGCAGACAATAGCCATAAGACAACTAATTGGCAATTGAGATAATAATGTCTAGTCTTAATAAAAATCTGATTTTTCAACATCAAACAAATTTCATCATACATCCCATAAATAGATTCATATTACTGCACACCACTACAAATGACCTAATCTGAGGAAAAAAATAGAAATTGATTGTACTCTGTCACTCCACTGGGTCTAAAACTGACCATATGGTGAAAGAAAAGAAACTAAAGCAGTTGTTTCAATTAATTTTGGCCTCTGTATTTTGGGATGTGCAAGGTATTTTGTTCATCAATTACTTTGAGAAATGAAGAACCATCAATAGTGAATATCATATAGCATTATTAGTGCATTTAAAAGAAGAAATCACAAAAAAAAAAAAAACACACACAAATGAAGAAGAAAAAATGTTTTCAAGTATCCACCCAAATGATCCATTTTAATGTACATGTTTGTGAGGGAGAGTTTATACCCCTACCGGAGATGTGATTAGTATATTCTAATCCCTGCCAACAAAGAGAAAAGAGATTTGAAAATTCAAATAATGTTGGCAGGAAAATAGGTTTAAAAATAAATGTTTGTGTAAAATGAAGGACTTCTTTTTTCATATTTAGGCTACACACTTACCAATGTACCTTTGTAAAACAGGCAAATTGGATTAGTTATTAGCAAAAGATTAAAATCTACACACTTAATAGCATTGTTATGTTGTTTTTAGTAATTGAACAATAAATTCAATGGCATCCAGTTCAATGCATTGTCCACATATCTATCTCTCTAGACTAAGTCAGCAGTGTATGTTGATCAAGATAATAGTTAGATAAATCTCACAAAGGGCATTTAGCTGATTATTTCAAGAATAATGACTCATTCTTTTATGAACCATTCATTCTTTAAATGTTTGATGTCCTTGAAGACTTTGCTGGCAATCTGTATTGTTTTTTTGCATTTGAAAGCTTTAGTCAGCCTTTGCTTTTTCCACAATTATATCTTTGCATTTTCAAATGTTTTCTAACTTTTTTCTTGGATTCAGTTCTGATTCTAACAATTCTAAAGAGGCAATAAAAAATACATTGAAAAAAAAAGCTTTGCTCTTTCATTTTTTTCTGCTCAGCATATATTCCTACATTTAAGATGTAAACAAATGCGTTAAAAAAAAAGCAACAAAAACGAGACTTTGAAAATATCTTAATGCAATGAAGAAAGGAAAGCATAAATAAACTTTGGTATGAGGTTAAATATGGAACTGAATGGTGTACCACCTTCATCAGTCCTAGATATTTCCTCAGCAAGATATTCTACTTAGCGTTCTATTTCTGTGATAAAAAGGAGCTAATTACCATTTCCTACAAATCAAAAACCAAAAAGATTATTCCATCATAAATGTCAATGATATAATGATTTTCATCCTTAGCTTTTTAGCATATAAAAGTAACATTTTAGATTTTATCTCAAAAAAACATAAAAAAAAATAATATAACCTAAGTTTTGAAAAATCATATAACACCTGAATTTTTCCAAATATTTAGATATGTCTATTTATATTGATACTAGCAATATAGCCCAGTGTTGCTCAGGTGTAATGAAAGCTTTTATATATATATATTATTGATTTTCTGCACTATTGTAAGAATTGCAACCTTGGAACTTCTGAATATCGTTTCTTATGTCTTTGTCTATGAGTGTATCAAATTTGATTAAAATCGGACCACTCCTTCTATAACCCGATTTTTTTGATTATCGGTTTTACCTCAACACAAAACCTAGCTAAGAACACTTGCAGACACTTATAGTACAACTGTGTAAATTTTCAAGAAAATCAGTTCAGCCATTTCGGAGTCTATAGTTAACGGATACACACACACACACACACACACATACACACACATATACACACACAGACAAAGTTCCATTTATAAATAAGTTTAGATAAACAAAAGTTGGTACAAATGCAGTTAGTGTATTTTCTCTTCAGGAAGTCAGGGATTTTCCTCCAATCATTTGATAACCAAAGTGCATTCTAAAAGCTAAGCAGAGTATTAAGAAAGAGAAAAATTTCATTAGAAACAAAGAAAAGAATACTGAATTCTTACTTAATATCAGTCTTCCTATATGGCAGTGAATGCTTGACAATCTCTTCAAAGATGAACAAGAGACTAAATCTGGTTGTACAGAAGAATGCTGAGGATACCATGGATCGATCATGTAAGCAATGATTAAGAATTGTCCATTTAGGATTTTATGGAGATTCTGAAGAATTATGGTGGATGTAGTAATAATGGCAAGTAAGAATATGTTAGTTTGGTGTAAGAAATATTGTGGTATGTTTGGGTCAGTGATAATAGCTAGTTAAGTTTAATTATATGAAAGAAGACCAGCCTTTCCTCCCCCTGCTTTTAAACTTATGTCACATTTTTGTATTTATTACAAAATAAATATCACTCTTCACTATAATACCTAGACTTTTTAAATTTAAGTGCAGTACTAGATTGGGGTTGAGATCTCATCAATTTACAGCTGAGTTGTCTAACAGATTTTTTTTTCTCACACTTATTTCCTGTAGATTTCCCTTCCATGCTTTCTAGCCAAATTTACTCTGCAAAAATTTAAATCCAATGTCAATACTGTCCTCCTGATTACACTTTTCTCTTTCTGCTTGTTGTTAATGTTTCAGTTCTTAATTCTTCCTCATCCTGTAAAACCCTTGTGTTTTAGCGGCTTTACTGCCTTGCATGAGGTGAAACTGATTAAAAAATAATGTACAAAGTGTTACTGGTGCAGTAACACTTTATTCAGATAATAAGTTAGAATCTATTCTCAACCAGCCATCTCAATATGGAAAAAGACTCCATTTTAAAAGTACAATGTTCATTCGACACAGCAATCTGATGAATTAGTGTTTACCAAATACAAAGACAAGTCATTTGATCAAAACATTTTAGGGCCTATGCTTGATTGTTTTTTTTCATCTTTACATTAATTTCTTTGCTTGCAACATATTCTTTTCTCACACTTCTCTCTTGTGGAATTCCAGTTTCTGTGCTTTGCTCTCTAGCTACCATTAATCTGTAAAAATTGAAATTTAATATCAATTGCTATCTACTTGTTATATATCCATAAATAACAAACACGTATATATATATAAAAATATATCAGTGATATTTTTATTAATGAACGATGGACCGTGTGGCCTATGAACAGAGAGTTGAGGGAGCGCGCCTCTAAGGGTTGACAGGGGTGACGGGGGGTGTCGTCGTATCTGTTCTCCTCTACGTCTCTCTGCCTAGACTGCCTGTCGAGACTGACTGACTCGACTCGTCTGTCGAGACTGACTGACTTCTTCTTCGACTTCTCGCGAATCCTTGTTTTCGAGGTCTTTTTATATCTTCCAAAACCGGAACTTGTTTCTTCCGGGTTTTGCCTCGATCCGCGACGCCTACACGACGCCTACGTAAATTCTCAGAGACACCTGTTCTGTCTGCCTCTTGTGGCCATTTCCGCTACTGCCGGAAAACGCCCCCGCTTGTATCAGCTTCCTTCTTCGGGTGGGGCCAGATTATTATATTACATACTGTCCTTCTAATTACTCTTTCCATTTCCCACTCATTGTTAATGTTTCTGTTCCTTATTTTTCCATGTCCTAGAAACCCTTGAGTGTTAGTGGCTTTACTGCCTTGCATGGCGTGATTCCAATTTAAAAAATATAACATGAAGTGCATTAGGGTCAGGTCTTTGTCAGCTAAACTGTTTCCACCACCAAGCTTTATGGTGAGGTGGGTGGAAAGAAAACCGGCGGAATTCAAAACAAGACTTGTCTTGTAGTATCAATAGATATGCTGGCCTTCTGTGCAAGCTCCAGAGCTACTGTATTTCTGGATGATTGTTTGAGTTAAACCAATCATTCCTATCAAATCATGAAATGAAGGTTGTTTTGAACAGACAAACTTTAAGAGTCTTTCATACAAATGTGGGCATCCCTTAAGGCTCTATCCTAGGTACTACATTTTTCCTGATTTTCATCAATGATCTTCCTGATGTAAACTTTTTTCAAGTAGATATCTATGCAGATGATATTTATTCCCTTCTCAATAAAAAATTTGCCAAAGCTGACAAAGTAAACTTGGCTACTGGCCTTTAAAAGGTTGGTTGGTTGGTTGTTTTGTTTTTATGGCATATCAACCTCAGCGGGTCATTTATTGCCAACTAAATTTTATTTATTTATTGCTGGTAATACCTTTGTCTTTCAACAATTGTTTTTTTTTATATATATAAGTTTTGTGTCTAGTAATACTTCTTTCTTTTTGAGTATCAAGATTCATTGGAATTTGTTTTTAAGGGCAGGGTCCCCAAGTCTTACCCTGTTATTTAACCCATAACTGTAGGGAAGGGATGGATTAATACCTTTCCTAAGGGTACCAGTGCTTAAGAGAATGCGGGGTATTCAACTGGAATTTGAATTTGGCTCACAGATTTCTCTTTCCAAGCCGATATCCACTGCACCACAACGCACATCCGTCACTATATGCTCACAGCACCTGGTATTCCCAAGCGGTCACCCATCTAAGTACTGACCAGGCTCAACATTGCTTAACTTCAGTGATCGAATGAGAACTAGTGTATTTAACATGATATGGCCATAAGCCCCCTTTAAAAGGACCTTCAATCTATTATTGAATGGGGTAGGAAATTGTTTGTAAATTTTAACCCACCAAAACGAAGCATTCTTTAACCACCATAGCAAAACTTTCTTGCCTACCATCAGAATAGATGATGCTAGTCTCCTAGAGAGCAACACAATTACATCCTTAATCTTACTCTCTCAAATGATCTCAAATGGAATGATGACATAGAATCCATAGTTGCATCTACTGCTAGGAAGTTTTGGTCACTATGTCAGGCCAGGTAGTTTTTCTTGTCGGAATCCATTTTGCACATTTTTAAATCTACCATTCATTTGTGCATTGAATAACGTTGACATATCTGGTTGGGTGCTCCTGCTATTCACCTTGAGGATCTCAACAAAATCCAAAGGAGGATCTGCAGTATAATTGATCCTGACTTCAGCTCACCTTCAGTCACTTTCTCACCAAAGCGATGTGGCTTCCCTCTGTCTTTTCTACAAGTATTTTCATGGTGAGCATTCTTCCTGGTTCCCTGACCACATGTATTTAGTCATACTACTAAATAATAGTAAACATTTAAATAGGTAAAGGTAACTGTCTCTTCTACTCTAATAGTTTCTTTCCTCACACTTCCCATTTGTGGAACCCCCTATTGTTTGCATGCTTCCCTGATAGCTAAAATCTTCAGAAGTTTAAATGCATTGTCAATTGCCATCTCCTATCTATTTGATTCCTATCCATTCTTCAACATCTTCTGTATGTTTGTTTTTCTCTCACTGTAACCCATTGCACACCAGTTGCAATCCTGCTTTGCTTGATTATGAAAAAATAAGCTCAAGAAGATTTATTTGACTAAATTAGCTTTATTGCAGAAAACATTTATTTTGTTATTGTGGATAGTTACAAGTAAGAGGGTAGATGGGATGTGCTTATTTTATTATAAAAGTGAGGAATTAGTCTAAGTGGTTTTTACAGACTTCCAGAGAATCTTATCCTTTTATTGTTCTCTCTGTTTCATTCACTCTGTTGCATCTTACTGACTTTTATTGCCTTTCTTGAACTGATATGATCAGAAAAAATTATTCTGATTATCAGAATTTTGTAGGGACTGAAACATGAGTACAGAGGTTATAGTAGGATATCCCAGCCAACAGAGATCACTTTCTGTTGGGATTTCAAAGAGATATGAGGTTTGGCATTGTTCTGATTGAAGATGACATCCTTCTGAATAAATCAATTTCAAATACTTCATTTATTTGCTGCTTTTAAGCAATTTAATTGGAAAAAGTGCTTGTTTGAAGTCAACATCTGATTTTATAGAAGGAGTTTGTAATACATAATATCTTGTTATAGTTTATAAAATGGCGAGTGTTCTAAAAATAGAAAAAGATAGACACACTGACGCCAAGAATTCAAAATTGGGCAGCAAAATAAGGAACCATTTCTTTTGGTAGAAGTAGGAGTTAAGGACAGTAGTTTTGTGTAGCAGATTTGAAAAAGGAAAGCCGCTAGTCAGTTGACGACTAGAGTCCAGAAGGGATAGGCTCGTTTACTATTAGCATCCCACAGTGAAGAGAATTTAGCTAGTCTGCTCCTGTATCCACACAAAATTTAAAGGTTGTAACTTGATGTAAAAACCTAAAGTTTTATACCAAAAATAAACATCATTAATTCAAGTTTGTGTTATCTTCTAATTATACCAAAATGAAGCAACGCAACACTACTTTTAAAAATAGGTTTAAATAACTATAGCTACACAAACTAGTTTGACTATTACTACTAAATGGGTAGTATGATAGTTATAAAAGATCAGCTTTCCCAAATTCTCACACGCTTAATTTGTCATTCATAGTTGCATGTGAACAATGAAACATTATTTCTTAAGAAACAGCAAATATTAAGAGTATCATTAATTCAAGTTTGTGTTATCTTCTAATTATACCAAAATGAAGCATCACAACAACCTTTTCAATCCCACCGTATATACATCAATATCTTCTTCAGATACAAACTAGTTTTTGGGGTGGTTAATAATGACTGACTTCCCATTGTCATAAACAATTCATTTTTCATCACATGTGATTATTCTTTTCAAAAAAAGTTATTTTTTTGTTTTTTTTATCATTTCAACCCAAGCAATGTGTGAACACCACTAGTGTGCAGTGGGTAACAGTGAGAGAAAAGATGGTACAGGGGTTATTTAAGAAAGAATAAAAAATAAACAGGATTCAAGAAGAAAAAATATGGCAATTGATATTGCATATAAACTTTTGGAGATTGTAGTTATCAGGGAAGTAAGTAAACTAAAGGGAATTCCACGGGCATGAAGTGTGAGAAAAAACTGTTGGAGTGGAAGTGAAAGTCATATTTAACTATTTCAATGGTAAAAGGGTGGAACGTAAATGCCAATCTTGCAGCATGCTTAAATTCTTGTGGTCAGGGAACCAAAGAAAAAAGCACATCAGTGCAGTTACCATGAAAATATTTGTAGAAAATATAGCAGGAAGCCACATCATGTTGGTGAGAAAGTGACCAAATGTAATATAACAATCCCGCCCCACCCGAGGAAGCTGAGCAAGCGGGGGTGTTTTCCGGTCGTTGAAAGGAACGGATGTTTATTTGACCTTATTTCTGGCAGTAGCGGAAATGGCTACAAGAGGCAAACAGAACAGGTGGCTCTGAGAATTACATGGGCGTGCGTGGGCGAGGCAAAAATCGGAAGTACCGGTTTGGAGATTATAAAAAGTCCTCGGGCACGGATTTCACCAGTCTGGGCAGAGAGTCAGAGAGACGAGACAGTCCGGTAGACCAGACCAGAGGAGCAACAGATACGACGACTCTCCCCCGTCACCCCGTCAACCCTTAGAAGAGCGCTCCCTCAACTCTCTGTATCCTAGGCTACACGGTCCATCGTTCATTAATAAAAATATCACTTGATATATTTTTATATACAGACGTGTTTGTTGTTTATTGATATACAACACAAAGTCAAGATGCCAAGGTAGAAATCATTATGTTACAGATCTTTCTTTGGATTTTGCTGAGATCCTTGAGACGAATAGCAGGAGAACCCGACCAGATTTGGCAACAGCATAAAATGCATGGGCAAATGGTAGATTTATAAATGTTGTTTTTATTGTGATTGAGCAGAGAATTGCTGATGGGAATGTTGTCCATTACATTTACTTTTCAATTTTATTGTTCAGGACTTCACATATGCAAGTGTTTTTTAATGTCTTACAATATATGTATGAAATATGTGGGCTATCTCTTTGATTTTATGTGCCATGTGACTTGGATTATTTTAAATCAGCCTTCTCATTTAGTCATAATTAATGATTAAATGCCTGATAGAACATTATTTTATCTTCTAGAACAAAATTCCAACTTCTGAAACTAGCATACCACTTACAGTATTATCAGCTTTGGCACCATCTCCATAAAAGATGTGTATTGTCTTTACTATTTATACATTTTTTCCTTTCCAAAATTTAAAGAGCATCAATTGAGAAAAATGCATATCAAATTTTGCCATCTTTACTTTTAATATAATCCAGACATGAGCCATATAGAAAGATGCTTTAAAATGTCATCTTTAAGGATATATATATATATATATATATAGTGTATTGAGGCAGCAGATAATTTTTTAAACATATATTGTTAAATATAACAGATAATGAATGTCTATTACGCTTTAATCATGAGCCGTTCTAAACATCATATTTTGGCTATAATATCAGGTGAAAATAAAGACAAAAATTTTTCAAGATTTTGATATTTTTTATTATGCTAGTTCTAAGCTTTTGTCTCACATGAGCCATCTTCAGAGAGGTTACAGGGATGTTAACATAAAGACATTGATCATCAAAGATGATTTTATCTTGTGTTGACATAAAACTTTGCTATGCAATTATAACAGTCACCAAATAGCAGATGCAGTTTGTAAATTTGTAATGTGGTTCTATGACGTCACACCATGTGAGAGACCAAAATAATAATAATAATAATAATAATAATAATAATAATAATTGCATATACACACAATAAAAAAGCCTTCAGATACTGGAGGCTATTTACATTAAATCTAAGCAACCCACACTTAATAAAATCATATTTCAATCTGGTTATAACACATTACATTGTATTTAGACATATGGTTCTATTAACATTTTGGTCTCGGACTGGTGTGATGTCATAGAACCTTATTACAAATTTATGAACTGTGTCTGCTATTTGGTGACATCATTGTATAGCAATGTTTTATGTCAACACAAGATAATATCATCATTGATGGTGGATGTCTTTATGTTAACACCTCTGTAACCGCTTTGAAGATGGCTCACATGAGCCAAAAGCTTAGAACCAGCATAATAAAAAATATTCAAATGTTGACCAATTTTTGTCTTTATTTCCAGTTGAAATTAAAGCCAAAATACAATGTTTAGAACAGCTCATAATTAAACATAATAGACATTCATCGTCTGTTATATTTAACTATATATATATATATATATATACATATCCGCAGACAGATTTGTTTCGCCGTATCACAGCTTATCAGTACAGTTAGACTTTGATTGCTTTTTTACCCAGGATTGAAACCTGATCGAAATAGCGTCACTTGGCGACTCTACCCCTGGGCTATGGTCATTCGGTGGAAGTAGGCAGACTTTTTAGTGCATATTATTATACGCACCCAGTACCTAGAGCACTCTAATTCATTTCACTGAATGAGCGATGCGTACACGCCGGAGTAGCTATATATATATATATATTACACATAGGCAACTAGTAGCAAGAAACTATTAAAGGTACATCAAAATAGAAAAAGTGCACAAAACTACACAATGTGGTAGAGTTAAATATAATTAACATTTTGGTTGTTTCCAAAACCTGAAACCAGCCATGACTCGAGTTTCATACATGTAAGTGCAATCGTCAGGCCATCAGAATACCAGGTTAAATTACTCCTGAACATTTATAACCCAGATGAGTGTAAGGTGGTAAAAACACTGGGGTGTTGACATCATGCAATCTGATAGTCAGGCTTGATGCCAACACCTCTGTGTTTTTACTACCTGATACTCAACCATGTTATAAATTTTCTAGTGTAGTTTAGCCTGGCATTCCAAGACCTAACGATTGCATTTACATGCATGAAACTTGAATCCCAGCCTGTTTCAGGTTTTGGAAACAATCAAAATTTTAATTATATATATATTTGTCATCTATATACAAGTCTATTTCACTGTATCACAGCTCATCAGTGTGGCTAGACATCCACTTGCTTCTGGCCGGGATTGAAACTCGACCGATTTGGTGTCAGTCAGAGTCACTAACCCCTAAGCCATATAGAATCAGAGAAGGGAATGAGTTTGAGTTTGAGTTTGAGTTTTGTTTAATGGCATACCAACCTCCATGGACTATTTAATGCCAAAAAGGTGGGGTTTTAAGGTATTTTTTTTAATATTTAGTTATAGTGAGAAGGGTGATTTAGTCAGATTTTAATGAAAATTTTTTGTTTTTATTATTTTTTATTTTAGAAAACTGAAAATATTTTCTAGATTTTGTATTAAAAAATGTTTTACTGAGACTAATTTTTGTCCCTTCAAAAATGTATCTTTTTCTATAAAAGTTTATTTTTATGTATATATTCCTCTAAAAGTCTATTTTTATACTTTTGTAGTGTTTTGACCCCAGTTTGGGGGTTAACTATTTGCCTATAGCTAGGACCCTGACAAGTGCTACCACTCCAGGTTAGGGTGGACCTGGGAACAACAGCAATTAAGAGGTGGTTCCATGCTTCTCATAACCTCCCAATCAGAGGCCTTGCTGCTGGATGCAGTTTACCATCATGTCCAGGACCCCAAAGAAATGAAATTTTAGTATGTTGCATATAAGCGGAGTATACACACACCAGTCACTAAAGGAACTCAATTCATTGCTGAAGAGTAATGCATATATATATATATATATATATATATATATATATATATATATATGCATTACTCTTTTTATGATATAATATATTGTTATCAAGATATATATATATATATATATATATATATATATATCTTGATAACAATATATTATATCATAAAAAGAGTAATGCATATATATATATATATATATATATATATATATAACTATATATAACTATATATTTTCTAAACAACATTAACAACATTAACAACCTAACAAAACAGTTTCTAAAATGCAAATACCCAATAAAAATAATAAAGGAAGCACTACATAAAACCATCCACATAGACCGCAGCACACTTCTCACATACAAAAAACGAAAAGACAATAACCGAATTCCCATGGTTTTTAACCATAATCAATATTCCCACACACTCATCAAAAATTTAAAAAATGATTACAGGAACCTCCAATCAAACAAAAACATCAAAGACATTTTCGATAGGCCACCCATAAATGCAAAGAAACAAACACCCAACCTATCAACTATCCTCACTTCTAACAAATATTTAAATAATACAAACCTATCAGGGAATTTAAAATGTGGAAAGCCCCGTTGTTTAATCTGTAAACATCTAATAACAGACAAAACATTCTCTGTACCCAACACAAAAATAAAATTACACCCACCAAACCTTACTTGTGATAGCAAAGACATCATCTACTATCTCTTCTGCTCAATTTGCCCCAACAGTGGATATATCGGCGAATCCGGTAATAGCTTTAGATTTCGCTTCAATAATCACAAACTAAATATACGACAAAAAAATGTATACTCCCCAATTGCAGCACATTTTAATCAACCCGATCACACTTTAGAAAATTGCAAATGTTTACTAATAGACTCCAATTTTAGTTCTACATACACACGCAGAAAGAAAGAAAAATACTGGATTTTAAAATTAAACACACACAAGCTAGGGTTAAACAGGGACTTAGGTGTGTTGAATCTCTACAAATATTTCAATAGGTAAAAAGAATGTTCTTTCAGATATTCCAAGGAATTTTTTATCTAAAACAAACAGACTTTCTCCACGGAGGTGTCGCGTGTTGATTGGTTGACCGAAAATAAACAAACGGACGTGCCGCATGCTGATTGGTTTATCGACACCACGCGATATAAACAAAAAAATAGATATTCCAAGAGATTTTTTGTCTAAAACAAACAGACTCTCTCCACGGACGTGCCGCGTGTTGATTGGTTTACCGAAAATAAACAAACGGACGTGCCGCATGCTGATTGGTTTATCGACACCACGCGATATAAACAAAAAAATAGATATTCCAAGAGATTTTTTGTCTAAAACAAACAGACTCTCTCCACGGACGTGCCGCGTGTTGATTGGTTTACCGAAAATAAACAAATGGACGTGCCGCATGCTGATTGGTTTATCGACACCACGTGATGTAAACAAAAAAGTATTAGGACGCCATCGTAAAAATACGTTTCCAATTCTAATTTAAAAATCACTTGTTTCTGATGAAGGACCGAGGGCGGTCTGAAATATAAAACACTATAAAAATAAACAAATACTGTTTAAAAAAGTACGTCTTTAAATTCAAAACTTTTTATTAATATTCTTTCCTATATATATATATATATATATATCTTGATAACAATATATTATATCATAAAAATATTAAGCAAAAACTTTAAATTCTTACATCCCTCTATATCAAAATCAACTAACAATTGCTCAAAAAAATTTATTACAAATATAGAAACAACATATTAAAGTGCGTATAACATTTAATGCCATTTTGCATTTCTACCAATTTCTGGTCAAGTCTCTTATAGTAAAATTCTTGTTTTGCAAGATAAATTTTAAAATTTTAAAGTAACTATAACAGAATGCATTTGCATGTGTTTTAAAAATCACCATCACAACAAAATTGCAAATTTTTCAGTTACAATAAGATTGTCTTCCTAATTTACTCCTAATGACCTTAGGAAAGGTCAAAAGTACTTGGGTTATAAAAAAATATTGGCACCTTTTCTTGATGAATTTCATCTTAACATCAAAAAAAAATGATCAGAGAACTGGAAATGATTGGTATAAAATAAGTAAATACAATATGTCAATGAAACAATTTTGAATGAAGATACACTACCTACATAAATAAGTAAATACATATATACATATATCACTCATGTGTGAAATAAAATCACATGTTCAAATACCATTTATTGGAAAATACTATAAACTTTTGCTCCAGCCCAATACAAGTCGCAAAATTGACTTGTATAACCTGGATATAGGAGACCCTGATATAAGATAAACTCGGATATAAGAGACATTTTCTATGGTCCAAAATTAGAGCCTGTAGTAATGTATATAAACTATACTAAAACCCGGATATAAGAGACCCTAATATAAGAGAAGTCCGGATATAAGAGATATTTTCTCTGGTCCCAAATAAGAGCCTGTGGTAATGTATATTGAATATACAAAACCCGAATATAAGAGAACTTTTATCCAGTCCCGTCAACTCTCTTATATCCGGGTCACACTATTTATTACTAACATATTCACCATACAGAGCAAGTAAACAACAAAACAAGTAAACAATAAGGAAGACTTTAAAAAATGGCAACAGAAAGAACACTTATGTTCAGAATCAGGACAAGATTGCTGAAATTCCTTGGACAAACAATGAGTAAGGATGGCTTGGAAAATTGTCATGATGACAAGAGAGATAAGAAAAAGTAATTAACCACCTACCTGATTACATAGAGTAAATGGATGTTGGAAGTTGGGCTTGGGGCTTAGCAAAGCAAGAAAAACTGATAAGAGCCACACAAGATAGACAGTTGTGAAGAGCAATGATTGCTTATATGCTGAAGGGCTGTGACACATAGAAAAGGAATATTCACTCATGCAAGAGCCATCCAAGGTAGAGGCTTACTGAATGAAGTTGTTGAATGAACATAAGAAGAGGAAGTGCTGATTATGAGGATATATAGGATAGATAATATTTGACCCTTGACTTAGAATGGTTAATATTGTAGTAATAAAGGAAGCACCCTCTTGGGAGAATGTTCTACACAGTAACAATACTTGACAAAATATGAATGGAACTTCCTTTTTGGCAGTGGAATATGAAGTAGAATATGAAGGGAATTTGGATGATTCAACCCTACTTAGATTGTGTGTTAGGTCCGAGCTGTAAAGGTCTGAAATGGTGGAATTAAAGAATGTAACTTGCCTAAACATTTGCCATGGAAATAGCAATAGAGTAGCATATATATATAAATTTCATTATAGTGTGTTTTGTTCATCTTCTATTTAGAGAAAGCATTTGAGATTTTAATTTATTTTAGTTTCTTGACAACAAAATCAAATTTAAACACTCCATCGCAGAAATAAATTTCTAAGTAAAAAAAAAAAGGAAGAAAAAGATTGATGTAGTTATCTAAGATAATTTTACATCAGGTAAATTTAAAACTAATATTGATTTTTGCATGTGATAATATCAAAGGGCCTCACCTCTTAGGACACTACCAGAGAAAAAAAGTTGTTCAATTGTGCTAAAAATAAGAGTAAAATACTTTACAGAATAAAAGATGAGATTATGCAAGCACAGAATAATAGTTGACTTTTTAAGCTAAAAAATAAACAGCCAATGAAAGTTCTTTATTTGACTTCTTTATCAGATAAGAATGGGTTTATAATTAACCTGCAGATGTTAAGTATTTTAGTTTCTTGTTTGGTTAAGAGACTTTAAAACTACTTATCTTCTATGTCATCAAAGTTATAAAGTAAGAACTGAGATTATTAATATTACTGAATTGCATCTCTCTGCAAAGAGATGCATAAAGAGATAAGAGAACTGATAGGACAAAAAACCTGTTCCTCAACAAGATGCATAAAATCCAAGGAAGGGACAATCATATTAGAGAAAGAGGAAATACTCCAGCGATGGGAAGAATACATAAAGGATCTCTTTTGCGACAAGAGAGAACAACCGAGAATACACAAGGAGATGGATGGACCGGAAATACTAAAATCCGAAGTGGAAGCTGCAATGGCCAAAATGAAAAGAAACAAAGCACCTGGCCCAGATGGCATAGTGATAGAGCTGCTGACAGCCTTAGAAGAATATGGCATAGAAAAAATTACCGACATAATAAACAAAATTTATAGCAGCGGAATAATACCAGACGACCTATGCAAGTCAATATTTATAGCGCTGCCGAAGAAACCTGGTGCAAACGAGTGCGAACTACACAGAACTCTCAGCTTAATGAGTCACATTACAAAACTGATTGTCAGAATCCTGATGAATAGAGCGAGAAGCAGAATCAGGCCAGAGATAGGGCAGGAACAGTGCGGGTTCGTCAAGGACACTGGAACAAGGAACGCCATATTCATGATTAGGATGCTCTCTGAAAGGGCATTACAAATGAAGAAAGACTTGTACCTATGCTTCATTGATTACGCGAAAGCATTCGACAAAATACGACACAAAGAATTGATGGAAATGCTAGGCAACCTCGACATTTTCGGCAAAGACATAAGAATAATCAAGAATCTCTACTGGCAGCAAACGGCCTGCATACGGACAGGTAATGACCTCAGTAGATACACAAAAATAGAAAAAGGCGTAAGACAAGGATGTGTCTTTTCACCGGATTTGTTCAACCTATACAGCGAGAATATTTTGAGGACCCTAGATGACACACCAGGATTTGTTATTGGAGGCCACAACCTGAACAACATAAGATACGTGGACGATACAGTACTGATTGCGGACACGGAAATGAAACTGCAAGATCTCATACAGAAAGGAGCAGTGGAGAGTGACAAGAAGGGACTACAAATAAACTTTAAGAAAACTGAGTGCATGGTCATCAGCAAAAGATACAACCCAAAATGCCAAATACAGGTGGGGGATAACAGAATCAAACAAGTCCAAGAATTTAAGTACCTAGGACGTGTTCTAACAGGAGATGGAAAGTGCGACACGGAGATCCGAAGGCGAATTGGCATAGCAAAGGACACGTTCCAGAAGATGAGCAAAATACTAACACACAGGAAGATCTCAATAGAAACGAAGAAAAGAGTGCTAGACTGCTACGTGATGTCAGTTCTTCAATACGGCTGTGAATGCTGGACAATATCATCGAAAATGAGGACAAAACTGGAAGCGGCCGAAATGTGGTTCTACAGAAGGATGCTACGGATATCGTGGACTGAGCATACAAGCAACGACGAAGTGTTAGAAAGAATGTCAACAAAAAGGAAATTGATGCTGAGTATCAGGAAGAGACAACTGAAGTTCCTGGGACATGCAATGAGGAAGGAGAGCCTGAGAACCTGATACTGACTGGACAGATAGAAGGAAGGAGAGACAGAGGAAGGCAGCGGATAACATATTTGCAGGGTCTGATCAGGTGGATGACGGAACAGGGGTTGCCAGGAGCAACAGGAGCAAACATACTAAGAGCCACAAGGGATAGGGAGACGTGGAGATCCATGATCGCCTACGTCCTGAAGGGACAGGGCACATAGAAGAAGAAGAAGAAGAATTGCATCTTTGCTTTAGTATCTAAACTTATTTATAAATGGAAATTTGTCTGTGTGTGTGTGTGTGTGTGTGTGTGTGCATCTGTTACCTATAGACTCCGAAATGGCTGAACAGATTTTCTTAAAAATTTTCACAGTTGTATTATAGATGTCTGCGAGTGTTCTTAGCTAGGTTTTGTGTTGAGGTACCCTTGATAAATATCAAAAATCGATAATCAAAAAAATCAGGCTATTTTAATCAAATTTGTTACACTCATAGACAAAAACATAAGAAATGATATTCAAAAGTTTCATGGTTGTAGTTTTTACAATAGTGCAGAAAATTTGATATCAATATCAGGAAATCAAAATTTGACTTATGACTTTGAGTTATGCATATAGATATACTATGGCTGCTCAAAATATTACAGGAAGCTAGAAAAATGAATTCTTTTCCTTCTTCTTCTACGTGGCATGTCTCCTTTAAGGGTGTAAGAGATCATGGTTCCCCACTATTTCTTTCTTAATAAATTTTAGCTTTTTGTTATTGTTGTGGGACCCTATTTATAAAAATGGCCTCTTCTTCCTCTTCTGTCAATAAATAACAATCTGCATGATTTCTAGGGACACTGCTGAGAGGCAGTCAATAGAGTGGAAAGCTATGACAGAACTTGCAGCTACATCAACATATTTCAACTCTAATATGATAAGACCTTGCTGCCAATCTTTTCTTTTTTTTTTTCAATTGTATCACCCCGAGCAAGGAGGTAACGCCACTGATGTGCAGGGGGCTACGTAATAGAGAAAAGATTGGAAAAGAGAAAGCCGGAAACCACATCCTAAACAGGGAACAAGGGATGAGCCTCTTAACCTGTTCAATAGATGTGGGTGGAGTGTGAACCGGGCGATAGATAGATCTATCTACTCCAATTGAAAAAAAAAACAAAGTGAGAAGATTGAAAAAGAGAAAGCCGGAAACCACATCCTAAGCAAGGAACAAGGAATGAGCCTCTTCACCTGTTCAATAGATGTGGGTGGAGTGTGAACTGGGCGATAGATAGATCTATCTACTCCAATTGAAAAAAAAAAGTGAGAAGATTGGAAAAGAGAAAGCCGGAAACCACATCCTAAGCAAGGAACAAGGAATGAGCCTCTTCACCTGTTCAATAGATGTGGGTGGAGTGTGAACTGGGCGATAGATAGATCTATCTACTCCAATTGAAAAAAAAAACAAAGTGAAAAGATTGGAAAAGAGAAAGCCGGAAACCACATCCTAAGCAAGGAACAAGGAATGAGCCTCTTCACCTGTTCAATAGATGTGGGTGGAGTGTGAATCTAGTAAAGTGATAGAGTCTAGGAACCATAGAGCTATGTTTTTTTAGGACATTTACCATGAAAGTATTCATAGAAAAGGCACAGAGAATCTACATTACTGTGGTGAGAAAATGACTAAAACCAATATGCCAGGTACCATTAATTAGACCTGAACAGTTGTCCTCATTATTGTTGTTACTATCACAGTCAATATGCAGTGTAACTATAGTTTGGACTTTCACTTCTATTTTGCTGATTACTAGCACTTGTATTTGTATATATGTTCTGTTATTCTAACACATTTGTTTGAACCGACCTTCTTGTTTCTTTGTCTTTCTGCCTGGCTCAAACAGGTCACAACAACTTGGCGATGAAGTTTTCGCCACAACAGTTATCTCTCCCACATCTTGCTCAGCCGTCCATTTACTGGCTTGAAGCAACAGATATGTGGTCCTACAGAAAGACGCTGAGGATACCATAAACCAAGTATGTAAGTATGATGAGGTTTTGGAGAAAAAGCATACAAAAAGGTAATTTATACTTAACATCAAAAAGTAGCAGTTAACATTTCTGGGGCATGTAATGAAGAAGGAGGGCTTTGAAAAACTGATACTGACACAATACTGGATAGATTATGCATTGTTTTCATCTATCTCTCTTACTTTCCGTATATCCTGTGGGTATCAAATTTTCTAAGCCCTCTTTCCTCATTATGTGCCCTAAAAATTTTGATCATCTCTTTCTGATATTAATTATAAGTGTGCTTTTCATTTCCATTTTCTCTAAAATGTTATGCTCAAATTTTCTGTCCATGGTATTCTCAGCATTTTCCTGTAGAACTACATTTCTGTTGCTTTTTTGAAGAAATTGTCTAGCATTCATTGCCATGTAGGAGGACTGACATTAAATAACAGTTCACTACTCTTTTCTTTGTTTATAAAATGTTTTTATTACAATCACTGGAATATATCATTCTCATTCCTTGTGTAGTAGTAGTAATGCCACAATTGGAAGTCATGAATTATCTCCCTATCACCACTGCTGTAGCCTGGGCCTGGTATTGAACTCACAACTCTTTGGGTCAAGTTGCAGGAACTAACCTATGTCTATATCCACTGGACCATGTGTCCTTAAGGACACATGGTCCAGTGGATATAGACATAGGACAACAACAACTGAATTTTTGGTACTTACAAAGCTAATGTCCAGTAACCCTTTTTACCAGAGTTCATATTGCAATTTTTTTATGCTAATGGTTTTCTCTAGTATTTTTTACCTGAGCTCATTTTGCAACTTTTGACACTAATGATTTTCTCTGGTACATCATATTACTAGTTTCCATATTGTATTCATCTCTATGCTTGGTCAGCTTAGGAGATTTTTGAAACCTAGCATATATGCTGATTTCTTAAGTTTACGTAATTTCCAGTGGCATTCTCTATCTATTATTTCAACTTCATTCCATAGGGGGTGATAATCCCCTTTCTCCCTACATATGTGGTCAGCTATGCTTGATTTTTCTATCTGCCCTTGTGTTACGACCTTGCGATGTTTTTGTAGCCTTACCTTTTGGGGGGGCTGCCTGTCTCTCTTTTGTATTTCTTTCTACAACTACATGGAATGGCATACACAAAATCCTTAGTCATGCCCTCTTCTGTTGGGGTGTCTTACTTGAGAGAGGTACCTGTGAAGTGTAGAACCATTTTTGAAGATTGTCCTGATGTTATATGGACCACAGAGCCTTTGTATTTTCTCCGATAACCACTTCACATAGGGTAGACAGACCGAGGCTGTTTTCTGATGCACTCTCCCTTCCATGTTTGTTGGAGCTGTTGTCATGTACCCTGTATAATTGTTTCATTGTAGAGTACTGCTTATACTGACCATTTCCTGTTCGTATGACTCTGGATCGCCGCTTATAACTTTTGCTCGATGTTGAAGGCAGCAGACAATCCCTTTCTGTACATTGTATGGGTGGTGGGAGTTGAAGTTGAGGTAATGTTCAGTGAATGTTGGCTTGTGGTATACGGATGACTTGAACCCCACCTCTGTTCGAGTTATTAGCACATCCAGGAATGACAATTTGTTGCCACTCATTTTTTCCATAGTGAACTGTATGGATGGTCTTATTGCGTTCACATGGTCAAGTAGTGTCTAGACCTCCTCCTGGTGTGGCCAGATTATGAAGGTGTCATCAACGTATCTCAGTCATAGAATTGGCTTCAGAACTGTGGATTCAAATGCCATCTCTTCAAAGTATTTCATGTGTGTGTTAGCCAGTGATGGGGATAATGGCGAGCCCATTGCTAAGCTTTCATCCTGTGCCGATATATGTCTGATCCTTATCTAAAGTGTGTTGTTTGTGTGCAGAAAGAAAGCATCTCCATCAGGTTGTCTAGTTGAACACTGGTACATTCTCCTAAGGATGAGTCTGAGGCCAGTCTGTCCTTGACTACCGATAGTGCCTCCATCGTGGGTACCTTGGGAGCATCTTTGATAAGTTCCACGAAATGGGTAGAGTTTCGAACATATGATGGTGACTTTTCTACCAGTGGGTCAATTATATCTACAAGGAAGTGTACAACAGTCAAAACATTGTACAAATGGCAACAAAGATGAGGACAATAGTCCGAATAATGTAAATACTGTAAATACTACCTCATCTCAGAAATATAGACAAATTGACATTGCATTTAGGTTTTTTAGGATCAAACTTGACTGGAAAGCTATAACAGAACTTGCAGCTACATCAACCTATTTCAACTCTAATATGATAAGACTTTGCTGCCAATCTAGTAAAGTGATAGAGTCTAGGAACCATAGAGCTATGTTTTTTCAGGACATTTACCATGAAAGTATTCATAGAAAAGGCACAGAGGATCTACATTACTGTGGTGAGAAAATGACTAAAGCTAATATGCCAAGTACCATTAATTAGACTTGAACAGTTGTCCTCATTATTGTTGTTACTATCACAACATTTCAGCAGTTGTGCCTAATAGCCTTCAGTGGTTTAGACCAATGATTCAGGAATTTTATGATATAGTAATTGTTAATTCAATCCTTGGGCCATATAGTACAGACTTAAACTCATCAGAAATACAATGAGCAATAACTGACCAATAACTTCATGATGAGTTATTTTACAGTGGAGCGCATCAAGTATGTTTTTCACTGCTTTTCTCTGTGTTTTTTCTCTCAAATTATTGTGTCAGTATCAGTTTTTCAAAGCCCTCCTTCTTCATTACATGCCCCAGAAATGTTAACTGCTACTTTTTGATGTTAAGTATAAGTTACCTTTTTGTATGCTTTTTCTCCAAAACCTCACCATACTTACATGCTTGGTTTATGGCATCCTCAACATCTTTCTGTAGGACCACATATCTGTTGCTTCAAGCCAGTTCAGTACTCTTTTCTTTGTTTCTAACAAAATTTTTCTGTCTCTTAATGTTCTGCTGAGCTTTTAGAGTGCTACTTTAGCCATCCCAATATATCTTCAGGTTACACTTTCCTTCATCTGTAAGAAAACTTCCTAAATATTTGAATTTTTGTACTTCTTTGATTTTAGTCTCTCTGCTGAATAAAATAAAAAACAAGACTGGAATCTTTAGTGTACAGACCTAACACGTGGAATAAAATAAAGAATATAAATAGTTGAGAACAGCGTTTCAATGCATAAATAAAATATGAAGAAATACATCAAAGTGATAGTTGCTTAATGATTCTAGTTTCCAAGAGGTCAGAAATTGGTAGTTCTCCAGAATTTAATGAAATGCTTTTTGAAGAAAAGCAGAACCATTTGAGATTTTAGCAGTTAAAAGACATTTCCAAAAAAACATTTTGCAGGAAAATTATTATGCTGGATAATAAAAACCTTCCATTTTAGGATATCTCTTAGTTTCTTTTTAGTCATATTTTTTACTCAGGGGGCAGGATGCTTTCTGTCTCATAAATAGTTTCATTGTGACCTATTTTGTCAGTAAAATACTGAACATTTTTTATTTCATATCTAAACTTATATATAAATGGAACTTTGTCTGTGTGTGTATATGTGTGTGAATGTGTGTGTCCTTTACCTATAGACTCCGAAACGGTCAAACCAATTTTCTTGAAAATTTACACAGTTGTACTATAAGCATCTACGAGTGTTCTTAGCTAGGTTTTGTGTCGAGGTCCTCCCAATAAATATTGAAAATCGATAATCAAAAAAATCGGGTTATAGAAGGAGTGGTCCGATTTTAATCAAATTTGATACACTCATAGACAAAGACATAAGAAATGATATTCAGAAGTTTCAAGGTTGCAGTTCTTACAATAGTGCAGAAAATCAATAATATATATATAAAAGCTTTCATTACACCCAAGTAATGTCGGGCTATACTGCTAGTTTAATTAATAAAACAAGAACAATCTACATTTATGAGGTGAGAAAATTTAGAAAAGGTGGTAAAACTGCTGCTGACAATAATATAAACTGATATTTTTAGAAAACTGTTTCCACTGCTCCAATACAAGTTTCAAGATTTTTCTATTCAAAAGAGAGAAACTATCTTTGATATATGCTTTGGGTTGTTTAAATCTTGGTAGCAAAATTATTTCAATCACACGCATGCTACATGTATACTATGCTCTAATGTGCAATAATTTATCAGGTAATTCAGACTGAAATGACATATCAGCTTATCCAAGGTGAAATAATTCATCATGTATTCCACTTTGACATAATTACCCTGAAATATCCCACCATGCAGTCTACTATAAACTAACTCATTATGCAATCTTCTATGAAAAGAAGTCATCATGCATTTCACTGTGAAATAACTCATCATGCAATCTACTGTGAAATAAGTCATCATGCAATCCACTATGACATAACTCATCATACAATCTACTGTGAAATGACTTATCATGCATTCCATTTTAACACAGATATATACCAAAATTATATCCTGAAATTATTCATCATGCAGTCTACTGTGAAATAACACATTATGCATTCCACACTGAAATAACTCATCATACAATCCATCATAAAATAACTCATGCAGTCTACTGTGAAATAACACATTATGCATTCCACACTGAAATAACTCATCATACAATCCATCATAAAATAACTCATGCAGTCTACTGTGAAATAACACATTCTCTTGTGAAACAATTCAAAAGGAAATAATTTTTCACTGCTCATGTTCTCTATATTTCAGCTAGTTAAGTGCCATATGTGATACATACTTTGGGTGATCATGTCTCGAAAGAGACATGACTGACTGGGTAGAAGATTATCCTACAGTAGGTTACCATTGCTTTCTGTGGTAGACTGGTTACCAGCCAAGGCTATAGAACCCAGTCTGTCCTATTATTTAACCCATAACTGGAGGGAAGAGATGAATTAATACCTTTCCCAAGGGTATTTGTGTGTAAGTGAATGCAAGGAGTTCAACTGGAATTCGAACTCTATATTTAGTTCTACTAAAATCTTTGGTTGGTTCTGTACAAGTGTTTTCTACTATAATCAAATCTTATGTGTGAGTTGTTTAACTGTTTGGTTCTTATATCCCGAATTGCTGGATCATCATATGTCAAAAACAATGTGAGTGTTTATTATATGTATAAAGAGTGCAATGGATGATTTGTCATCTAAATTACACGAAAATGAAAATAACACTGTCATCTCGTTTTAACGGATATGTTTAACAAAAATGTTATACACTGAATTAACTCATCATGCAATCCACTGTGAAATAACTCTGCACAAGCCTTCACAACTATAATCTAACCTTATGTATGAGTTGTCTGGTTGATTGGTTCTAAGATTCTGGATTGTTCGATCATCACATGCTAAAATCAAAAGGAAATCATTCATCATACAATCCATTGTGAAGTAACTCATCATGCATTCAACTGTAAAATAATTCAGAGAGAAATGACTCAGTACTGCTTGGTTCTCTGTATTCAGTTCTTATAAATGTGAAATTAAATGATGAGATATTTCACAGTGGATTATTAAAGGCTAACTTTATACAATAAAATTGGTTTTCTATACAATAGTAAAAAATATAATATTTGATCCTCTAATTGAAAACATTAAGGTTTTGGTGAACTGAGAAACATTTTCATACAAGTACTTATATATATATATATATATATATATATATATATATATATATATATCATATAATAATCCTGCTTGTTCTTTCCTTAGTTAGTTAGTTACTTAGTTCGTCTATCCGTTACACTTACTCTCTACATGAGCTTTTCCTTCTTGTCTATCTTTTTATAATCTATAAATGCTACACTCCTCAGCCTTTCTCTCACCTTTACCAAATGAAAGGGTAGTAAAGAATGAGAGAGTAGGAACAGAGAGCCTATAGCATTTCCTTTTCAGTAGCAGCTTAAGCTGGTGGTTGTAGCAGTAATGTGTGTGTGTGTGTGTGTGTGTGTGTGTGTGTGTGTGTGTGTGTGTGTGTGTGTGTGTGTATATGTGTATATGTGTGTACTGTACAATATAGTAAAAATAGGTAAGTTTGTTTTCATATTCTCAATCTAATAACAAAATTTCTGGCCTCTACACCCTTGGCCATTACTCAGTTGGTCTTTTCTGTTTACAATGGACACAGGAGCCATGATTTTTCTGTAATAAAAAAAATTTCTTTTTCAAAATCTCTCACAAAATAGCGTACAGTATTTTGGTTACGGTCTGTGCATACGCCGCTTAATATAATATAAGATTACAGTAAAATAGCTTCTCAATTACTTTTATAGATATTTTAATAAAATTACACTTTGTGTTATTGTTATTTTATTATCCAATACCTTTACATTTGAAGACGCTAATATCATTTGTAGTATGACAAAATAAAATTTTTCCAGGAATTCATAATTATCCTTCGGTGGAAATTCTACGTGTTCCGCTAATATATATAAACATTCTAAATTTATTTTTTCTATATTTTCAGCTATTTTCTTGTTTCTGGTAAGAATTTAAACTAATAGAAGAATAAGCATAAGAATTTAATAAGAATTTAAACTAATAGAAGAATAAGCATAAGAATTTAATAAGAATTTAAACTAATAGAAGAATAAGCATAAGAATTTAATAAGAATTTCAACTAATAGAAGAATAAGCATAACAATTTAATAAGAATTTAAACTAATAGAAGAATAAGCATAAGAATTTAATAAGAATTTAAACTAATAGAAGAATAAGCATAAGAATTTAATAAGAATTTAAGCTAATAGAAGAATAAGCATAAGAATTTAATATGAATTTAAGCTAATAGAAGAATAAGCATAAGAATTTAATAAGAATTTAAACTAATAGAAGAATAAGCATAAGAATTTAATAAGAATTTAAGCTAATAGAAGAATAAGCATAAGAATTTAATAAGAATTTAAACAAATAGAAGAATAAGTGTAGTGGACGAAGCGTCCACTTACTAATTTATGTTTAACGAGTCGACTCGACGCAACCTTGGTCATATCTTAAAGCAGGTTTTAAGAAAGAACAAAAAGGCGAAAGTAACCAGAAAAACAATGTATTGACAAAGGTTACATGGGGTTGAGAGAGCATGCATAAGAAAGTGAAAAGGAAAGAGTCATTCCCCTTCCTCTGTTCGTAGAAACAAAATAAGATGTATGAAGTTTTTTCTCTAGCTGAAAGATAGGTTTGTAACAATTGTTAAGATTTTCGTAAAGAGTTCAAAGTTCAAATCCTTGATGAAGAAAGTCAGACAGAAGACAAAGTTCTGTGTCTGTGTGTGCGTTGAGTAGAGAGAGAGAGAGACTTACATGCAAATGTAGCAGTCTGTGGATTTCTACTGACGAAGGTTGGAAAAATGTGAATTTATGTGTAGAAAGTTATTTTATGCAAGGTCCAGTTTGAAGGAAAGTTAATGTGCATAGTGTTAATGTCGGTGAGAAGAAAAATAAAAGAAATTTGCGCCACTAATTGCTACCCACAATTAGTGCGCGTGTGTTTGTGTGAGTTAGGGAGACATGTTTGCTCTTGTCCCGGGAAGAAATCCTAACTGGCCGTACCACGTGATGTTTTTCGCTTTTATTAGCATCGTTTTGGCGGGAAAACAAGTCATCACGTGGACGCCGCGTGACCATGCGTGTGTGTGTGTGTGTGTCAATGTATGAAACCCCACATAAGCATAAGAATTTAATATGAATTTAAACTAATAGAAGAATAAGCATAAGAATTTAATAAGAATTTCAACTAATAGAAGAATAAGCATAAGAAATTAATATGAATTTAAACTAATAGAAGAATAAGCATAAAAATTTAATAAGAATTTCAACTAATAGAAGAATAAGCATAAGAATTTAATAAGAATTTAAACTAATAGAAGAATAAGCATAAGAATTTAATAAGAATTTAAACTAATAGAAAAATAAGCATGAGAATTTAATAAGAATTTAAACTAATAGAAAAATAAGCATAAGAATTTAATAAGAATTTAAACTAATAGAAGAATAAGCATAAGAATTTAATAAGAATTTAAACTAATAGAAGAAAAAGCATTAGAATTTAATAAGAATTTCAACTAATAGAAGAATAAGCATAAGAATTTAATAAGAATTTAAACTAATAGAAGAATAAGCATAAGAATTTAATAAGAATTTAAACTAATAGAAGAATAAGCATAAGAATTTAATAAGAATTTAAGCTAATAGAAGAATAAGCATGAGAATTTAATAAGAATTTAAACTAATAGAAAAATAAGCATAAGAATTTAATAAGAATTTAAACTAATAGAATAATAAGCATAACAATTTAATAAGAATTTAAACTAATAGAAGAATAAGCATAACAATTTAATAAGAATTTAAACTAATAGAAGAATAAGCATGAGAATTTAATAAGAATTTAAACTAATAGAAGAATAAGCATAAGAAAAATGTAAATTTCTAAATAAAATGTTTGAAATGTAGCTTTTTGTTTCCCTAACCTTTTAGATTGTAGTATTGTTAACCTTAAGTGGAAGGAGTTTAAAATTTATCTGTAAAAAAAATTTCTTTTTAAAGATTTTTAAGTGGTCTTAAATTTTTGATCGGGAGTGTATATGTGTGTGTGAGAGTGGTTTTTGAAAAAATGAGGGATAGAGAAAAAAATAAGACTTGTTTATTTATAGAAAATTAATTTGGGCATCAACAAAAGTTAGCCATAAAAAAAAGTTAGGAGTCAACAAAAGAAATCTGATGCAATCAAATATTTTCTTTTTTCTTCCAGCTATAATATAATTCATTTAGACTTTGGGTCTCATTCTCAGATGAGATTCACTTTGGCCTCCGGGATCTATCTTCAGGACGGTAATTCTCAGTAGCACTTTCCATGAAAAATAAGGGCATCTTCTGATAATTGTTGTCTCAAATGCTTCAGGTATGTGTTTTAAAAACCCACATTAAAGAAGCAACCAGGTGTTGCATTTCATGTAACCTGTGTATATTGATTTCCCTCATCAAATAACTCATATTTTATGCTGCAAACAGATATCCTCAATCTGTTCATTATTTACCATTCTTAACTCTTCTATATATATATCCTCAATGCTAGAATGGCCATCCCTATCTCTTTTTTCTAATAAACTAACAGTATAGCCCAGTGTTGCTCGGGTGTAATGAAAGCTTTAAAACTAATCCATGGTCCTGGAGCTCAGACTCTTTGGATGTTAGCACAAAAGACTAAAAAGCAATAGTTGTTTCCAGTTAAAGCGAAACCGTAGACTGAAAGAAAAATGTTTGGATGTCAGTCAAATTTTGATTTCCTGGTATCGATATCAAATAAGTTTTTTTCATTGTAAACTGAATTTTGAAGGTTAATAAGTCCTCTGAGTAAATGGTATCATGGCTGAAACTAAGGACTACAATTATACCTACTTCGAGCCAAACCCAAAGCAAAAACTAAAATAAAAGGGCTGAAAAAAATACAGACATACTGGCAGATAAACAGAAACACACACAAACATCTTGCCTTTTATATATATATATTATTGATTTTCTGCACTATTGTAAGAACTGCAACTTTGAAACTTCTGAATATCATTTCTTATGTCTTTGTCTATGAGTATATCAAATTTGATTAAAATTGAATCACTCCTTCTATAACCCGATTTTTTCACTTATCGGTTTTTGATATTTATCGGGGATACCGCAACACAAAACCTAGCTAAGAACACTCACAGATCCTTATAGTACAACTGTGTAAATTTTCAAGAAAATCGGTTCACCTATTTCGAAGTCTACAGGTAATGGACACACACACTCACACACACATGCACACACACACACACATACACACACAGACAAAGTTCTATTTATAAATAAGTTTAGATATAGGAATTTGATTTAACCATTTTAAAAAGCATTTTGTTCAACTCATCCTGTTGATAATGTTAACTTTACCAAGTTGTCTCCCTTGGACACTCTTCACAAAAGGGAGTTAGTTTTACCACCGAAAAACGGTGTACGGCACTTTCGAACGAGAGAGCGCGAACTGTACGCACGTGTATAATAAATCCTCTTTTTATCCCACTCCAGTTGTCTGTGTTCACCACCTTTTACATTGGTAGCAGAGCGTAAAAACAATGGCTTCTAGATACATTGCCCCACCAACATTAAACACGGACAAATACAATTCCTGGAAAAAGGAAATGCGAATTTGGGAATTAGCCACAAGTTTAGATGAAAGAAAACGGGCCCCTGTCGTACTTTTGTCCTTGGAAGGAAAAGCGAGAGAAGCGCTGCTGGAATTGGATATTACCTCACTAAATGCCGAAAATGGAATGGAGATGATATACCAAAAACTGGATACACTCTTTTTAGAAGACGCAAACCAGGCAGCATTTAAGGCTTACGAGGCGTTCGAAAGTCACAGAAGACAAAGCGGCATGGCGATAGATACCTTTTTAATTGAATTCGAACGTCATATTGCTAAATTAAAAGAATTCAATGTAATTCTGCCCGAGCCGGTCCTGGCGTACAGAGCTCTTAAAAGCGCAAACCTCACCCCAGAAAACGAACGGTTAATAAAAGCTACTGTTCGAGAACTGACACTTGGAGAAATGTCTAAACAATTAAAAAAAAATCCCACTGCAGTGTACTTCTTCAGGTCACTATCATATTCCCATAACAAGACCTCCACCAGATCGAGGTAAGTTCAAACACATTTTGTTTACCAAAGAAATTTTCCACAAAAATAGGCAAGAAAAAATAAAAATCGCCACCAAACTTCATAGGCAATTCAGTCATCCTAGTGGCAAAAAGCTATGTGACTTAGTCAGGAGCGCCGGAGTGAAAGACCCGCAATTCATTAAAATACTCAAGGAAATTCCCAATTCTTGTGAAATTTGCTTGAGGTACAAAAGGGTTGAACCCAAACCTGTTGTGGGGTTTTCACTGGGAACGTACTTTAATGAAAGCATTGCTATGGACATTAAAGAAATTAATGGAAACAAGGTACTACACCTTATTGACCATGGTACTAGATACAGTGCTGCAGTAAAAATTCCTGGTAAAGAGAGCTCCGATATTATTAGTGCTATTTTTAAAAATTGGATTACTTATTTTGGTACTCCTGGATTTATCCTCACTGACAATGGCAGAGAATTCAACAACCAGTCGTTTAGAGACATGGCACAAAATATGAACATTGTGGTTCGTACTACTGCTGCTGAAAGCCCATGGAGTAATGGGCTAAATGAAAGACACAATGGGATATTAGGGGAAATGGTGAAGAAAACCCTTGAAGAAACCAATTGCAGTTTTGAGGTGGCCCTCGCATGGGCAGTAAGTGCCAAGAATACACTTCAGAGTGTCCATGGATATAGTCCCAATCAACTCGTTTTCGGCAGAAATCCTAACCTACCTGGTTTTCTCAATGACAAACTCCCTGCACTAGAAGGTGTTTCCACCAGTGAAATCGTTGCAAATAACCTCAACGCTATGCATGCTGCCAGGAAACACTTCATAGCAAGTGAATCTTCAGAGAAGCTAAGACGAGCACTTCGCCACCAAGTTAGAACAGGTATCACACAATCTTATAAAAATGGAGATGCTGTTCTCTACAAAAGAAATTTGTGTGATAGATGGCTTGGGCCTGGAACTGTCATAGGATGGGAGAACAAACAAGTGCTTGTTAAACACGGTGGCACCTATGTAAGAGTACATCCGTCTCGTTTAGTTTCCTACCCTGGAACTTACCAGAATCACAATGAGGGTAACAACAAGGAATCGGGCATCCCACAAGAAGAGTCTGAAGAATTTTCAAGGATGTCAAACCTCGAAGAGAATATTTTAGATGAAGATTTGGAAGTTCCAGACATCAACGCCGAACAACGCTACACTGTGGAAACTCAAGACATAACAAATAAGCAGGACACCTCCACCAGGAAAGTCAGGCTTCCCAAACCTGGACAAATCATCAAATGCAAGCTTGCCAATGACACAGAATCAGACTGGAGGAAGTTAAATGTCATAAGTAGAGCAGGCAAAGCCACTGGTAAAAATAAACATTTAATGAATGTAGTTATGGAACAGGGTGAACCTTTTTGGTTGGACTTTGAACATGGGGTATCCGAATGGCAAACCAATGAGGCAGAAGAAAACAAAGAGGACCACAATTCTTGTAACGAAGAAAAAGTAATGATCACCTCTGCCAATGATAACCTGGAACTAGAGGAAGCAAGAAAAAAGGAACTTCAGAGCTGGATTAAAAATAAAGTTTATATCCAAGTACCTGATCAAGGCCAAGCAAAAATTTCCACCAGATGGATTTACACAAACAAAATTTCTGATGACAAGCAAACATACAAGGCCAGACTCGTTGCCCGAGGTTTTCAAGATAAAGATGCTGAGAACCTAAGAAATGATTCTCCCACATGCTCCAAAGAAGGTTTACGCCTAGCATTAGCCATAATGGCATCTAACCATTGGGTATGTAAATCCATGGATATTAAAACAGCATTTCTACAAAGCAAGAAATTGGATCGACTAGTCTATCTGGATCCTCCCAAAGAAGCCAATGTACCCCAGGGCTATATCTGGAAACTCTCCAAATGTGTATATGGCTTGACCGATGCCTCTAGGTCCTGGTATCTAACACTCAGGGAGGAATTAATGAAATCAGGAGCAATAGCTTCAAAATATGATCAGGCTATATTTACATGGCATTTCGAAAACAAACTGCAAGGTATAATTGCTACCCATGTGGATGATTTTTGCTTTGCAGGGTCAGAAATTTTTCACAGAAAAGTTATCAACGAAATCCGTCAAGTATTTGCAGTTAAATCTGAAGAAATTGCAGAGTTTCAGTACATAGGGTTAGACATCAAACAGAATGGTAAAAATATCAAACTCGGACAAAATGAGTATGTAAAGAAATTGAAATATATCCCAGTAGAAACAGGCAGGAATATTAACGACAAAATATCAACAGCAGAAATTACTGAAATCAGGCAAGTTATCGGCCAACTTAACTGGCTGGCTACCCAGACCAGACCTGATCTCAGCTACGATGTCAGTGCATTAAGTTCTATCCTCAAACGAAGCAATGTGGAATGTATAAAACATGCCAATAGAGTTGTTAAGAAAGCCAAGAAAGAAAAATCCCAGATAGACATTCCTGACTTAGGAAATCTTAACCATCTCAAGATTGTTGCCTATAGTGATGCTTCATTCGCTAACCTGACAGATGGAGGATCTCAAGGTGGTTATATAATCTTTTTGGTTGGGGATAACCACAAATATACGCCCATAACATGGCAGTCCAAACGCATCAGAAGAGTGGTCAAAAGTACACTTGCTGCTGAAACCCTAGCCATGGTTGACATGTCGGAGGCCTGTCTATTTTACAGGAAACTACTATTGGAAGTTCTCCAGTTGAAGGATGAACCTGAAAACATCAAAATAATCTGCAAAACAGATAATTCCTGCCTCTATGACTCTGTACATTCCTCCACACAAATATTAGACAAAAGGCTTCGCATCGAGATGGCTATTCTAAGAGAAATGCTGGAAAGAAAAGAAGTAGCAGAGTTCTCTTGGGTACCCACAAATAAACAAGTAGCTGACTGTTTAACCAAGAAGGGAGTCCCTTCATTTAAGATACTTGAGTTTGTATCTGAACCTAAAGAAACTGATATTTAAAACAATATTTTTTTTCTTTCTTTTTCAGTCGCCATCTAAAAGATAAGAAGGGGGAAGGGGGAAGAATTGTTAACTTTACCAAGTTGTCTCCCTTGGACACTCTTCACAAAAGGGAGTTAGTTTTACCACCGAAAAACGGTGTACGGCACTTTCGAACGAGAGAGCGCGAACTGTACGCACGTGTATAATAAATCCTCTTTTTATCCCACTCCAGTTGTCTGTGTTCACCACCTTTTACAGATAATATTAGATTTGAGAAATCTTTATAACATTTCTGTGTTTTGAAAAAACTTTTAAAGAATTTAGAAGGTATGTTATAAACAATTTGTCATTTAACAGATATTTAACTTTCTATTTTTAATGCTGAATTCGCAAGAATTCTACAGTTAGAATTTTCACGTTTTAGTATTTCTGGATTGGTTATTTTCTTACTGACATCCATTTCCTTATTGACTAGAAAATATGCAATTTCAATCTGATTCATTTTATTTGAAATTAAACATGACAGCATATTGTGTAAACATGAATAAAAATAAATCATATTGGAATTGCATGCTTTCTATTTACAGAGTTTGAGAATTAAAATGACCTCATCCAAGACAAGAATCAGTTAGAAACTATGTAAGTAAGACTTTAAAAAATATTACTGTTTAATTATGAAACACAATTTGTAATTAAGGCACATTGAGTAAAAAAACAGAAATCAATATATCTTTAGCTGCTAAGATAATTAATCATTGAAGAATCAGTCTGTCAATCTTAAAAATAATTTTATTTTTCACTCCTTGAGATTCAATTATGGACATTTTCTGTCATTTTCAACATTCCCTTTTTTCTTCTGTCTGCCATGCCCTGTCTGAACATTGGTTATCATGGCTCTCCACAATTTCCTATCTTCTGTAGCTCTTAATAACTTTTATCTTTTCTGCCAAATCACCCAAACCTTGCTCTACCATCCATTCACTCAACTCTTCAGTTGGGTTGTGCATTGCTTTCTGTGAACTCTCTTACCTTTTTTTTTTAATCGTGTCGCCCCAAGCAAGGCATTTTACTGCCACTGTTGTGCAGGGGGTTACATAGGAGGAATGTTGAGGAGTGAGAGGTTGCAGTGGGTGTCAGGAAGAGTAGGAGCGGGAAGAGAGTACTGATGAGAGTGGGGTGGATGTAGAAAAGCATGAAAGAGAGGATGTAAGTTAGTGAGACAGGAGATGACTATTGACTTTACATTTAAATTCTTGGAGATTGTAACTGTTGGGAAATCAATTGAGAATTCCACAGGCGGGAAATGTGAGAAAAGAAACTGCTGGAGTAGAATTTGTGTTTAATCAATCTTGTGAATATCAAATGTTTCAAGCACCCTTCCTCATCATGCACCCTACAAATCTCAACTATTTCTTCCTGATGTTAAATGTAAGTGTTCAATTTGTTGCCATTTTCTTTAAAACTTTGTCATTGCTCACATGTCTAGTCCATGTTATTCTCAGCATCATTCTGTAAGGACATATTTCTGTTGATTCAAATCTCTTCTTTATCTGTGAGGAAATTGTTCAGCATCAATGCCATAGAAAACAATTGAACCAATAAAACAGTTCAGTTCTCTTGTCTTTGTTTTTATGTATATTTGCACTTTTTTTCCATTGTCTCTTGAATTTTGTTGTTGCTCATATGTTCAGTCCGTGGTATTCTCAACGTATTTCAGTAGAACCACACTTTTGTTGCTTCCTGTCTCTTTTTCATCTACATAGATTTATTATCCAGCATTCACTGCCATGGAAAACAATTGATTCTAAATAACAGATCAGTACTTTTTTCTTTGTTTCTTAGAATATTTGTGCTGTTTCTTGTTTTATTTTCCAAGCTCAACACACACATACACAATAAAATAAATTCACACCACATGTGTCTCTAAAAATACAACTGCATGGGCATTCACCCCTTACCAAACCCTTTGGGGTCAAAAACAAGAACGGTGCACCCAAAAGCACAGACGTAGTTGAAAACACATCACATGGTCAAAAATATGAATTTTGACCAATCAGGTCTTGATAAAAGAAACATATTTCTCGATTTCCAGGAGCCTCACGATGAATATAAAAAGGCAGTAGCAACTTTCTTCACCAGAGAGAGGAACTGGCAGTTCAGAGCACATATAGAGAGAATACAGCAGCTCACACAACAGACTGTATCACGCATCAATGAACACCCTCTCTTTCTCTCATCTTGCTCGCAACACATCGTCCCTTCCTTTCCCCCTCACACCCCCAATTTCTTTCTTTCTTCCATTCTTCATCTTTATACGAACAACTACATTTTGTATAAAAAAATAATTCTTTTATTTCTTTTTACGAAAATAAACAAAAGTTTATTTTACCTTATTTGTCGTGTATTTTCTTTTTTTATCTATTGTTCGGGGGAATTATACATATTTTTCTTTTTCTTAATACTTGCTCAGCTTTTGGGAGGCAACATTCACAGCACCAATGTGCCTTTGGATTTTTCCATCCTCTGTTAATACACTTTCCAGATATCTAAATTGTTGCACCTGTTTGATTTCAGTATTTACAATCTGTTATTTTCCCATTGGGCTGTCTCCTTTTCTAACAATCATGCATTCGGTCTTCTTGCATTTGATGTTTAGTCCTTTCTTCTTGCTTTCCTACATTAGAAAATGAATACAACAGATGAAGTTGGAATTTAAACTTAGTCATTGCTCATTTCATTTTTCATACTGATGATCATTATTCCACATAAATATTCATAATGGTAATATTAGTTTTTTTCTCTATAAGGAAAGAATTTGCATTCCATGATGAAGCCACCAGTACTACATTTGGAGGAAATTTATGACATCCTTCTCTTGAAAGAATTTTTCAGGAAAATAGATTTCTCAAGTCCAGGAGTTGTTATCATTCTTTTTTTTGGTATTGATGGAGTGTTTTCTTCCTATACTTTTATTTGATGCAGTGTGGAATGTCAATATCATTATTTTCTGTTCTATAAGCTATCTCTTTTAGTTGTTGCTGCTGTTGAAAGTCTTCAAGTGATGTAGTTTCTTTAGATAGATAACAGACTGAGATAGATAGATAGATAGATAGATAGATAGATAGATAGATAGATAGATTTGAACAGACTGAGATAGATGGTACTGGTAACATAAACTTCTGTCTATGAATATATTTAGGATTCATTGACTGAGCAGCTTGTATTACATTTGGTTGAAATTTATAAATTCTTTCTCTTAAAACAATTTTTCAGGAAAATAGTTCTCAAGTCCAGTAGCTATTATCACTCTTTCCAGTATTGATGGGAAGTTTCCTTCCTAATATTTTGTTTGAAGTAGAATAGAACATCGAAATCTTCATTATGTCATTATTTTCAGTTCAAGTATTACACGTGCTATCCATTTTAGTTGTTGCTGCTGTTGAAAGTTCTCAAGTGATGTGGTTTCTTAAGATATATAACAAACTGAGATAGATAGATAGATAGATAGATAGATAGATAGATAGATAGATAAATAGATATGTCTTGATAAGAATTTACTGAGATAGATAGATAGATAGATAGATAGATAGATAGATAGATAGATAGATAGATAGATATGTCTTGATAAGGATTTACTGAGATAGATAGATAGATAGATAGATAGATAGATAGATAGATTTGAACTGGCTGAGATAGATGGTAATGGTAACATTAACTTCTGTCTATGAATATATTTAGGATTCATTGACCAAGCAGCTTGTATTACAATTTATAAAATCCTTGTCTTAAAACAATTTTTCAAAAAAACAGGTTTCTCAATTCCAGTAGTTTTATCCCTATTTCCTGTACTGATGGGGTGTTTCCTTCTTAAACTTTTATTTGATGTAGTATGGAATGTCAGCATCTTGATTATGCCATTATTTTTTGTTTGAGTTACATATGCTATCCATTTTAGTTGTTGCTACTGTTGTTATAAGTACTCAAATGATGTGGCTTCTATTATTTCGACAACACTTTGTTAATAATTCTGTAGCACCAGTCTACAATATAAAAAAAAACACAAATATTCATACGTGTCTCTTGTTCTAAGCCATTTTTAACCATTTAATCTTAGCGATTGTGTACAGCTGAGAGTTTAGATATTTCTGAATGAGTTTGGTACCATGCATGACTTTTATATTAAAGTCTCAATCGGATGAAGATATTTAGTGAACATGGCATGAATTTTCAGGTTAATGTTTTGGTTTTCTAGTAATTTGTGGTGCTGGATGAAACTAACTCTACTACAGTATATTTTATGTTTGATATCCATTTCTTTTATATTAAATTTACTATAACTGATCCATAAACTTATGTATTTGGAGTGTTTAGTTTCATATAAACATTGTAAACACTATGATCAACTCGTGTCATTAACACTGTTATAATCAATATCTTCCAAATCACAATTATCATAAATATCATATCATCATTTTATGACTAAAAGCATTATTTTGTTTTTTTCTCTTTTCTTCTTTTATGTGCCATTTTCCTTCAGGTCATAGGTGATCATGATCCTCCACATCTTTCTGTCTCTTTTAACACTTAATATATTTTATCTTGCTATTTATTCCAAATACTGCTCTGCCATCTCTTTGCTTAAGCCCTTCAAGTATGTAATATACCGTTTTCCCCTGTCTCTATTTTCTACTATCTGTCCTGTGAGTATCAGATTTTCTAAGCCCTTCTTCCTCATTACATGTCACAGAAATTTCAACAGTCTTTTCCTGATGTTAAACATTAGTTTTCTTCTCATTTCCATTCTCTCTAAAACTTCGTCATTGCTCACATGTTCAGTTCATGGTATCCTCAGCATCCTTCTGTAGAACCAAATTTCTGTTGATTGAGTATTGCCTTCATCATTAAGGAGTTGTCCAACATTTACTGCCATATAAGAACACAGATATCACATAGCAGTCTAATACTCTTTTTTTTGTTTCCAAGAAAATTTTCTGGTCCCGCAATACTGTACACAGCCATGCTAATACACCTTTGAATCTCAGTGTTGCACTTTCTGCCCTCTGTTAGAAAACTTCTCAGGTATTTAAATTTCTGTACCTGCTTGATTTTAGTATCCCTGACCTTTAATTGGCATTTTCAGCTCCATTTGTTAACACTGAAAACACCATGATCATTAGTATTATCACAACAATCATAACACATGTCAACAAAAAAATTTTTTTTAGCTAATTTGAGAGTGGTGAATCTGAAAATGACCTTACTTTTTCTTGGTTAGCTACTGTTTTTGCTGTACAGAAATACCTCATTTTTGAAAAAAAAAGCATTTTTTAATTTATTTTCTGTGTATATAATATTGGCCAATGACAATATTTCTCAAAGTAAAATTGTAGTAACCTTTCAATTCATATTTTTAAAACAACCAACGGCTTATTGAGAAATACTATTTTTTCAATAACAATCATACCTTAAGTTTTTAAAACTAACACAATTGAATATACCAAGACCAACAAGTATTTTCTTAAAATCATTTAATAAACTAACAGCAGAAATAAAACCTTCATGCACATAAGAACTAGTTTAACTATTTAATGAACATAAGAACTATTGAACTATTCAATGTTATTTAAGTATCTTTTGATACACCAGTAGTAGTCAGCCATCATACATTTGTCCCACTATCCCTGGTAGCACTCTTTCATCATTTTGATATCCTGTTGGAATCATTCTCCTTGCTTATCACTCCCATCACTGCAATTATCTAGAAATTCATCTAGATGGCTAAGTAACAAATGAACCTTAATATTCATATTATCGTATTACTGGTAAAGTTTATCGGCTAATTTGAATTTTGGTGATAATTTTGAACTCAAAAACACTTTTTCTTATAAAATAAGAAAATCTCTTACAGTGAAGCCAATCAAATGCAATTGCAACTTCTATTCTAGCAGCTTCTGTTCTAGCACTTCTCACCTCTGGAAATCCCTTCCATATACTTACTTCTCTGACAGCTAGAATCTCCAAGAATCTAAATTCATTGTCAAATGCCATCTCTTATCTCTTTGAATGGCATCCTTTCCTGACAACCCTTGTATCATGTTCTTCTCCCTTTCCACTTTACTCTCATGCAACTCTCTTCACACCAGTGTTCTCATCCTTCTCTCACCAATTCGTTGACACCCTTTGTAACTTTTCCCTCTTTTTCATCACTCTCCTCTTATGTAAACTCTGTGCACCAGTGGCAGTACTGCCTTACTTGGGGTGAAATAGTAATAAAAATAGTTTATTTTAGGTGGCTGACATAAATTACTTGGTCTACCCCAAAATTGATGGGTTTCTTTGACCCTTGTTAACTAAATGTTGTGATCACCCAAGATCGTAAATTGACCTTTTTCCCCAGAAATGAGCAACTTCAGTACAGCAGAAATTGATAAACTATATATATATATATATTTTAAACAACAATATATGGCAAAAGCATGAAATTTTAGTAGCATTTAGCATTGTTATTTACTGCTTAGGTAGTTTGACTTTTGGTCTTTTCTTATTTTCTTTGTTTTATTTCTTTCTTGTGTAAGCTTTTCCTTGGCTTTTGATTTTGATTACTACCCTTTTTTTAAAATCATTTAACCCTAAGCAAGGCAGGACCACCACTAGTGTGCAGGGGTTTACTGTGAGAGAAATGACTGGGTACAGTGTGTATGTGATCCTCAAAAATTTAAATGCAATGTTAATAATTAACTTTTGCTTTCTTAATTCATATTCTTTTATTATTCTCTCTTCTTAATAGCATTTTTTTGTCTCAGGTTCTCTCACACTCAGTAACCCATTGCATCTTAGTGACTTTATTGCTTTGCTGTTAAAAAATGATCACAGTTTTAAATTTTGCATGCAATATTGATAATGGCCAAAAGGCTTTTGCTGGTATTGTTGTACTTAAAAAAAAAAACTGTTTGGAAAGACATATAGAGTAGATTTCTTTCTATGATATGATTGGTATGCATTTCAGTTACAATCTTTTCACCTAATTTGCCTTAAGTGCGTTAACTGTATTAGCTGCTTTAACTAAATAAACAACATGGCCCTATTTACAATATTTAATTGAACATTATTTCCCAAATGAAACGTTATAATTCAGTTCTTACAAAAGACAGACAATTTCATATCAAATAAAAAACTAAAGAATTATCTGATTTGTCTTTTAATGTGCAAAGTCAAAAGATCTCATTATTTTTAGAAAATTTCATGAGATGCCTTAGGAGAAGTTACAAAGCTCATTTTATTTAGGAATAGAATAGAACCTGAAAAGTTCTCAGTCGAAACCATCTCTAACCATCCTTCCTCCACTCTATGTAGACCCCTGCGCAGTAGTGGCAGTGAAATGCCTTGCTTGGGGTGAAACGCTTATAAAAAAAATGACTCAACAGGCAAAGACTCAGAATAAACATGCCTATTAGTATTCAAAATGACACACAAAAGATACATGTTAAACAGTTGAAACATAAAGAAAAATTAACAAATATTCTGTTTAAGGTCTGCTTTTTGTTCATAGATAGATAGATAGATAGATAGATAATGAAGGGGTTACAATAGATAGATAGATAGATAGATAGATAGATAGAGATGAACAGAGTGACAGATGTACAAGTTTAATCAGTAATTCTGTTGCAAGAATTTGAATATAAAAACTTGCTGTATATAGTTAATATTTATCACTGTACTAAGTTTTTTGATCAGGAATATTATTAAGTGAAAGGAATGATTTTTTTATTTTAACAGAAGCTTCTGAACTTATTGCTATAACTTGGTGTATGTTTCTGTAAGTAACATTGTCTTCAACTAAAATGAACTTGTTGATCATAGAAATATTGCAAATTCATAAATTCTTGCAATTAATGTTTGGTTATATGCTTTTTCCAAACATATAGTATAAAAACTTAAAAAATAATTCTAAAATAAAATACGACACATTGGCAGCCTGCCAGATTTCAAGCTTGATCTTTACCAATAAATTTTATATTCCAGCCATGAAATTAATTTCCTTCTTATTTATGATTCTAATTCTTCAAAGAAGAGCTAAAATAAATAAAGAACTGATGATACAATGCAATTAAATTATCATTTTGGGGCAAATAAACCTTTTGATTTGGTCTGCGATTGATGCAACTTTATTGACAAACTAAATAAAACAACTCGATGGAAAAGAGAAAAAATGGAAATAAATTAAAATGTAAATAAAGGACTTTATTTTTGTTTACTTATTCATCAGGAAACCTTTAAAAATATACTGCAGTTATTATTTTTTAATACATGCTGATGGTAGTGGTTTCCTTATAAGGAATCATTTAGAATTCATTGACCAAATAGTTAGCAATATTGTCAGTTGAAATTTATAAAATCTTTCTCTTAAAACAGTTTTTTTTCAGAAAAATACATTTCTCAAGTCTACTAGTGATTATCTTCCTTTGATAAAGGTTTACTTTCCAAACATTTGTTTAAATTAGTGTGAAAAATCAGCATCTTGATTTTGTTGCTATTTTCTCTTTGATTTTTATGCTCTACTCATTTTAACTGTTGCTGCTGTTAGAAGTCTTCAGATGATATGACTCTTTTTAGTAAAAACTTATGAACACTTTAATGCAATGCCAAGTTGATAGGAAAAATCCTTATATCAATTCAGAAGTTGGCAATTTAATTGGATGAAAAAAAAATGAAATAAATATAAAAAAATAAAACAAAAAAGTTAAACATGTACTTCTATGAAAGGAAAAAATTATTCTTTAAAAGAATGAAAATAATGATTTTGTAAGCTTAAAAAATAAATGATTAGGAATTTTCCATGTTTATTTGATGAATGTTTCTATGCTCTGGGGCATAAAAAACAATAAGCTCTCTAGCTTAGGATGGCAAGCTTAGTAATTGTTTAATTTTTTTCCACATAATTCTGTCCCATATGAATCACTAGGAAAATTAACAATCAAGAAATAATTACTTTATTGAATTAATTTATTTTGTGTATCATTTTAATTTTCTACAATAAAACCTCGTTATACATTTTATATAGTTTTGTTACTAAACTGTTGTCAATAAGTTTAATCCTAAAATTGAATAAAATTAAATTTGTCCATTCATCGACCACCCCCAGGCCCAATAGGTGCTGGTGTCAACAGTATTCTGGATGATTCCTGTCCAGTGGTCTTATTCATAGTTGTTGGAATGTATAGTGTTTTTGTTTTCACAGACACAGTATTTGCACTCCACATCTAACCATCTTTGTACAGCTTCAGTTGGCTGGGTTCTGAATTCAGAGTTGTCCATCTTCTAGAATGTTTGCCAATGATGGTGAGAGAGCCCAGTTTATTCTGTTATTTAACCTATAGCTGGTGGAAGAATAGATGGATTCATACGTTTGTGTGTGTAATGAACTCAGCTGGAATTTGAACTTAGCTCCCTAATCACTCTCTCCAAGCGACTAGACCAGTCAACTCTGCTATTTATTTGGTAGAAGAATAGAGGGTTGCATATGTTTGTGCAAAAGTGTGTGTAATGAAATAAGTTAGGATTTGAACTTGGTTCCCTGATCACTTGTTCTAACCACAAGCCATTGCACTACCTGCACATGGGTAAAACTAAATTAAGAATGAAATAATTATGAATATTACTCATTCATACTAGTTTCTGACAAATCACTAGTTTGACATTTTAAGAAGCTTACAAATAAAAAAATTGGTATAAGTAATACTACTGTTATGGTTTATAAAATGGCGAGTGTTCTAAAAGTAGAAAAAGATAGACACACTGATGCCAAGAATTTAAAACTGGGTAGCAAAATAAGGAACCATTTCTTTTGGTAGGAGTAGTAGTGAGAGTAGGAGTAAGAAGTAGGAGTTAAGGACAGTAGTTTTGTGTAGGAGATTTTAAAAAGGGAAGACACTAGTCAGTTGACCACTAGAGTCCAGAAGGTATATGCTCGTTTACTACTAGCATCCCACAGTGAAGAGAATTTAGCTAGTCTGCTCCTGTATCCACACAAAATTTAAAGGTTGTAACTTGATGTAAAAACCTAAAGTTTTATATAAAAAATAAACATCATTAATTCAAGTTTGTGTTATCTTCTAATTATACCAAAATGAAGCAACGCAACACTACTTTTAAAAATAAGTTTAAATAACTATAGCTACACAAACTAGTTTGACTATTACTACTAAATGGGTAGTATGATAGTTATAAAAGATCAGCTTTCCCAAATTCTCACACGCTTAATTTGTCATTCATAGTTGCATGTGAACAATAAAACATTATTTCTTAAGAAAGAGCAAATATTAAGAGTATCATTACCACTAAATAATAGACAGCATCGATAGTCTAATGGGTTATCAGTGCAGAAAGGAGGAACAAGTGAACTGTTCAAATTCTGTCTTAGTCTATTGTGTTCTCTTTCACCCAAATAACCTTAGAAAAGGCATGAAATCATCGCTTCTTTCCTCCAGTGAAGTAACAAAATAGAAGTTGCAGAGAAGGTAATGGGAAACTACTATCCAGTAACATGCAGAAGTTTGGTGATTCCCAGTGCAAACTCCTTGATTGTATTCCCCTCAGACTCAAGTTGGGGGAAGGGGGTTACTCCAGTCTTGCTTATTAAAGCACAGATCTACATTCACACCAGCTTGTGGGACTGTAGGCCACTTGAACAATAATGTTAACAGAAAAAAATTTCAAATTTTAAAAATTAAATTTTTATTTCACTCTTTGATTGAATGCCCTCCCAATATGGATGTCTGGGGTCATCACACCCTCTTCCTCCGCATCTGCACACTACTTCTAATATAATTTCTAAGATTTCATGGCAATTCACAGATGATAAAGGAAAAGAATGTGAGAGATTCATGATAGTCGATATCTTAAAGGGACATAGATTTTAAAAAAGGGACAAAAAAGAATAAAGTATTAGGATAATTTAAAAAAAGGGATGAATCAGAATGAAGGATTAGGATAATTTATGTCTTTCCCAAGGCATTAATTCTAAATAAACACAAAGAAAAGTGGGAAGAAAAGACTAACCAACAATTGTAAGGATGTGTGCTTGTCTACAGAGAAACAGCCCAAGATACAAACTACAAATTGGAGATGTTGAATCCAAGTTCAGAAATTTAACTATCTGTAAAGTGCTTTTACAGACAATGCAAAATGTGACACTGAAATCTGAACATGCATGAGAATGGTGAAAGATGCCTTCCAAAAGCTAAGTAAAGTATTAAGAAACAGAATAGTGATATACACTGTAGAATAATACACAGTGAACAGTAATATACAATGAATAGTGACACACACTGTACATTAATACACACTGAATAATGATAAACACTGAATAATGATAAACACTGAATAGTGATACACACTGTATAGTAAACACCATTTAAAGTAAAAAGAACATTTTGCTATTTATTTCAAAAACAAATATCCACTATAACAATGTTTGAAGTGATATTAGACTCTGCGGAGTCTTCCAATTACATTGGTTTATTTGCACTATACAATCTCACTGCTCATCATGATATAAACACTCATGACATAGCATTATATAGGGATGATGGTTTTATGATTGTACAAAATTCTACACTTTTTAAAACAGATAAAATAAGAAAACTCATCCACAGAAAATTTAAAAGTGAATTTAATATTAATATTAAAAGTATTAATTTAAATGTAGTAAATTTCTTTGATGTAACACTTGCCTTAGTAAATCATACTTATCAACCATACATAAAACCTAACAAATATCCATTATACATCCACCCAAAGTCTAATCGCCCCCCCACAATTATAAGCAAACATATGCCCTACTCCATAAAATACAGAATTAGTAAAACCTCTTCTAGTGAAAAAATATTTTATAAACATAAAATTTTATAATAATAATGCCTTAAAAATAGTGGCTACAAAAACCAGGATATCAAATACATAAAAAAAATATATCTATAACAGAAAAAATAGAAATAGAAAAATCATTTGGTATACACCTCCTTTCAACCAAATGGTTAACACCAAGTTAGGGCTGGAGTTCCTCAATTTAATTAAGAAACATTTCCCTATTAATAACCCTCTAAGTAAAATTTTTAATAAAAATACTCTTAAATTAAGTTATAGTTGCACAAATAATCTTGAAAAATCATTTCAAATCATAATAAAAATATCTTAAATCAGCACGTAACCGAACGTAACAATAACTATCAAAATAATAAAGACAACAATAATACAAACTTATGTAATTGTTGAAATCCTAACAATTGCTCAGTGGAAAGTAGTTGTCAAACAAATTCTATTGTGTACCAATGTAATATAACATCAAATGAAAACCTGACTGTTAAAAAAGTTTACATTGGATCTACTAAGAACACTTTTAAACAATGTTGGTATATGCACTTAACTTCTTTTAAAAATAACATGTACTGAAACCAAGCATCCCTTTCTGCATTTTTTTGTAAATTAAAGGACAAAAACAAAACCCCCAAAGAAAAATGTAAAATTCTGGAAAAAACAAGAATCTGTAAGTCGTTCTACAATGTCTGCCCTTTGTGCTTAAGTGAAAAGCTGCAGATTTTAAGGTTCCCTAAAAATGGTGACCTATTGAACTGTAGAGATGAATTGACTGTTTTATGTAAACATTGAAAATATTTTTCATTAAAGTTTAATTAATCATAATGTATCATTTATAACTTGTGCTCCAATATAACTTAAAAATTAAAATTTAATTTACTAAAATAAATGGTCCGCAAAATACTAGTTGGTTTTCTTTACTACAATATACCTTGGTATACTAAAATTATTCAGTCCAAATTCCAACCTAAAAAGTTTCTAGCCACTGATAAAAAAAAATCAACTTTCTGTTAAAAATTATTTACCTATTTAAGTATTGTGTAGTCCCACTATGTGCCTTACTCAGACAATATAATTTTCTTTAAAATTTAATCAGTTACAATGTTTCATTTATAACTTATACTCTAACATAAAAAAATGAAAATGATTTTACTAAAATAAAAGACCCACACAATATTTAATTGCTGTTCTTAATACAATATAACTAAGTATACCATTATTATTTAATCCTAATTCTGATCTAAACTTTCCAGTACCTTTACTCATAGATAGTAGTTAAAAAAATCTATTATTAAATTATAAAACACCTAAAATGTAACCCCCCATTAAAAATTATTATCTAATTATTTTAAAAAATCTAAGGTCCCACTATGTATCTTATCCAGACAAAATTAAAAAGTGACATGTCTAGATCCAAGCCATCCTGCCCACTTTCCTAACCCAAATATTAATTCACCATGGTTACATAATTCTCATTTTTGATTAAACAATATTGACAAACCTAAAGTGTTTTCTCCAACTACCACTCCCTAATTTTATAAATAACCATGAATTCATCTTATATTTTAAAAATAAATCATTTTCACTGTTTATTTTATCACCTGAAGAAGAACAGTATTGTTCTGAAGCATGAACATTTTTGTGTAGTGATATTATGCTTTTATAAACTATTGTAATAACAAAATTTATTATATTAAACTCTACTCTATATCGAGCATGCTTTATAAAAGTAAATACTTGAACAGTGGGTTTTTAATCTACATGTTCTTTCACTTTTTGTAATATATATCTATATAAGCCAGCAATCAATGATATAAACTAGGAAAATTTCCAAAATATCCTGATAGTTTTTTAAAAGAAAACATTCCGATAACTCTAGATATATATATAAAAAAATACATTCAGTTAAAATTAATCATAAAAGCAGCTTTTATAATGACTAAAAGTATAATTGAAAGTATTCAGACAAAACATTTGAACAATTTCTACATAATTTATGTCCAGAAAAGAAGAAAATTATACAAACACAAAAAAATTAAATAAAAAATTAACCACAGTACCTTGTCAGTCGTATTTAATGAAATTTGTATAAAAGAAGAGTTGCTGCTCACATACAAAATTATATACATATATATATATATATATATATATATGAGGTGAGAGAGAAAGAGAGAGAGAGAAAAGAAGTGGTATATAAGTATATGAGGTAATACATTTTAATTTCAGGGAATTTGAACAGATGGATCAGCCTGTTCTACTCTCAGGTTTTCCAGTGTTTCTTGGATCAAATGAGACATTTCTTATATCTTTCAAAATGACTCCTCTCTGATATAAAGTGTCATATATTTTTATATTTTATCAAGCTTTCTTTTTCTTTGAAGAAATCATTTTATGCCTTAATCTCCTTGAACTTTTGTGAGTTGCAACTTGTGTATATATATATATATATATATTTCTGAGAGTAAGAAAAAAATGGAGTAAAGATCCACATTTTGTAGCATTTAATATTTTTATTATCAGTCAGTTAAGTAATACACCTGATACATGCTTCAGTGATCATGTCTCAAAAGAGACATGACTCACTTTTCCTGCAAAAGATTGCCATTATTTTCTGCGGTAGACTGGTTGCAAAGCAAGGCTATAGAACCCAAGGTATAATTTTAAGATATGCTATATTTTTGGATTGAAGTGCTCAATATCAAGAATAGAGTGTATGTAAATATAAAAGTAGACAGTGAGGTCAACACCCAGAGGAAAATGTCTGTTTCATGCTAAATGCAATCGTCAGGCCATGTGCATTGTGTTTTGCTTGATTTTTTATATATACAGGTGAGTGCTGTATTGTGGATGGTCTATTGCATTATTATAACAGTTATTTTGGTTGGTGTGGTCTGTTAACTTGTTTACTATTTACTAAGTTTATTTACTTATTTATTTGGATTAGTTTATCATACTTGTTTTTGTTTATTTATTTTATTTTATTTTTTATTTTCAGTTTCCAATTTGTAATAAAAATTTATTTTCATGTCTGCATTTTGAGATGAGTTCTGATAATTTATTTAGTAGCTTGTTTTAGTCTGGGAGGATAATTATACCTATTTTTTCTTCCAGGCTGAGTTTATAGTTTTTGGATTGATTGTTGAATACCGATGATCTTTTGCTTATTTTCCATGATATTCTTTGTGTATTTGTTTATGTGTGATTTGTTTTTTTGTTTTTAATCTCCCAGATATGTTTAGAAAGCATTGTGTTGCTTATGTATTTAATATTGGTAAAGAATGTTATGTGTGCCTGGTTTATTTGTTTCCAGATTCCTTTAGTTACTGCTATGTATATTTTTTTGTTGTTCTCTGCTGATTTTACAGTGTCTTGGTATATTACATTGTTCTTCAAGGAACTGCAATGTAAGTGTTATTCATTCTCTGCTCTGTAGTGGGTTTAATTTGTTTAGGTAACTTGTTGATTATTTTTCTGTTATACTTTTTTATTATTTCTTTTATGTTCTCAGTGTAGCTGAAGCTGATTTCAACTGTGTTTTTGTTGAATATCTTGTGAAGATTGCTTGCTGCAGGGAAGTATTTGTGCATGAGTTTAATAAATATTTTTCCTATATTTGTCCTTAGGTTTTTGTTAGTGGCTTGAATCATATGGTCTTTCTCTTCCTATTTGCTTTATTGTGCTGTATATGTGAGTGTTGCCTGGAATCCACTATCTTTTCGGGATGCTTGATAATCTTTTGTTGAATATGACTTCACTGTAAGAATTGTCAGAAAGTTTGCAGTTAATTTATTATGGCATCTGTTTGATTGTTATGTTTTGTCTCCTTGAATTCTTCTCTTGTATTATCTATTGTCTTCTCAGTATTTGCCATTTTCATACACCCCTTGCATCTTAATGACTCTCTCATCTTTTTTAGCATAAAATTTTGCTTTAAATATGATAAATACTACAGATTTCCCCAGTAAAAAACAAATGTTAAATTCAGAAAGACATGAGGCAACTGTTAAAAACTAGTGATGACTGACGTGACTGAAAAATTTAGAAAAAATTCTGCACATTTCATCAATCACCATGTTGGATGCTCTTTGAAAAAGCACAATAACTTGACCTTCAAAATCATTGAGTAGTTTAGCCATACAAGAAGGGCAGAATAAAAGATGAAGGCTGTCTGCAAATAACCTTTAAATGACGAATTACAGGACTGAGCAGCAATTAATCAATTATAAAAGGACCAATCAGAGTTAAGTAATTACATGAGAGCTAAATGATTAATCAAGAACATGAAAATTCAAGAAATTCATTTGTTTTTCAAGGTCAGTTATTCTTGAACGATAAAACTGGAATAATAAATTTTCTGCTTTTTTTACCGGGCAACCTTTTTTTATTATTTACCAGTTTGCAAGCATCAAAGTTAAAACTTAGTGAGCTTAGGACTTCTGTAATTTCTTGCTTATGCATGAAAATGTCAATAGGCAGACAAGCTTTTAAGACAGGCTTAATATTTAGAAAAATCAATTAGACTCTTTACTGGTCATGTTTCATTAGTTGTAAAGTACAATGCAACCAAGTGTAATGTAGAAGATCAATCATCTTATTTTCCTATGATCAGATTGAAACCAAATTGGTGATAAACTGAATGTGACTCAGTTTGGTTTGGTAGATATCTTTCATTCATTGATTTTTCTTTGATGCTCTTATGGACAACTTATTGCAAAAAAAGGTCAAATGACAAGCACCTGAATCTAAGGAAACTAGAAAATCGTTGGAGAGCATAGACAAATCTTTCTTCAGTATGTGCTTTCTTTTATTGATGGCTGTCATTTGTTTTGCATTAGTGAAGCACTTAATTCCTCAGGACAAAGAATCAGAGTCCAGTAATGATGTATCTTAGTTTATAGGCTCAACTTGCATAAGACTGAAATATGGCGCTTAGGAAAAATTCAGAGATAAAATAATACTTATATCAGGCATTTTACTTCTTTTATGTGCTACACAACTTCAGGACGTGGATGATGGTGACTCTCCACTGTTTCCTATTTTTTAGCATTTTTGTCTCTTTACTATTCCTTGCTGTCTCTGTTCTGCCATCTAAAAATTTTTTTTTTTAATTGTGTCACCCCAAGCAAGGCATTCCACTGCCACTATAGTGCAGGGGGTTACATAGATCGATTGGGTATGAGAAATGTCAGAAGGAGGGTGGTAGACGACTTAGGATGTACATAGGGAGAGAGCTGGAGAGAGTGGGTGTGAGTTAGTGTCTTAGGTGTCTATTGACCTTACATTTAAACTCCTGGAGGTTGTAGCCGTCGGGGAAGCAAGCATGCGGTAGGGAATTCCACAGGCGGGAAGTGCGAGGAAAGAAGCTGTTGGAGTAGAAATTGCGGTTACATTTCATTGGTTTCACTGTAAAAGGGTGGGACCTAGTTGCCAATCTAGTATCTCATGCAAATTCACATCTAGGGACACTAGTGATCTAAGTTCATCAGAGCAGAATGGTTGGTATATGCAAAATATGTCTTTATATAATACAAGATAATAATACAGAAGGATAAGTTGAAATTTAAAAAGTATATGTGTAAATATCTTGTTGCATAAGTGAGATAGAGAATGAGAAAACGTCCAGAAGAAAGTAAATATATATATATATATATCTATGTGTATGTATCCAGATATAGTAGCCACTGCTTGACAACATGAAGGTATGCTTATTTTCAGTGTAGCATGGATGTTTTAACTGTTTAAGGTTGCTTGCTAGTTGCTACTTTAAATGTTTGATTATGAGAAGAAAGGAGTACCAATAACATTTTAAAACAATGTACTTTTATTTACATATATATATATATATATATATAAATTTTTAAATATGTTTTTGACAGTACAAAAATGTATTATGGTGTTAAAGGCAAGAAATTTTTTACTATAGGCCATGATAAATTTTAAAACAAAAAACACTAGTTGACCAGTTTTATTCCCTCTTGCCAGAACTGTAAACTCATAATTTGTTGCCTCGTTTACACTTCTGACAAGAGGGAATGAAACCAGTCGACTGGGTTTTTTGCTTTAAAATTTATCATGGCCTATCGTAAAAAAATTTCTTGACTTTAATGCCATTTGTTTTTTTTCAGAGGTCATACCATCTAAGACAGCCAAATAACTTCAAATGGATACTACCCATATTTGGAACTGGACTCTTTCTCTCTTTCTCCCCTTCCCTCCCATTCCTTCCTTTCTTTCTTTCTCCTCCTTACATTTATTGTCATTTATTTATTTGTTTGTAATCTTATGTTTATTATTATTATTTCTATTATGTTCCCTCTTCATTTTAAGAAAACGTTCATTCCGGCAGAAATTTTATGCCAGATGGAGGAAATATTGTAAAAGAGTCTGATGATATGAGCTAATTCAGCTCATTGAAATGAACTATAGTTTATAACTAATATGACGTGTTGATTTTTCCTTTATAAACTTCATATCACTCCGGTTAACACCCATCAAGCTCTCTATATGGAGTTACATCTTAATAATTTATATTAAGGATATCTTGTTGGATTATCCTCACTGTTTACAGACTGACAACTATAACTATATATATATATATATATATATATATATATATATATCTTACTCTGGTTGATTTTGTTGCTATTTGTCAAGATGGCAATGGGTTGCAAGGATAGTGTTGGGAGATTGATTGACTGGTTTCTCCAGTTGGGTTGACCGAGCGCACAGAATGTGGTCATTACATGTTGGTTGATTGAGGTTATAGTGGTGGATCAATTTGTGGTAGGGTGTGTTGGTTGTCAAGGTGATGAGGAATTGGTGTATCTGGTAGACCTGTTCTATGAAACAGGGTTGCAGAGACTACTGTAAAGAGAATGTCTGTAGTGAGTTGGGTATGCCGAAGTGATGACAGTGGATTGTTAAGGTGATAGGAGATTGATGTAGCCTGTTGGCCTGTGTTTCTATGAAAGAGTAGTAGCATGTTTGTGAGATTGGATTCTTTTGTATGAATCAAACTCACCTACTTTAGAGTTGAAGTCACTTGCCAATCTCTGATCATCTGGAGTTTTGGTGTTGAAGTCAGATATTTTTGTATCATTAGCATAGATATTCTCAAATGATTAGAGTATACTCGTAGATAGATCATTTATGCAAAGTAAAAAGAGGGTTGGTCTGATGTGCATAAATATATATATATATATATATATATATATATATATATATATATTAGTCAGTATCTTATCAGGCAAGGTAGTAAAACCACTAAAGCACAAGGGATTACCAGGTGTAGTTAAAAGTGGGAAGAGGAAAAAGTAATTAAGAGGACAGTAGATAGCAATTGACATTGCATTGAAATTATTTTTTAATTAAAGTTGGCTGGAAAGCATGGAGCTGAAAGGGAGTCCCACAAGTGAGAAGAGCGAGAAAAGAAACTGCTAGCATAGAACTTACAATTACATTTAACCAGCTCAGTTGTAAATTGATGAAATCTCAATGCCAAATTTAAAAAGTCTAGGTACCATATACCACATTGGTCAGTTAAGTGCCATACGAGATACTGCCTTGGGCAATCATGTCTCTGTTGATCCATGACTGACTAAACAGAAGATTTTCCAGATTTTCTTTCTGCAGTATATATGCCATATATATAAGTAGAATATATATATTTCTGGAACATAGTCATCCGCAGACAGATCTGTTTTGCTGTATCACAGCTCATCAGTATGGTTAGACTCCGATTGCTTCTAACCCAGGATTGAAACCCAACCAAAGTGGCGTCAGTCGGCGATTCTACCTCTGGGCCATGGGCGCACGGTAGAAGAAGGCAGACTTTTTAGCATGTATATTATCACTATACATGCCCAATAGCCAGAGTGCTCTAATTCATTATTTTTAGTCAAGTGGTTTTTGTAATTATCAATGGATAATAATAACAATCATAAATAAAATGATTACTTAATTCTATTTAAATTTGCATAAATCTTGGAATTATTTTCATTGAACTCATTCACTTTTCTTCTTCTCAGTGCCATGTCCCTTCAGAACATGGGTGATCATGGCCCTCCACATCTCCCTATCACTTGTAGCTCTTAAAACCCTTTCTCTTGTTACCTCTTCCAAATCTTGATTTGCCATCCATTTGCTCAATCCCATCAGGTATGTCATGCATTGTTTTCCCCTCTCTCTTGTTTCCTTTATCTGTTCTGTGAGTCTCAGATTCTTCAAGCTCTTCTTCCTCATTACATGTCCCAGAAAATTTGGCTGTCTCTTCTTGATGTTAAGTATCAGTTTCCTTTTAGTTTCCAGCCTCTACAAAACCTTGTCCTTGCTCACATGATTGCTCTCTGAAATTAATTATGGCATTCATCACCGACTAAATATTAGACACAGATAGTGTTCTTTGATGAGTGTTACTAGATTACAAGATAGCTGAAGACTGAAAATTTTATCAGAATATACTCCAGCATTTGTATATTGTACACAGATCATAATGGGCTTTGGCTATCAATCTGTTGCTCTTTTATTTTTTTCCAGCTTGTAAATAAGCATTGTAACATTATGCAAATATTATGTTCACTTTTATATAAAGAATAAAGTCAGTGCAGTTTTCCATCCAATGTATGGTGCTTTTTACAACTGGATGAAAACCATTTAATGAGTGGTTCTTTGGCAAATGTCATCAAAGAAAATGAAAATATATCTACTTCAATTTCCTGACATATTTCTGCCAACTCACAGATCACTAATTAGAGGCTGGTATATTTCTCACAAATTATCAAATTTATTATCAACCACAGGATAACTAATAATGAGACTATATAAAACTTTTATCTTGCACTTTCATCAGTAGTTTTACACATAGTTTTATGCATATATTTGTGCCTGCATCCATCAAGACATTTGCAAATACAAGTATATACTACTTTGTTATGTGCGTGCATGCATGTGTGTGTTCACCTATTCCTCATTCCTGCTGACACATTCTTGGAATATTCTACAGGTGATTAAAAAAAATGGTTGACACTTCCATTACATAAGAATTCTGCTTTTCTAGTAAAGGTATTCCAAACATGTTTGCATTCCTTTGCTCAGTTAAGTGACAAAGTTTCCCAAATTAATCCTATTAACAGCATATTTCTACTCAATATCATGCACTTTACAACAAAAACCTACTTATCAAATTATCTTTTTATCAATAAACCACTGAAAAAATAACAATCTTGGCACTAAGCTTCTTCAAAACTTAACAATATATCCATATATATATATATATATATATATATATATATATATTAAGACCCTGAACAATTTATCACTGATTTTTCATGAAAAGTAATTTACAAAAATAATAAGAAATATGTCATTGAAAGTATTGTCCATTGCTAACCACTCATTTTTCCTATCTTTCTGGCAACATTTGGTTTCTATGTCAGAAAATCAACACATCTTTCGAGGCTAACTATAAGTCAACCCATTTTTTGGCATCTTCATAAGAACGAAATTGCTGCTCAGCTAGGCTGTGTGCCCTCAATCAAAACAAGTGATAAATGTTTAGTGAATAAAGTGAGTTGGGTAGAACTTCCCATTTAAGCATTTCCAGCTAGGTTTTCCTCTGTTTTGCAACATGTTGTCATCTTTTAAAATCATTTTGTTATGTCTCTGCTTGTATAACAGCCATTATTACTTAAATGCTCAGCTCAAATGCATCAGTTGTAGTCAAAAGTAGTTTTCTATGATGGTTTTGGTTGGTTTGACAGCTCATAATAAACTACACCCATCTGATTCCACCAAATGCAGAGTAGAAGCTTTAAACCATGGATATTGAGCTTTGCCATGGATGCTGATGCATGGCCGGGCTTGCTCACACTCTAATACACTTAGGGTTATTGTAGTGTATCCACTTTTCATTGCTGGTCATGATATGATGCAAAAACTCTTCCTTTTCTGCTGTTGAAACATCTGTTCACACACAAAAAAGCACAATTTGAAAACTCTTGGCTTCAACTTATACAGTAACCAACATCTTCACTTTTTAATTATTCCTAATGCTTTCAAACATGTTGAAATTGTTGTGTGCTCAACCTCTAGGGATTCTTGTGACTGACATGAGTCTTCATTAAGTAATACCTCCAATTCATTGTCTTGAAACCTTTTTGGTGCACCAAGGTGTCCTTTATCTTCAAGTCATTATTTTTGAAGGGTCTAAACCAGTCTCTGTATGTTGTTTCCAACAGAGCATGGTTGCTGTAGGTTTCAACAAAAATTGTCTGCTTCAGTTTGCAGATTTATTTTGAATAAAGTAGAGCAGTAATATTTCCCTCAAATACACTTTCTTAGGCATGAAATCTGATATGTTTAATGTTATGAAAAACAAAATTGTTTACACTTCAGTATTGAAATTTATTATTGAATTTTAAGCTTGCTTATGGTATTTTTTTAATGATGCATGACCATTTGAAGTTACACACATGGAGTTCTGAGAATGCCATCTGTTGGAAAAGAGCAAAAATTTATTCAAGGTCTTAATATATATATATATATATATATATATATATATATATATATATATATGCAAGTTTCATTTAAGGTAATAGACAAGATGTTATGTTTAAGTTCTTATATAATTTTTCATGTGATCTTATAATTTTTTTCCTTTCAGTACATACATTATATAAAAATTGTCCAAATTATTTATCTTTTCAAGCACTTTTGGCTATACTTTTAGCTATTATCAAAGATGAATTTTAATTTACTTTTAATGTTCAAACAGTTTTATGTAATTTATGTTCTGAAAAGAAAAAAATTCTATGACATGAAAAATTATATAAAAACTTAACCAAGTACCCTGTCTGTCATCTTTAAAGAAACCTGCATCAAAAAAATTTTGCTACCTAAATACACAATATATATATATATATATATATATGTTTCATTAAAAACAACTGATATGGTACTGCCCTTCAGTCTTGTATTTAATTTTTCTTGTGTTTCTATAATCTATATATTCAGTTAAAATTAACAATAAAATCATCCTTGTTAATGACTAAAAGAACAGTCAAATGTGCTAAGACATACAGAACATTTGAACATTTTTTACATAATTTATGTTCAGAAAATAAAAAAATGGTAATCATACAAGAAAAATTAAATAAAAATTTTCACCATAGTACCTTCTCAGTCACTTTTAATGAAACTTGTGTAAAAGTAGGATTGCTACCCAAATATACAATGTATATGTTATGTTTTGCTTATCAATGTGAGTAACAGTAGTCATAGCACAGCTTTGCATGTCCCTTGTGATGACAGGCTAGTTTTTGTCCTACTTCTCCATATATATATAGTCTTTTTATTTGGATATGATACTACACCTCTCTGAATCAGAGTGATCATACACACTTGCTAATCCTAACTACTTTTGTTTTGTACTGTCCTTCCCCTTGTCTCTTATGTTTTCTCTTTAATAGTGACCTTGCTCTCTCTCCATTTTCTTTTTTAATAGTGACCTTGCTCTCTCTCCATTTTCTTTTTTAATAGTGACCTTGCCCTCTCTCCATTTTCTTTTTTAATAGTGACCTTGCTCTCTCTCCATTTTCTTTTTTAATAGTGACCTTGCTCTCTCTCCATTTTCTTTTTTAATAGTGACCTTGCTCTCTCTCCATTTTCTTTTTTAATAGTGACCTTGCTCTCTCTCCATTTTCTTTTTTAATAGTGACCTTGCTCTCTCTCCATTTTCTTTTTTCATCTTTGTCCATCACTTCATTCCCACCTTCTTCCATTTCTTGCTCTTTTTCACTTTTATAACTTTCTGCCTTTTCTTGTTCTTGACTTTCATTTCCACATAATCTGCTTCTGAATTGTTCTGCATGTGCCAGTATATGTTGCCCTTGTTCCTGATCTTCCATCTCCACATCCTCCAGCTCGTTTTTGCTTCTGAACTAATCTGCATATGCTAGTATATTTAGTCTTTTCTTTTCCAATATAGTCATGTTGTGTCCTTTTTGTACCAGAAAACTTGCTTCTTTTGGATTCATCTCTTTATTCTTTCTATGCCACACCCTTGTTTTTTTTGTTGTAAAATAAATAGTTTTGGGGGTTCTGATTTGTCTTTCTATTAATGCTAATGGGCTCAGTTTCCTTCCTGCATGTGGAATGGATCTGTAACTGAGAAGCATTTTTGGTAAATACGCTTCTAAAGTGGTGAGAATACTTTCAATCTCATTTTCAGTGTTTGTACCATTCTTTCCGCAATGTCATTAGACTGTGGGTGATATGGTGGTGTTTTGTATGGGATGCATCTAATTTGTTTTAACCACTCACGTAAATTCATGTTGCAAAATTTGGGTGCATTGTCAGAGACGTACTGCATTCCTTGAGAATATGGTGCTTAGTATTTGTTTTGTTGTGGTGGCTTTTCTGTCTTTTACTCTGACAACTTCTGGCCTTCCTGAATATGAGTTCACTAATACTAAGAATAATCCGCTATCTCTGATATGTGCATGATCCATACGGACCCTAACCTATGGCTCTGCTTCCTTGGACGATATGTGAAGTTTTGCTTGTTTGAAGTTCTATATTTCTACATATTTTAGGCATCTCTTATCATATTCTTCTATTTTTTTTAATATCCTGGCTCTCACACTTGCAACTTTAGTCATTTTTGCATTGCTGTTATGCCACAATGTACATCATCATGTACTCCTTTTAGTATGCCCTTTCTCAGTATTTGTGGAACTACTATTACATCTTCATTGTATATAATGCCATTTTCTATGGAGAGTTTGTGCTTTGTTTCCTTTAAGGGTCACTTTGCCATCAAAATTTAATCCATATATTATTTTTTTATTTTGTCTACTATTCTGCTTAATACTGGATCTTGCTTTGTTTCTATTTAGAGAAAGAAGGTCTGTTTCCACCCAGTGTATTATTTTATCTTCAGCATTTTCTTGTATTTCTTCTGTTTAATTCTTGAACTGCAATCTTGATAAAGCATCTACACAAGGAATATTGTTCCTTTTTATGTACACTATGTCAAAATAAAATGCCATTATTTTTATTGCCCATCTTAAAATCCTTGATGATGTGACTTTTGGCAGATTTTTTCTCAGATTAAATATAAATTCTAATGGTTTGAAGTTTGATTTTAATAAGATTTTTTTTTTCTATCAAAAAGTTTTGCACCCTCTCTATGCTCCATTTTATTGTTAGCACTTCTTTTTCAGTATTCAAGTAGTTAATTTCTGCTCACATTAACCTTGATATGTACATGATTGGGTGTTCTTTTTGTGAAAGAACAGCAACAGTCACCTTCTCACTTGTTCCTGTGGTTAATATTATTTCTTTTTGGGGATCAAAAACTTTTATTATTGGTTTGCTTCTCTTTAGTATTTTAAAAGTGATGGTTTGCTTATGTGTCCACTCAAATTCATTAATATATTTTTTGCATAATTTTACAAATGGTTCTATTACGTTACTGTATCTTGCTATATATTTACTATAAAAATTTATAAGCCCCCAAAAAAGATTCTAATTCTTTTTTTATTTGTTGGAGCAACTATCTCTGTTATTTTCTTTGGTAGTCTATTATCAGAGGATACACCTTCTTTTGATATTAGATATCCTAAATATGATATCTTCTTACAGTCGAAATTACGTTTACCATTCTTTATGGTCAAGCCTGCATTTTTTAATATCATGAAAATTTGCTCTGTTTTATATTTTAATTCTTTTTTTGTTTTTTCCCTCTATATCCTTCTGCTATATTATCATATGTTTAATTTTTTCTTGTTTTATGTTTTATTTCTTCTTGAAAAATATTGCTGGAAGATTTTATCCAAAATGGTAGACGTGTCTATCTTAATAAGCTTATAGGCGTGTTTATCGTGGTTATTTCCTTGAATTTCAAATCAATTTCTATTTGACTGCATGCTGACTTTTTGCAAAATACTCCATTTTTTGCTAACTTGTAGCTTGCAGTTTCAATATTTGGCAATGGAAATAAATCTGAACATATCTGGTGATTCAGCCCCATCTTATAATCACCTTCTTCTTCTTCTTCTTCTATGTGCCCTGTCCCTTCAGGACGTAGGCGATCATGGTTCTCAACGTCTCCCTATCCCTTGTGGCTCTTAGTATGTTTGAGCCTGTTGCTCCTGGCAACCCCCGTTCCATCATCCACCTGATCAGACCCTGAAAATATGTTATCCGCTGCCTTCCTCTGTCTCTTCTTTCTTCTATCTGACCAGTCAGTATCAGGTTCTCCAGGCTCTCTTTCCTCATTGCATGTCCCAGGAACTTCAGTTGTCTCTTCCTGATGCTCAGCATCAATTTCCTTTTTATTGCCATTCTTTCCAACACCTCCTCGTTGCTTGCATGCTCAGTCCACGATATCCGTAGCATCCTTCTGTAGAACCACATTTCGGCCGCCTCCAGTTTTGTCCTCATCATATCCTTAAATCTCCATCGTCTTTCTTTATTAGTGATGCTCAAATTCTACCAACTTGAGTTACTCTTTCTAGTATGCCTTGTTGTATCATTTTGTTTAATTTTGCTACTACCAAAGGTAGCATATGAACTAGAACTTTTCTTGACTCTATATACTTTAGGTGATCTTTCTCCTTTAGTCAAATGCTTGCTTTATAGCCTTTCAACAATCCTACTGTGTTTACTTCTGCTTTCAATGAAATTGATTAATCTCACCGTGTCTAGTTTTAAAACAACAGTTCCTAATAATCTGTGTTCTTTTTAGCATGCTACAACTGTAATGGAAATTATTTCAAAATGCTTGTCAATTTTAAAATTGCCTTGAAATGTGCTCATTGTTTTTATGCTCATTCTATCAAAATGCTTTAGTTGTATACTGCCTTTTCTTAATTTCAGTTGTCCTAATTATATTCAGTAATTTTTTGGCATCAGCGTAATTTCTCTGCCTGTACCAACTTGCATGTCAGATACTTGACCATTTATTCTTACTTTTTCTCTACCTCTTTTTTGTGTATTTATTGAAGATACTCCAGGTTCTTCTTCTTTAAAAAGGGGTTTGGGCAGTTTTTACTTTATTATTAGCTTTTCATATTTGCATATGTTCTGAAAATTATTATTTTTTTGCAATTTTATCATATTTTTTCCCAAATTGGACATTTATACTTGTCTCTCATATGACTTTTTCCACAATATTGACATTTAATTATGGATTTTGTAGCACTTGTCTTATGTCTGAAATCCTACTTTTGGTTGATTAAATTCTCTAATCAACTCTAATTGTTGCAAAAACTCAATGCTAGCTTCAAAACTCAATCTGCTACTCTGTAGACATTCTATTTTGGGCTTGTAGTTTTTGTCTTGCAAGCTTTCAATTAATTTCAAATGCATTAATTCATCTTCTGTAGTCATTTCATGCATTCCTGATTTTTCAAATTCACAATATTTTACTTGTTCTTTCATTCTCTGTAAGTATTTCATAACAGATTCCTATAGTGCTTGCCTTGTTTCTAAAACTTGGTTTTTTCTGCTATTATCAGTTCTTTTTTGGTTTTAGATTCTTTTTTATGATTTACATGATTTGCACAAACGTCATTTCTTCTAACTAACAAAAATTTAAAAATTATCAAAATTTTCTTCACAGCTTTGCATCCCACTGTAGCAAAAAACAAATCAGTTATCTCATTTTCTTGTCCACCAGTCTTTGAGTCATTCAATTTCTTACTCTTGTAAATGCCACAAAAATCTTCATCCATGTTTCTATATATTCTGGGTCATCTAATGAAATTATGGATGCTATCAGCAACACCATATCAATGCGAGTAGCAGTTGTTATAGCACAGCTCTGTGCATTCTCTGTGATGATGTTATTTTCTGTCCTACTTCACCTTTATATATACAGGTCTCTTCATTTGCATATGATACTACTATATATATAGCCTGGCATTGCTTGGGTGTAATGAAAGCTTTAAAACTAATCCATGGTCCTGGAGCTCAGACTCTTTGGACATTGGCACAAAGGACTAAATGCAATAGTTTTTTCCAGTTAAAGCAAAGCCGTAGACTGAAAGAAAAATGAATGAATGTAAGTCAAATTTTGATTTCCTGGTATTGATAGTTTTTTTCATCATAAACTGAATTTTGAAGGCTAAATAAGTTCTCTGAATAAATAGTATCATGTCTGAGACTAAGAACTACAATTATACCTACTTAGAGCCAAACCTGAAGCAAAAACTAAAATAAAAGGGCTGAAAAAATACAGACATACAGGCAGATAAACAGACACACACACGCACACACAAATATCTTTCCTTTTATATATATATCTATATATATATATATATATTATGAATTTTCTGCACTATTGTAAGAACTGCAACCTTGAAACTTCTGAATATCATTTCTGATGTCTTTGTCTATGAGAGTATCAAATGTGATTAAAATCGGACCGCTCCTTCTATAACTTGACTTTTTCAATTATCGATTTTCGATATTTATCAGGGATACATCGACACAAAACCTAGCTAAGAACACTCGCAGACAATTATAGTACAACTGTGTAAATTTTCAAGAAAATCAGTTCGTCCGTTTTGGAGTCTATAGGTAATGGACACACACCCACGCACACACACACACACACACACACACACACACACACACACACACACACACACACACTCACACATACACACACATACACACAGACAAAGTTCCATTTATAAATAAATTAAGATTTAGATTACAAATAAAAATTCAATATTTCATATTTAGGATGGTCATTTCAACAGGTATTTTTAAACATCCATCTTGTCAGTGGGACCAAGACATTATGAAAAAATAAATTTAACTTGTTTGTGTGTAAGAAGTAAGAGTAGGTAAGAAGAAAGAGACAGATCATTGCTAGCGGAAAATATTAAACCCAACCTGCAAATGGCAGTAATGAAAAGAGATACAATAAAATAAATGGAAAATAAAAATAAGAATGAAGAAGAAATGAAATTCCAAAATTTTATGTCCACAATGTTCTCCTGATCTGATGTCTTCTGATTATTTTCTTTGGAGTACACCTTAAAGAGGGTTTATACATCAATAAACCACAGATGATTTACCAATTCAAGGATAACATCTGTGCAGAAATTCAATGAATACAACCAGAGTTATTAATTACAGTTATAAAGAATGCTATCAAAAAAGAACAAATTGTGTAAATTGGAAAATGGTGGATATTTACCCTGCATAAGTTTTCATAATTAAATTGGCATATATTTCTCGTATCTAAACTTTCATTCTGTATAAAACTATTTTTTAATAATAAAAAAAATGTTGAAATTACTCGGTTTTCAAACTCGCAGGGGTCTTCTAGAACACTCTGTATTATATATGTATGGGCATTTTTTGCATGTATATATGCATATAAATATTTATATGTTAAGTATGCATATCTGCATAGTATAATCTTTTTTACATATAATTATTTTATGTCCTCTTGAACATAGATTATGATAAACCATTTTTATTTTTTGCAATAATTATATTCTCCCAAATCTATGTAAATTTTTTCATCTTGTAGACATCTTTAAAATTTTTAGATTATTCAACATTGATTTATTCAGACAAGTGCCTTCATCTTGACTGTTATGGGAACATTTCAACTGTGTAACCACTGACTTTCAGGTGCTTTTTATAGTTGGCAATCTAAAAATTTTTAACCTCATTCTTTATTCTCTCCATGTTGATATATTATCATTCTTCTTCTTTTTCTATGTGCCATGACCCTTCATGACATAGGCGATCATGGCTCTCCACAATTTCTTGTCCTTTGTAGTTCTTAGTAAATTTTATCTTCTTATTATCAGCCATGTTGATATATTATCATTCTTCTTCTTTTTCTATATGCCATGACCCTTCAAGGCGTGGGCAATCATGGCTCTCCACAATTTCTGGTCCTTTGTACTTCTTAGTAAATTTTACCTTCTTATTATCTCTCCTGAATCATCCTTTTACACAAGCTCTTTATGTAGGTTATGCACTGCTTTTCTCTGTCCCTCTTCCCTTCAATGTCCTGTGAGTGCCAAATTTTCTTAGCCAGCTTTCCTTATTATGTGACCTAGAAATTTCAAGTGTCCATTTCTGATGCTAAATATTCTTTTTCTTTGACGTGCCATTTCCATTAAGGATGTGGAAAATAATGTTTCTCCATAACTTCCTGTACTTTATAGCCCTTTGTAAGGTTTGTCTTTTTGCTATCTCTCCTAATCCCTGTTCTGACAACCATTTACACAATCATTAAGTAGGTTATACATTGCTTTCCTCTGTCTCACTTGCCTTTAATAAGTCTTGTGAGTCTCAAATTTCTCAAACACTTTTCCCTCATTCTGTGTTCAACAAATTTCTTAAGGTAAATATAAGTGTTCTTTTTGTTTCCATTTTCATGAAAACTTTGTCATTGCTAACATGTTCTCTCCGTGGCATTCTCAGCATCTTTCTGCAAAACCACATTTTTTTTAGTTTCAAGTCTTTTATTCATCTATAAGGTGATTATACAGAATTCACTGCCATATAGGAGGAATGATATTACATCATAGTTCAATACTGTTTTCTTTGATTCTATTGAAATTTTTCTGTTTCTTAATAGTATGCTGAAATTTGGGAAGGCATATTTTGTTAACCCAATGTGCCATGATATTTAAATTGTTGTACCTGCTTGATTATGGGTTCTTGCAATTGATATTCAGCCTTTTTTTTCTCACTTTGCTTCACTACATTCTGTAGTAGTTCATGTATTTTTCTTTCTGTGTTTGCTATCAACACTGTATCATTTATATGTCTAATGTTGTGCAAATTGTAGTCACCAATTTGCAGGATGTCTATTCCTCTTGGAATTTTTTCCACCTGCTCAAGCTCTTCAACTATGTTATTTGCTGCTTTCTCCTGACTCTTTTCCCCCTATCTGGCCTGTTAGTATCAGGTTCTCCAAGCCTTTCTTCCTCATTGCATGTCCCAGGACCTTTAGCTGTCTTTTCCTGATGCTCAGTATTAATTTCTTTTTCATTTTCATCCTTTCCAAAACCTCATCATTGCTCATGTGATTGATCATGATATCTTCTCTAGAACCACATTTCAGTTGCTTCAAGTTTTTCCTTCATCTTTGATGATATTGTCCAACATTCACTGCCATATTGAAGAAAACACCAGTTAGTGTAAAAAACCATATACACTATTTTAGTTGATGAAGCCAATCAGTGGCCAGAGTGAGTATGTTTTCATCAATGAGTGATTTTGGTGGACAAAAATAAATCAAGTTACTTGTCATTTATGTGATCACACCCTGTGTCAGGAATTATAAAAATATAATTCACTCAGTTTGGATGTGTAATTTGAACTCATAATTACTATGCCATGAAATTAATGAATCAATACTTTAATCCTTTGGTCTATTGTCATACAGAACTCAGTCAGAACAGATGAAAAATGACTAAGTTGTACTAAAAAAGAAAAAGATCAAATATACCTGGACATGAACAGCATAACGAAAAGAATCTACCATTATAGATTAAAATAAAGGGTTCAGTTTGAATATCCCTGAAGGTTACTCATTTGACAAACACCTAAAAAGGGTCAAATTAGAGCAACAAAGATGAGGACCTGACTATTATATTGATTGAATACTGCTGCCATATTTGGTCGGGTGCCCCTGCTACTCTCCTTGGGCTTCTTGACAAAATACAAAGGAGAATCTGTAACATGGTTGATACTGACTTGGCAGACCGGCTGCAACCACTCTCTCACTGGCATGATGTGGCTTCCCTGTGCCTCTTCTACAAGTACTTTCATGGCTTCTGCTCCAATGAACTTAGATCATTGGTGCCACCTAAGCACGAATTTTCACGAGATACTAGATTAGCAACTAGGTCCCATCCTTTTACAGATAAGATGTAACCGTAATTTCTACTCCAACACCTTCTTTTCTCACGCTTCCTGCCTGTGGAATTCCCTTCCACATGTCTGCTTTCCCGACAGCTATAATCTTCAGGTGTTTAAATGTAAGGTCAATAGACACCTTATATCACACTAACTTCCAATTATTCTCCCAACACTCTCATCTACCTAACCCTACCCTCTGACATTTCCTATATTTAACCATCCTTTCTCCACTCTCTGTAGCCCCCTGTGCAGTAGTGCCAGTGAAATGCCTTGCTCGGGGTGAAACGCTTATAAAAAAAAAAAGAAATCCCTTATTACAAAACTTCAGACAAAATTCTTTAGCAGAATACTTTTAATGTGAGTGTAGTGTCTTAATAAAAATAGTAGCAACTGCAGCTCTTAATAAACCTTGGATCAGCAGCAGCTCTGGGGTATAAAAGCAAGGAGAGTGTTAAGTAGCTCTCTCTTCCAGGTCTTCCTCTTGCAAGCTATGTGACATGAACTATGTGACATGAACTATGTAACATGAACTATGTGACATGAACTAAAACTAAAAGGGCTGAAGATACTTCACACTAAAAAATAGCAACACATTAAGTCATACTTAAATATGTTCATTAATTTTGTTGTGTATGCAATTTACTTCTAGGAAAGAAACTCTTAACTTAAACTTCCCTTTTGTTAGTTTTGTTTAATAAATGTTATCTTGCATTGCAAATCAATTGGTCTGTTATTTTGTGCCTGCACCCTTCAAGCACCATTAATTCTTCTTCTTTTATGAGCTGTATTTAGGATATGGGCAATCATGGCACTCCACATATTCCATCCCATTGTTACTCTTCATACCTTTTGTCTTTTCTATTTCTCCAAAACCTTGAACTGCCATTTATTTGCTTAAGCCCATCAACTATGTCATGAACTCTTTTCCCTGTCTCTCTTTCCCTCTATTTACCCTGTGAGTATCAGATTCTTGAAGCTTTCCTTCCTCATTACGTGTCCCAGAAACTTCAGCTATCTCTGATGTTAAGTATAAGTTTCGTTTTCATTTTCATCCCCTCCAAAACCTGTTCACATGTTTGGTTCTGGTATCCTCAGCATCCTTCTGTAGAATCACATTTCTGTTGCTTCAAGTCTTTCCTTCATTGTTGAGGAGATTCTTCAGCATTCACTGCCGTGTAGGAGGACAATCACATAACAGTCCAGTTCTCTTTTCTTTGTTTCCTATGAAACTTTCCTGTTTCTCAATACCCTACTCAGCTTTTGGAATGCATCCTCGGCCATGCCAATATATTCTCAGATCTCAATGTTATACTTTCCATCCTCCATTAGAACACTTCCCAGGTATTTAAATTTCTGTAACTGCTTGATTTTAGCCTGTAAAATATTCTCATAAAATATCTTACATTAATTCTGGAAGTATCCAACAACAAAAAATAAGATTTTTATGACCTTCAATTTTTTTTTGTTTTTAATATCTCACAGTTCTTCAGCATTTTGAAATGAATCCAAAATCATTTAGAAATATAATTTGAAGAATTCTTTGCTAATCTTGAAATGTTGAATTTGCTTTGATTTTGTTGAAAATCTACTTCACCAAAATTACGGTTTCATTTTTTTATATTAAATGGCAATGTCAAAAAACATTGACTCATTTTTCATGTTTACACATTTACTTATTTATTTATTAGAGACCCCTTCTGATGTCAAGAATAAATTGGAAAAAAATAAAAGAACTGTATTTGTTGATGCTTCAGGGTCCAGTTGATGTTATGAGAAGATTTTAAAACTGTTGTAAACAGAAATGATCATTTTATTTTGATCAAATAACTCTGTAACACGTGGATTTTGTCACTTTCCCTATTTTTTAAAATAATTTATTTGATTTTTTTATGTATCTATTCTATGATACCCTATAAGAAGTCAGATCACATAGATGGCTGACTTTTAAGTGACATACTTTTCCTCTATTACTAAAGTTAGGAATGTTTATCAGATATCAACTATTTTTATTAACCGCTACTATGAATTAAGAATATTCCAAAGAAATACATTTTTTTTTTAAAAATCATATCACCCTGAGCAAGGCGGTAACACCACTGATGTGCAGGGGGCTATGTAAGAGTGAAAAGATTAGAAAAGATTAGAAGAGAGAAAGCCAGAAACCACATCCTAAACAGGGAACAAGGGATGAGCCTCTACACCTGTTCAATAGACGTGGGTGGAGTGTGAACCAGGCAATAGTTTAGTCTATCTACTCCAATTGAAAAAAAAAGAAAAGAGTAAAAAGATTGGAAAAGAGAAAGCCGGAAACCATATCCTAAACAGGGAACAAGGGATGAGCCTCTACACCTGTTCAATAGACGTGGGTGGAGTGTGAATCAGGCGATAGTTTAGTCTATCTACTCCAATTGAAAAAAAAGAAAAGAGTAAAAAGATTGGAAAAGAGAAAGCCGAAAACCACATCCTAAACAGGGAACAAGGGATGAGCCTCTACACCTGTTCAATAGACGTGGGTGGAGTGCATGCCTCAAAAATAGTATTGATACTATTTTAAATATATTCTGATATTTAGTTTTACATTTATGTACCCAAGATCGAAAGCTACTCAAGATAAAGGGTTTACAGATTGGGAGGCTCAGATGAGCTTTTTTCCCTGGTTCCCTGAACACATGAATTTATGCACACTACTAGATTGTCATCTAGACACCACCATTTTAGTATTGAAATCGTTAAATGTAACTGCCACTTCTTCTCAAACAGTTTGTTTTCTTGCACTTACCACCTGTGGAACTCCCTTCACTTTACTTACTTCCCTAATAGCTATAATCTTCAAATATTTAACTATAATGTCAATTGCTATCTTCTATCTTCTTGAATACCCACTATGCCCAGTCTTTTCTCTCACTGTAATCCCCTGCACACTAGTGGTGGTCCTGCTTTGCTTAGAGTGAAATGATTAAAAACAAAAAAAAAAAAAGTTTATGCAGATATAGGAGGAAGATGATGTTTAGCCCTAAACTTGAACAGATTAAGATTGTAGTGATTTGGGAGCATCCTCCTAGGAGTTGGTTCCAGCAGTTTGTGGGAAGAAGTTGATCAAGTAAAACTTATATCTCAACAATGGAATATTAAGAAGATATTGTAGCACATCAGGAATGAGAGTGGTTTGCTACATATGCATATCATGGAAGGTATCAACTGAGAAGGTTAGAACTGGTAGAAATAAGTAATGTAGTTCATCTGAACACTTTCCAAAGAAAATGCAAAGAAAGATCTGCAATGTTATTGGTCCTAACCTGGCATCTCAGCTTCAGTCACATTCCCACTGCCATAATGTGGCTTTCCTGTGCCTTTTTTATAACTTTCATGGTAACTGTTTGGATGAACTTTCCTATATGGTAGCTAGACTATATGAATTTAAACACAGTACTAGATTAGCGGAAACGTTTCATAATTTTACAGTTGAAATTGCAAAATATAACCAGAAGTTCTATGCTAGTAGTTTCTTCTGTCACTCTTCTCAATCCTGGAACTCTCTTCTAGCTTCTTGATTCGTAGTCACTTTTGATTCTCACAAATTTAAATTCAATGTCAATCACTATCTTATGCCTTGTCGCTTCCTGTTCTTTTACTGTTCTCTTGCCTTAATACTACTTTTTCTCATATTCTCTAGCCTCTTCAATATTAGTGAGTTTATTGCCTTGCTTGGGGTAAAATGATTAAAAAAAAGTGTCATAGAACAGCGAGGGGCTTGTGAAGTTTCATCTGTGAGAAAGTAGTTTTATGGGAGAAAAATAATTTGTTACCCATGAGGATGTGGCTTTTGCTTTTTATCAAGAAAATCCCGAAAATAGGCTACTTCCATTGTCATTTTAGAACAGATTGACATTTTTATTTTTTAAAAGCTCACATTTTTATTTATCAAAAGCTCTAAGGTAATGATGAAAGATAGATTTTGAATTATTATTTTTGAATATAACTTTGATTTTAAAAATGATCACTTAAAGAAAAACAGCTATTTCTTAAAAATATTTTTATTGAATATTTACTTTTGACGTTTTCTCTTAATTTTGAGGCTAAAATGTCAATGAACAGTTGACCCCTAAAAAAAGAATCTGTTCTGAGTTTTTTTCATGACATGTTTTTACATTAAATTTTAGTGCTGTATATATTTTATACAAATGTGCCGGTTGTATAATGGTTAGCAGCTCAAAAAATGAAACCAGCAAACTGAGTTCAAATTCCAGCTCAGTTTGTTACCCTTGCAAAAACATGAATCTGTCTCTTCCTCTTCCAGTTATGGGTTAAATACTAGACCATCTTTGACTTTCTTAAAGAAGGACAACTCTGAATTTGAAAACTGTATGTACCCTTGGATACAGCCATTAACAAGCTCATGGAGTTCACATTGACTATAATATCAATTATCACTGACCTAAGACAGTACTCATGCATTTTTATATTTTATCTTAGTGCTACTATATTTGACTAAAACTGCAATGACAGACCCATGGGACAAACTATGGAAGTTGAAATAATACCTAGATTCAATTCAGAACTAATTTACAAGTAACCAGATTAGCAGGAATCACCTTGTATTTGATCTATTGTGTCACTAGGAAATACTATAGGTATAAATCAAATGCTTAATCCTAGAAAATTGGATCTCTGGTGAGTGGCCCCTAATATATCCTGGGTTCAGCCTAACAGATACCAAAGTATATTTTGTATTCAGCACCACCTGAGGACATCAAAAGACCTACTTGGCTTGAAGGTTGACCAAGAAAGTGAACTCAAAGACACCAAGTACAGAAGCAGATCTTAAGGGATGCCTGGAGCTAAATCAATATAAATAAGGAAGTGAACCCATTGTAATTTAGGATGTGCACACACAAGACAATCAAACAGCAGGAAGTTGTATAAAAGTCCAAAATAAATAAAGAAAAGTTAGAAACTCTTGCCTCCCCACAAGAATATCAAACATTTGAAGTAAGACCCCAAAAACCACATGCACTCAATTTAGCCAATATTAATTTGACATAGACTGAAAGTGAATAAATAATTATATTATATATGAATAAATTTAGTTGCATATTCTTATCAGATGCTACTAGCATAACATTATATAAGAATATCAAAACATACTAAATAATTTTATAACATTCTCAATAAATAAGTTATGTTTGACACATAGAAAAAAGAGCAATAATTTTAATTTTTATAAGCAGCATCTATTATTATGTATTTAATAAAGTGTTCTGACAGAGGATGGAGAGTGTGACACTGAGATTTAAAAGCACATTGGCACAGCCAAAGATGCATTTCAAAATCTGAGCAGAGTATTGAGAGACTGGAAGATTTCATTAGAAACAAGGAAAAGAGTACTGAGCTCTTATGTGATATTTGTCCTCCTATATGGCAGCAAATGCTGGACAATTTCCTCAAATATGAAGGAGAGGTCTGAAGTAAAAGAAATTCAGTTCTACAGAAGGACGCTGAGAATACTATGAACTGAACATGTGAGCCAGAATGTTTTGGAGAGGATGGAAATGAAAAGAAAACTTACACTTAACATCAGGAATAGACACTTGAAGTTTATGGGACATGTAATGAGGAAGAAGGGCCAGGAGAATCTAATACTCACAGAATGGACAGAGGAAAAGATAGACAGAGAAAAGCAACATGAGACATACTTGATGGGTTGAGCAAGTGGATGGTGAAGCAGAGTTTAGGAGAAATGCCAAGGGAAAAGTATTAAGAGCAACAAGGGAAAGGGGTAAGTGAAAGTCCATGAATGCCTATATCCAGAAAGGAAACTTCATATTAAGAAGAAGAAGAATTTTACTAATCTTCCACCAATTCTTGGAATTTCATTTCTGAACCTTGTATCCATAGAAGAAGCTTATCTGGTATGATAAATCTTGCTTTCACCTGCATAAGATGGATAGCAGTTTATATATGCCCCATTGTCTATGGGAAGTAAGTGCACAATGATGCATTGTGGGAAAACAATAATTTGGTGGAGGCAATCACATTTGGATAACATTCTGTGGTAAAAAACTGCATTCTGTCATTCACAACTACAAGTACTTTCATGGCTTCTGCTCCGATGAGCTTAGATCACTGGTGCCGCCTAAGCACAAATTTACACGAGATACTAGATTAGCAACTAGGTCCCACCCTTTTACAGTTAAACAAATAAGATGTAACCGTAAATTCTACTCCAACAGCTTCTTTTCTCGCGCTTCCCGCCTGTGGAACTCCCTTCCACAAGTCTGCTTTCCCGACAGTTACAATCTCCAGGTGTTTAAATGTAGGGTCAATAGACACCTCCTATCACACTAACTCCCAACTATTCTCACAACACTCTCATCTACCCAACCCTCATTCTCGGTATCCTCACCCGCCTATCACCCACCCTCTGTTATTTCCTATATTTAATCAGCCTTTCTCCACTCTACGTAGCCCCCTGCACAGTAGTGGCAGTGACATGCCTTGCTTGGGGTGAAACGCTTATAAAAAAAAAACAAGGAATGTACATTAGAATATAATAACTATTTTAGCATCATTGAAGACAAGCTAAACAAATTTAAAATGATATAGAAAGTATGATTTAAAATAATTCTGTTTCATTTATGATTCTTCCTGCCACATCTGAATTTTCAATATCATTATATATCTTTTTAATCAAATTTTAAGCATTGATGATTTTGATTTTTTTAATATGAAATCATAAGTTTCATAAACAAGTATTTATAAAAGAGAAAGTTATCTTTTGCTTTTATTGAATGTGTAATTAAAATATTAAGTTGAGTCAAAATATTTTTGGTTTTGTGTTAACTCTTTGTTATACAATTGTAATTTTCCCCTAAAATTATAAAATTTTTATATGACTGCATAGTTACCTTGGACACATAATCAGAAAAGAGGGCTTGGAGAATTTGACACTCACACTGAAATCAATAGAAACAATATAAGGCAGTGAGCCACTTACGTGATGAGCTTGTGTAAAAAGATGAATAAATGAATGCAAGATGAAAAGTTGTTCTGATGTGATAAATACAAAATAATGATCACTTCTTTCACCCTCTCCATTCAAATTCGGGCTAGCTGAGAAAAAAGAGGGAATGAAATATCTAAGTGTGTGTGAAATTTTCATTGGTCTAAAGAAAATTTCCCACAGGGTTACAAATTTCTTCTGGTCTTTTCTCTCACATTACCTGAATTTGATGGGAGTGGGTAAAGGGAGTGATTATTATTTCATACTCATCACAGAGATCTATGTTTCCCTACATCTTCAAGAAGAAGAATTCATTATATATATATATGTTGTATCTTTTGATGATCTTATCTCTTTTAAGTGTAGTTATTCTCAATGTCACATTTTAAAGCCTCATAATTGACAACTGATATTTGTCTACATCTGGATTTAATTTCAAAAGAAAAATCAGCACTTTTAAAGTGCTTAAACCAGCTTGAAAAGATATTTAATTTCTTTTAACTTCCTGAATCCTTTCAAACAGGTACAGTGACATCAAAGCCAGGTTCAAAATTATGCCAAACAATTGTCAGAATCTAAATACTTGTAACTGTCATTTTAACATCTGAAAAAAAAAAAGGTAAGGTTGAATAAAAGTAATAATAATGTATAATAAAAGTAATAATAATGATAATATTGTTAATATTATAGAGTAATAGACAGTCTTTAAATATGTATATGATATGTATATGATAGGATCTTTTGAATAAAGGCTTGTAAATAATGAAAATATTTTTGATACACTATAACATATAATAATAATAATAATAATATAGGAAAATCATAGTTTTTAGATATGTACATGAACTGATGGATGAGGGATGTGCATTGTGGTGCATTGGATATCGGCTCAGAACGAGAAATCGGAGAGCCGAGTTTGAATTCCAGCTGAATCCATTGCATTCACTTACATGCAAATACCCTTGGGAAAGGTATTAATCCATCTATTCCTTCCAGTTATGGGTTAAATAACAGGACAGATTGGGTTCTATAGCCTTGGTCAGCAACCAGTCTACTGCAGAAAGCAATGGCAACCTACTGCGGGATAATCTTCTGCCCAGTCAGTCATGTCTCATTCGAGACATGATTTCCCAAGCATGTATCACGTATGGCACTTAACTGACTGACATGAACTGAGCTTTGGAGTAAAGGTCTGTAAAAAGTGAAAATACTTATTAAAGCTTGCTACCTCACTGCTTTCCTCTATTTCTCTTGATGCCCTGTGAGTGTCATATTCTTCAAACCCCTTTTCCTCATTATCTGACTAATAAATATAAATTCTTTCTTTCTGGTTCTAATATATTTGTAACTTTTGTTTCTATTTTCCTTAAAACATTTGTGTTACTCATATGTTTAATCCATGGTTTCTCGGCATCTTTTGATAGAATCACATTTCTGTTTGTTCAAGAATCTTTATCTGTGAGGAGGTTGTTCATCATTCACTTCTACAAAGATACTACATTACAGTTCAGTACTTTTTCTTTGTTTCTAATGAAAATTTCCTGTTTCTTAATACCTTGCTTAAGTTTTTGGGAGGCATTCTTCACAATTCCTAAAGTGCCATCAGACATCACTGTTGCATTTTCTATCCTCTGTTAAAACACTTCCCAGATATTTAAATTGCTGTACCTGCTTGATTTTGGTATCTTCAATTAGTAATTTGCATGGTGGGCTGTCCCTTTTGCTGGCAACCATGCATTCTTGCCTCTTGCAATGGATTATAAGTCCTCACTTTTCGTTTCCTTTCACTACTTTCTGTAGGAGTTTTTTTAGTTTCTTCTCTGTGTCTGTTATCAGCACTGTGTCATCTGCACATCTTATGTTGTTATGGTTCTTTTAATATCTTTTCTAGAAATACTTACATTGTAACAGAAACATTATCTCTTATCAGAGAACTGAAGCAACAATTTGACAGGGTGCAAGATCTGGAACTATTAAAATTTGAATGTTCTAAGCATATATATATAAACTACCAGCCATAATTATTAGGCCAGCCCAGTTTTTTAAAAGAAATGATGTATTTCATACTATTTTTGCATTTATTGCCAAGTGGATAATTCTAAATGAAAATAGAATGGTTCTTTTGTTATTATTATTTTGCAAAATTTTACAAGCCAAGGAAGCAAAAATGAACTCGTTCAAATCACCCTAAATTTTCTTCGTTCTTTCATTGATGAAACTGCAATATAGGTAATTATTAAATGCTTATAAATTCATTTGAAGCACATGTGATTGTGCAGTATTAACAAAAGAACCATTCTATTTTCATTTACAATTATTCACTTGGCAATAAATACTAAAAATTAGTTTGAAATACATCATTTTTTTAAAACATAAGGGTGGCCTAATAATTATGGCTGGTAGTGTATATATATATATATATATATATATATATATATATATATATATATATACTCCTGATCAAAAATTTAAGACCACTTAAAAATCTTTAAAAAGAAATTTTTTTTTTATGGATAGATTTTAAACTCCTCCCACTTAAGGTTACCAATACTACAATCTAAAAGGTTATGGAAACAAAAAGCTACATTCCAAACATTTTATTTAGAAATTTACATTTTTATAAAATGAGGCAATTTACACATGATCAAAATTATAAGACCGGGGGTATAAATTGTTAGATCTATGGCAATTCCAATGTTTTTAGTTCAGTTAGAGATTAGCAATCACTGCGTAAAGGTGTTACCATGCCTAAAGCAAGCAAACTTACCAAAGTTGAGCCTTCTCGAATTCTAGAATTCCATAAGCATGATTTGTCACAGCGGGCAATCGCAGCTAAGGTAAATCACAGTAAAACTGTGATTTGCAACTTTCTAAAGAACAGTGAGAATTATGGAAAAGCAAAATCCTCTGGTAGGCCCCAAAAAATTTCTCCTGCATTGAGTAGGAGAATAAGACAGGTTGTTATGAAAGACGCGGGACTTTCTTCTAGTCAAATTAAGGCAGTCACAGATGCTGATTGCAGTCCCGTAACCATCAGACGACACTTAAGACAAAAAGGCATGGTAAATAAAAAGCGTAAACAAATTCCTCGGCTGTTTCCACATCACAAGTTGGACCGCTTAAAGTTTGGTCATGAATAACAAACATGGGACGTTGAGAAGTGGAAGAAAGTCCTGTTTTCTGATGAGAAAAAATTCAATCTCGATAGTCCTGATGGCTTCCAACGATATTGGTATAACAAAAACATGCCTCCTGAAATTTTCTCCGCACGTCATAGTGGTGGAGGGTCCCTAATGGTATGGGATACAGAGGGACAATGGAGCTCCAGGTGATGCAGGGTCGTCAGAGAGCGGTTGGTTGTGTTAACATGTTACAAAAAGCATCTTTGATGACGGAGGGCCATTGTTTGTGTGGTTGGATGGATGGTTATTCCGACAGGATAATGCTGCAATCCATGTTGCAAGATGGACCTTGACCTTTCTACAAGAAAATGGGTCCATCTCTTGGGACATCCTGCATGCTCACTGTACTTGAACCCAATTGAAAATGTTTGGGGATGGATGACAAGAGATGTTTATCGAAATGGCAAACAATATTGAACAAAAAATGAACTTTGTGAAGCCATCTTCAGAAGCTGGAGCAACATCCTCCGCACCTTAATGGAAACGCTTATTTCTAGCATGCCCGACAGAATTTTTGAAGTCATCAAAAGCAGTGGAGGTAGACTACATTATTAAATTTGGTTGTTAAATAATTTCATACACTTTTTGTACAATTTCGTAGAATTTTCGTCTCTGGTCTTATAATTTTGATCATGTGTAAATCGCCTCATTTTATAAAAATGTAAATTTCTAAATAAAATGTTTGGAATGTAGCTTTTTGTTTCCATAACCTTTTAGATTGTAGTATTGGTAACCTTAATTGGGAGGAGTTCAAAATCTATCTGTAAAAAAAAGATTTCTTTTTAAAGATTTTTAAGTGGTCTTAAATTTTTGAACGGGAGTGTATATATATGCATATATATATATATAAAATAAATTAGAGAAATTTTTACAAATTCATCAATAATAACTTATTTCATGAATTTATGAATATTCAACTTTTCAGACTGAAGTTTTCGTAAAACTGAATGGAGTTAATTTATCCAGACAAAAGGATTTGTGGGGAGGTGAGAAAAACATTTTATTTTTAAAAGAGGAAGCAAGAGTTACAATGTTAATTGTTAAAGAGAAAGTAAGAGTTACAAAGTGAGGTTTAAGATAAAGCTGAGCCAATATGAGCTCAAATTGAAATTTTCTCATTATAATACACATTTAGTTTCTAACATAGATTTCTCATTGGATTAATATCCTCCGTGGAATTAGCTCTATCAATTATCAAGGATAATACTTATATGTATATATATATATATATATATATATATTTTTTTTTTTTTTTTTAATTCAGATACTTCAATCCAAGGGAAAAAAGCAGGAAGGTAAATTCCAAAAAACCCGATCCTAATTAATATTAAAAATTTTATTTTAATATTAAAAAATGATACAGGAAGAGAGCTCCATGTAATAAAATATTACAGAGCAAATATATATTAAAAAAGGATTAATTCAAAGATGTTGAATGGCCATTTCGATATGAAGATCCCCACGGGGGATAACACATCACCTCAGCAACAGAAAAAGAAAGGGGTTTCTGAAAGGATTTTTCTGTTGCTGAGGTGATGTGTTATCCCCCGTGGGGATCTTCATATCGAAATGGCCATTCAACATCTTTGAATTAATCCTTTTTTAATATATATATATATATATATATATATATATATATATATGGATGTTAGTTAATATACACGTGGATTCTCACACAAGTACATGCACATATATAATATTTTTTCTGGTATTAATAAATATAAATGTATATAAATATTGTATAATTATGCAGCAGTCTTTCTTTAAAACATATTTCATTGAATATAACAGAACATAACAGAAAAGGAACATCTAATGAAAGTTTTATTGAGTTTTTTTAGTATTTTAAAATTTTTTCTATTAATGAGAGTAAGGGATGAGTAAAAATTGCCTGTAGTGTCTTTTGCTGAAGTACTTTTAGACACATTTTAGCCACTTTTAAGGGGATTGTTGTTACAATTACTTCATACAATTACTTCTTAAAAGACAACTACATAAAGAAATTAATTAAATGAACAACAGATTAAGTAAATTAGAAATTAACCCCTTGAAAATGACTAAAGAAGTGTTTAAAAATGCTACAGACAATAGATAAAGCAGAGAATTTTTACAGTGGAACAATTTTAAATTTACAGAAAATTTCAATAAAAATTAATCAAATTTCCCTTGATAATCATATTTAACAAAGCACATATATATATATATATATATATATATATATATGACTTCACTTATTTTGAGTTAGAAAAGCTAGAAAAATGCATCTAGTGAATATGGTGTAGGGTCATCATTTGTAAAAACAAAACAAAACAAAGCTAAAAGCAAAAAGCAAAGGATGCAAATACTAAGCCTTTGCTATAAATCTATTTCTATAATTGGTGCTGATGCAGTTTCTTGAAAAAATGTAAAGGAGAGAACCTTTTGCCCACAAGGAAGACAAATATGCAGTTTTGCTGGAGACGCACTAAAAAATCATTGCTAAAAAGCAATTTTTTTTCCTCCTTTTATGACAAACAATGTTTGCTCGATAATTATTCACCCAGTGTTATGGAAGGGATTCCAATGAAGATATATGAGCAGGCAGTGCACAAATCTGAATTTGATGTTAAAGTAAAAAAGAAGATAAAAACAGATTAAAATAAAAGCAAAAAAAATAAAACTAATAGTTTTACGAACTCTGGGACAGGAATTATTGACATTGAGAAGGACTTTCCTTTTATTGTTTTTTCACATTTATGGAAATAGTTTTTCTTTTTTTTTCTTTCTTTATTGATTTTTTTAATCTATTTTTCTTTTCACTCTCTTTTTTCTTTTAATTGAGGTATGTTTTTTACAGTTGGTAGCAAAAACAAGATTAAATCTACTAAATATCTTTGACTTCCAGGTCATACATTTTTTTATCAGACATATTTCTGCAAGAAATAATTTTAATAATACAGACAATTTAAAACTCATAGTGCAGGTATTTATATATTTTTTTCTGTTAAGTGCAGAGCATAATAACTTTTACTTTTTTTCTCACTTAAAATTTTTATTTTTGTAATAATTTCACCCAAACAAGGCTATAAAGCCACTAAGACAAAAGGCATTACTGAGAGTAGAGAAAATTAGGACAATAAAAACCTGTTTTCAAAAAACTACCATCTCCTATGATTTTCTTAAAAATGAATGTGAATAAAAATATCGGCTGTGACATTTCTGCTAAAGTATATATATATATATATATATATATATATATATATATATAATTCCTATGTAAATGATTTATTATGCAACTCAAGTTTCTACCATGTGGTGTCTTAAGGCAATTTGCAATAACTGATTTTACCATTTTTTTCTTTTTAAAGAACCCTCACGTAATGGTCAAAACAAAATATATTTGGGATCAAACAAAGATACTTTTAAGATCAGATGGCTCAATCACAGATCTACATTTAAACTAGAAAACTTAAAAAATTCTACAAAATTGCCTAACCATGTGTAGAAATTGAAATTAAAATATGGAAAAATCCAGACATAAACTGGGGTATAGTGAAAACAGCCAAGCTTTACAACAGTAGCAAAATATGTAGACTGTGGCAGGAAGAAAAGTTACCTAATATGTTATTCCCAAACAAAAATGAATTACTAAATGAAAGAACAGAAATTATGACTACTATAAAATACCTATTAGATTCATACAACCATGGATGAAAATGTTATAATTTTTCTAAGTTTTAAAAATTGCATGTTTACAAAATCCCCAGTATGTAAGCATTCTTTAAAAAAATGGTAAAATCAGTTATTGCAAATTGCTTGAGTATACCACATGGTAGAAACCTAGGTCATGTAATAACTCATTTTTAAAGGTAGAATATTCAAAGGTTCTATAATACAATTGTATTGAACACTTTTTAATACAACTGTATACTAGTTTAATTTTATTATGACCAAAAACTAATTAATTAAATAATCAATATATATATATATATATATATATATATATATATATACTACCAGCCATAATTATTAGGCCACCCTAATGTTTTAAAAAAATTATGTATTTCATACTAATTTTTAGTATTTATTGCCAAATGAATAATTGTAAATGAAAACAGAATGGTCCTTTTGTTAATACTGCACAATAACATGTGCAGCAAATGAATTTATAAATATTTAATAATTACCTATATTGCAGTTTCATCAATGAAAGAATGAAGAAAATTTAGGGTGATTTGAATGAGTTAATTTTTGCTTCCTTGCCTTGTAAAATTTTGCAAAATAATAAATAACAAAAGAACCATTCTATTTTCATTTAGAATTATCCACTTAAAAATAGTATGAAATAAATAATTTCTTTTAAAAACCTGGGGTGGCCTAATAATTATGGCCGGTAGTGTATAGTCATCCACTGTGTATAAATATGTATATAGATATTTATACACAGTTGTGTTTTTGTCTCTGATGTTGTTATTTTTCTTCAAATATTAACTGTTAAATAGTAAGTTATTTTTGTGTTGTCTTTGAAAACGGAGCATTCATTCCAAGCCTTCACATGTCATGTGTGATTGGAATTCATATGGACATCATTCTATTTTAAAAAACTTTATATAAAAAAAGGTATGGGAAACAACAGCAGAAAACAAAACTCTGAAGAGTGAAGTCATTACAATAATGCCTTCATGAAACTTCAAAGTCAGCATGACTGAAATAACACTGCTCAGCTAAGTGACAAACTTCTCCTCATTAATTCTATATGTGTGTGTGCATATATATATATATATATATATATATATATATATATATATATCAGTATCAGTTAAGTGCCATATGTGGTGCTTGGGTGATCATGTCTTGAAAGAGACATGACTGACTGGGCAGAAGATTTCCTGCAGTAGGTTGCTATTACTTTCTGCAGTAGACCAGTTGCCAACCAAGACTATAGAACCCAGTCTGTTCTCTTATTTAACCCACAGCCAAAGTGAGAAGAGATGTATTAATACCTTTCTCAAGGGTATTTGTACTTAAGTGAATGCAATGAATTCAAATGGTATGTGAACTCGGCTCTCCAGTTTCTTGTTCCAAGCTGATATCCACTACCTCGTAACTCACCACACTAATTATTTAATACAATCTTTAATATATATATATATATATATATATATATATATAAGGATTGTATTAGTCACCTGCATATCTGCAATACCAGGATATTCACCTGAATATTTGCAGGTGTAAGCTTGTAATCTCTAATTTTGTTTATGCTTGTATTTTTGTTTTCCATGTTCACAATTTGCAAAAGTATACGCACTTCTGATCTGAGGAAAAGAACACTCTGATTAAATAAAAACCAGAGGAAAACTATTTTTCTCAACTACACATTTCGTCCTGTAATAGATTTTATCAAGGCAAAGGAATTGAAATTAATTTTATTTAAAATAAATATCTGTAGACAAAACATTGTTGGCTACTAGAAAAACATTCATAAATATTCATAGGTTAACTGAAAATATTAAATAATAAAAAGAAAACACCATAGTTCATGTTTGAAGAGATTTTTTTTTGTACAGTATAAGGTTATGTTATCAGATGTTAAAATAATGGAGAGTAATTATTTTCTTTGGATATTTTTATGTTTGTTGCATATGTTGGTTTGGGAAAGTATTGGTTCTATTAGGAAGTCACTACACTATTTATCTATTTAATACAATCTTATACAGCTCTATTTTAATATAAATCATATTTTATATCACACATCTTATTATTTTTTTGTATTTCTTATAAGTTTATATATATATATATAAAACTTATTTATAAATGGAACTTTGTCTGTGTGTGCGTGTATGTGTCTGTATGTTTGTGTGTCCATTACCTATAGACTCCAAAACGGCTGAACTGATTTTCTTGAAAATTTACACAGTTGTACTATAAGTGTCGATGAGTGTTCTTAGCTAGGTTTTGTGTCAAGGTACCCCCAATAAATATCGAAAATCGATAATCGAAAAAATCGAGTTATAGAAGGAGTGGTCCGATTTTAATCAAATTTGATACACTCATAGACAAAGACATAAAAAACGATATTCAGAAGTTTCAAGGTTGCACTTCTTACAATAGTGCAGAAAATCGATAATATATATATAAAAGGCAAGATGTTTGTGTGTGTGTCTATTTAGCTGTCTGCATGTTCTCTATACAATATATATTTTTATCTGATTCTCACCAAACTTCACACTAATATTCTTTAGGCTGAACTCCAGGACCATGGATTAGTTTTAAAGCTTTCATTACACCTGAGCAATGCCAGGGTATACTGCTACTATATATATATTATATATATATATATATATATATATATATATATATATATATTTGCAAATGTTATTTTCAGTGGATACCAATATGTGAGTAGATGCCTTGTTTCTTGAACATTTTTCATTATTTCTAATGGCTTGTGCATGTAAGAAAATTTAAGAAAGATGTGCCCTCTAGCAGGGTTTGAATCTATGTTCCTTTTTGTAGGAGAAACCACTGTCTGACTTGGCATCTCTTTAGACCACTCGATCACACTGAGCATTACTAAAAAGAGTAAATAGAACCTTACTGGATAGTGAACCTCTCCATGGCTGAATAGACCTGCCAAGAAAGGTGAAATGTTGAAAAGAATGAGTAATAAATTTACTATGGATGATCTAGCACTTTTTATACATTTTTTTGTCTTAGTAAATTGCTTTTTCTTTTAATTAGAAGAGAATTTTAAAATCAGAATCATTATGGAGATCAACTAAAGCACTGAGTGCGTTGTTTTGTAAAAGATCCCTTATGTTCATATAAATTTTTATTTAAATTCTTTTGAGGTTTCATCTATATATTCCTCATGGTAATCATTACAGGTGATAAAGTACATTACACATTTAAGTTGTTTTTTATTATTTTAGAAGTAGTAGCAAATGTTAAATTTAGATAATTCTTATCAATTGTATTTATGATAGAGTTGGTAGGTATATCATTCTCACACACACACACACACACACACGCACACACACACACACACACACACACACTGAATGTCTATTATGTTTAATCATAAGCCTTTCTAAACATTGAAATTTGGCTTTAATTTCTAGTGAAAATAAAGACAAAAATTTTTCAACATTTGTATTTTTTTATTACACTGGTCCATGTGAGATGAAAGCTTAGAAACAATGTAATAAAGAATATCCAATTGTTGAACAAATTTTGTCTTTATTGTAATCAGAAATTAAAGTTTAGAACGGCTCATGATTAAACATAATAGATATTCATTGTCTGTTATCTCTAACAATATATATATATATATATATATATATATAGTGTATCGAGGCAGCAAATAATTTTCTAAGCATATGCTGTTAAATATAAGAGATAATGAATGTCTATCATGTTTAATCATGAGCTGTTCTAAACGTTGTATTTTGGCTTTAATTTCAGTTGAAAATAAAGACAAAAATTCTCCAACATTTGAATAAGTTTTTATTAATTTGGTTCTAAGCTTTCGGCTCACATGAGCCATCTTCAGAGAGGTTATTAAGATGGTAATTGCCATTGCCTAGTGGAGTTTTATGTCAACACAAAATAAAATTGTCGGTGATGGTGGATGTTACTGTATTACCATCATAATAACCTCTCTGAAGATGGCTCATGTGAGCCGAAAGCTTAGAATCAAATTAATAAAAAATTATCCAAATATTGGAGAATTTTTGTCTTTATTTTCAACTGAAATTAAAGCCAAAATACGACGTTTAGAACGGTTCATGATTAAACATAATAGACATTCATTATCTCTTATATTTAACAGTATATGTTTAGAAAAAAAAAATATATATATAGTCATCTGCAGACAGATCTGTTTTGCTGTATCACAGCTCATCAGTACAGTTAGACATCCGATTACATTTAACCAGTATTGAAACCCGACTAAATTGACATCACTGAACTATGGGCCTTTGGTAGAAGAACATGCACTTTTAGTGTGTTATATACAATGTAAACACATGCCAGTAGCTGCGAGTATTCAAATTCATTGCTGAATGAACGATGCTTGAGCAGCTACTGTTTTTTCAAAGTCTACCATTCTTCCACTGTGCTCAATCAGGGTGTGAGAGCATAAATAGTCATCTGCAGACAGATCTGTTCTGCTGTATCACAGCTCATCAATAAGGTTAGACAACCGATTGCTTCTCGCCAGGATTGAAATCCGACCGAATTAAGTCAGTGATTCTACCACTGAGCTCAGTAGAAGAAGATATGCACAAATTATACTATTATCACAATATCGGGCTTTTAGTAACAAAAGTGATAAAAACATATACTAAAAGAAAAAGTAACTAAATGAAATCAACTAAACTATATAACCCAAAACACATTTAAAAAACAAAATTTTACTTTAAAAGTTTAAACAGTCAGCTTCCCCCCTCTCTTTAATATGCATATCTACTTGCATCAGTTTAATCATCTCTTTAATTCAGTGGAGCCTTCAAAGTCAACACCTGTTACATGAAAGCATTTTCTTCTTTGTCAGTAAAGTAAATGTAGAAAATAAGCTTGGAAAATTTAACTCCACTTAAAATATATGGTTCATGGAATGGATACAAAATGTACAAGTTAGTTATAAGCTATTAATTACGATACCAAATATGTGCTAAAGAAAATAATTACAAGCTTAAAATATTCCTACTCATTTCCAACCACACCCATCTACTCAAGCAGCTAACTAATCCATGTATGATGTAGATACCTACTCTGGCACATTTTTGCTGGTTTAACACCCACAGAGCTCATGTGAGGTCTATACTGCAACTATGTTGAGTAGATATTGGACATAGTTTATGGAGAAGAAGTGCTCAAAACCTCAGTCATGATGGCTTGTGACTTTTTGCTTGCATGGCCAACAATGGCTTCCCAATTTTACTCACAAGGCTTGGTATAGTTTTCCAACTCTTTCCGGTGCTGCTGCAAGATGAGATTGCCTAATTAGGCTGATAGCAGTAAGCGGTCACTTTCTTAATAAACTGACCATAACAAGATTCAAACCTGTCTCATAGTTGCAAAGCTGATATTCTAATCACTTAGCCATGCACTTATAATAATAACATCATCTCTCTGACAAATCAACTATGATGAAATTTGAACCAGGATCTCATGGTTAGAAAATTAACTTAGATATACATCCATTCTCATATTACACATTATATGTTTGCCTATCATCCGAGTCACACTCTGCACCAGTCTTTGAACAGATGTAGAGGTTATTCACTTGTTTCTTGTTTTAGGACTAGATCTCCGGGCTCTTCTAAAGTCTACTACAACTCTATACTGTTAATGTCTCTGTCTAAACTTTGAAATTGTATTTACTGCTTATTTTTTATTTTTTCATTCAGTAGAAGTAGATAGGTTTGCCTGGTTTTGTCTGGTTCACATTCCGCCTCAGTCTTCTGAACAGGAGTAGATGTTTATCACTCGTTTCCTGTTTACAATTGGGTTTCCAGTTCCTTCTAAAGTCTTCTCAATCTCTTTCATTCTCAGTAGCTCATTCTATCTTAGTGGCATTACCACCATGTTTGATGTGAACTGATTTAAACAAAAAAGAATAAACTAAATGTGCATTATATTTACCTTTCCTTTATTATGACTCTCACAGATGGACTTCATTAGCCCCATCATGATAAAAAGAAAGAAGAGTGAAAGCTTTTAGCAAATTTAAAATGTGATTGGTATTTAATGGAGAAACTAATTCAAAACATTAAATTGAACTGATGGTGGCAGCAGACTATATGGAACCTTTTCCGATCAATATCCCAAACAAACTGGAATGACTGTTATTTTCAGTTCAATAGTGAATAAGTGTTTTATGATAAGATCTTAAACTACTATTTTCAAATAACACTTTGATTTTTAAAATAATTACTTAAAGAAAATTAGATATTTGTCAGAAAAAGATTCACCTTCTTATTAAATATTTTGTTTTAACTCTTTTACTCTTCACTTCCGAAAATTTAGTAATATTATCTGAATGAAGGGAATTCATGTCTGAAAAGTTACTAGCTTACTATATCTACTTGCTTGTACATGCTGTGGAATTCACCTGCGATCAGTTGAGCTGGGTTTGTCAAACAAATCTGCTGCTTCCAAACAAAAGCAGACAAAGTGTAACAGGGGTCATATTCATTTGAATATGCAAATTCCTAACAAGAGTTTCAGTGGGAATTTGGATTCACAAGCAGTCCCCAGTCACACACACACACACACACACACACACACACACACACACACACACACACATATATATATGTTAGGAGAGTGCAGTTTGTAAATTTCCTGGTCAAGTTAGCCTGATGTACTCAAATCCTCTTGGATAATTTGAATTTAGAGATTCCTTCTCCTAGGCTGGTTGTCACCAAACACTATAGGACCTATTCTATCCTGTTATTTTACCCATAGATGGTGAGAGAAGCGATGAATTCATACTTTTTCCAAGTGTATTAGCATGTAAGTGAATGTAATGAATTTGCTATATAACTATTCACACACACACACACACACACACACACACACACACACACACATATACACATATGTATATACAAGGTGGTCCAAAAGTCGGTAGACAGTATGTGGAATAGGTTTCTGTATTGGTTATATTTCCAACAAGATGGGGTCCTCTACATTATTCAAAAAGCAGTCTGTGATTAATTTGATGAAACATTTCCTGAGAAATGGATTGCCTGAAAAGATTCAATTGATTGGCCAGCACGTTTACCTGACTTGACTCCAAGAGATTTCTTCTTTTGGGGAGTACTAAAAAACAAAGTTTATAGTAAAAAATCAAGAAGTATTCTTTACTTGAAAAATTACATAAGAAATGCATTTCAAGAAATTAATGCCCAAAGAGACTTGTGCAAAAATGTGTTTGTTGAAGCATGAGGAGCAGTGGCAATTGTGAAACTCTGAAAGTCGTGGTGGCACTTAGGAGCTGCGATTCCTTTTTAGGATTGGGTGTGCAAACTCAAGAAGTGTCTTCATTTTCATACTACGCCACTATCGTATACACAACTTAGGAATGAGTTTGAGTATAATTATGTTACTTCACTAAATTAAACGGAATAACTTTTCATTCATGGTCGTGGAGTTCTAATCTATTTTGCTCTCTTTTCTATCTATCTATCTATCTATCTATCTATCTAAGTGAAGACATCACAGTACTGCTTTCATGAAACTTCAAAGTCAGTAGACCTTAAATAACTCTGCTCAGCTAAGTGACAATCTTCTCCACATTCTTTTTAAATCTAATTCTATTAATGTTCTATCTTTATTCTAGTTAGGCACCACAACATAGTATAATAGTTAGTAAGCTTGTCTAGCTAGCACATTTATGAGTGAGTAGTGAGTTTGATCCTCACTGTGTGTCTCATACATTCAGCCTTGAGCCAGATCTAAGCTACACTTAAAAAATCACCTAGCTCTATCATGATATGGAGCACTTTATGACAAAGAGAGAGAGAGAGAGAGAGAGAGAGAGAGAGAGATAAAGACAGAGAGAGAAACGAAAACTTAACACATATTAAACAGTTATATATCCAGAATTTATTTCAGCAATGTAAAGAAACGTTTTTATAATTGCCTCCTTCAGACCATTGATGAATATAATTATTCATCAATGGTCTGAATTTGGCTATTATAAAAACTTTTCTCTCCTATAAATATATATATATATAAAAATTTATAAAACTTTTAAATCAACTTTTGATGCTTTAGACTTGTTTAATATTCCTATCAAGTGCAAAATTGATCAGCATATAAATATTTTACTTTTTTTGCACAGTGAGAGAAAAAACAAGGATGTCAAAGAAAAGATAAGAGAAGGACGGGAATCAAGGAAATGGAAGATGGCAGTTGATTTTCATTTAAACATTTAAAGATTGTAGCTAACAGGGAAGCAAAAAATGGAAGGGAGTTCCACAAATGAGAAGTGCAATAAAAAACTATTAGAGTTGAAGAGGCAGATACATTTAACTGTTTTAACATCCAATCTAGTAGCAAACATATATTCATGTGGTTGGGGCACCAGCGAATGAAGCTTATCAGAGCAGTAGTCATAAAAATACTTGTAGAAAAGACAGAGGGAAGCCACAAAACAAAATTCAGGAGGTGTTGGGGAAAGGATAACAGAACCATGGGAGTCACAGGGATAAGCAATGGCAATTGACATTGCATTTAAACTCTTGGGGATTGTAGCTATCAAGAAAGCAATTATACGGAAGGGAGTTCCACAAACGAGAAGTGTGAGAAACAAAGCTAATAGAGTAGAAGCGGTGGCTGCATTTGGTTGTTTTGACTGTAAAAGAATGGGATCTTGTTTTCAGTCTGGTTGCTTGAGAAAATGCTTGTAGAAGGGGTACCAGAAAGCTAAGCTTGTCGAAGCAGAAGTCACGAAAATATTTGTAGAAGAGACAGAGGGAAGTTACATCCTATCTATAAGAAAGTGGCTGGAGTTGAGCTGCCAGGTTCGAATCAATTACATTGCAGATTCTCTTCTGCAGCCCGTCGAGAACCCCAAGATAAATAGCATAGGTACCTGACCAGATATGACAGCAGTATTTAATGCATGGGTGGATGGTTGATGTGTATATGTATAAGATAGACTCAATTGAGAAAAACTTCCTGCCCTGACACACTGACCCAACCTTCCTAGCAGTATATTTAGCTATTGATTCAATGTACTAGTTCTACTTGAGGTCAGCTGAAAGGGTGAGGCTGAGGAGGTACAGTGTATTGCTTTCAGGGAGACTAGCTTGAGTCATGCTGATGGGAGAAGGAGGGACTGTCTATGGTGGTTGATGAATAGCAGCTTCATTTTAGAAGCATTAGAGTTTACTAGCCATTTCTTACCCCAGTCTGTGTTTGCATGATAGGATCTGGAGGTGTGCCTGTTCAAGATGACCTTCATTAGGTGGTTTGATAGGAATGATTGGATCAAATCAATCAAGCATCCAGTTTTACCATAGCTTTGAAGGTCAGGATACCAAACACTATCAAATGCTTGGGAGATATCCATGGCAACAGCTTGAGCTTGGCTGTTCTTATTGAGGTCCTGGTATATGTACTCGATGATGATTGTTAGCAAATTTGCAGTAGACCTGGCAAAGCAAAAGCCATACTTTATGTCCAAGAATAGTTTATTGGCAGTGAGATGTTGAACTGTTTCAGCATTGTTGATAAACTTGAACACTTTGCCAAAAATTGGTAGGAGGCTGATAATTAGAGAAATCTAAGTGTTCTCCTCAGTTTTTAAATACAGGAACCACAAAAGAGAACTTCCAGCAGGCAGGAAAACAGAAAGCAGAGAGGCAGTAATTATAGAGTTTAGAGAGAACAGGAGTCTGCTTAGGGGTACCACTAATGTTAGAGAAAGAAATGTTGAGGTATTTATGTGTTTTTGTTAGGCTGGTTTAGTTTTATATCTTTGAGTGTGTATTGCTATGATTTATAGTTATTTTGGTAAGGAGAGGATAAGTGTAGCAGTAGCAGTCAGTTGTCAAGAGAACTGGTGCAGACTGCATCAGGGTTCCCCACCAGAAGCACTTGCAGGGACACACATCCATGCAGAACATATCACTACAAGAACCCCCCTATATTGTGACAGTTGATCAGAGCAGCCTCTCTAGATGCTACACAAGATTTCAGGCTCCTATCTACTCATCTGAAACAGCAACCAGAAAACTGTCAACCCAGTACCTGCAGTATGAAGAGACACTGCTACCTTCCACACATAACACAAAACTCTTGCAAAAGCATCACTATTAAGAGCTGAGTAGAGAAAAAGAACCAGGAATCCCTTTCTAAACAAGCTGGAGGGGTATGAACCAGATAATTGGAGAGCCTTTCTACTCCTATTTAAAAAAATCAAATTGACTAAGTTTTAACTTAGTATAAGTCAGAAAAAAAAGCAACCAATACTGCAAAAATCAAAGTATTAAATGATATTTCTTTTTTTTTTATTCAAGACATTATATTTATTTCTTTTGCTGGATTTGAACCCACATAGAAAGTGCTTGAGTTCTTTTTTCTATGCTCCATATTTACAAGAATCAGATCAGATAAAAAATGAAGTACTGCTATATTTGGAATAGAGCTACCCAATCCTCATTTTCTACAGAGACACACTACATTAAAACATTTTTTCATCCATCATTCCGGACATGAATGAATTGATTATTCCATTAGCCAGTCTCAAGAGACAATGGATTTGTGCTGTTTTAGGCACTGTCTTGACTGCTGATATTCATCCCTCTAGTACACAAACCCAGAGTAGATAAATATGGAGGACAGACAGCAGTAGGTTGTTGTGGGTATAATTTGTTATATATATCTATCTATCTATCTATCTATCTATCTATCTATCTATCTATCTATGCATGTTCATTATCTATCTATCTATCTATCTATGCATGTTCATTATCTATCTATCTATCTATCTATCTATCTATCTATGTTCATAATCTATCTATCTATCTATCTCATTCTCTTTATTTTTGATGAGTTTTTATAAGTTCCTTGTACATGTAACAATTTTTGGTGGGCTCATGTAAGTCTAAAGGAAAAATAACACATAGAATTTAAACAAAGAAATATTAACAAATATATTGACAGGCTATTTTAGAAAAAAAAAAAAGAAAAATGAAATGCAAAGCAACCTTCAGTGTCTGTAGATGATAACTTAGATTTTAACAAGCATGAAAAGAATATGTTTTTTCACTATGAAAAGTAACCGAGAAAGAAAGAGAAATTCTTTCAAATCTTGCAGCACCTGTAATTATCCTCAATCTTGCTACATGTGATTATCATCAGGGCTGGTAACCCAACAAGGCACACTCTTTCTATTTTGCTGAAATGTGGATGGCCAATTGGCACATGGTTGCAGCATTGTCATAAAAGCCACCTTAAAGAATTTGACTTCCAAACCTTTTCACCATGAATAGCTATAGCTGCATAGTACTGGAGGTATGATACCAGTGCTTTCCTTCTCTTAGACTATCTACTTTTCTAGGTTTATATACCCTTTTATGCATGAATAAATATACATCTTCCTTCTTTTACCATGGCTATTTATTCAGATTAGCTGAGTTTGCCACTGGTTTATCAGTTTGGGGCACCCAATCAGAATCAGAGTTCCTATAGAAGTAATGGTCTACACAACTGGTTTATTAACCACTACTCCATGTCAATTCAAAATTGGAAAGTCAAGTTTGAATTCCAGTCGAATTTATTGCTTTCACTTATGCACAAATATTTGTGTGATAGGTATTAATCAATTGCTTCTCCCTCCAGCTATGGGTTAAATAGTAAGAAAACTAGGTTCTATAGCTTTGGTTGGCAACCAGTCTACCACAAAAAGTAATGGCAACCTACTGTGGGAAAATCTTCTACCCAGTCAATCATATTTCTTTCAAGACATGATCATCCAAGCATATATCACTTATGGCACATAACTGACTGATTCTATGTCAAAGCACTCATGTATTTTAACCATTACATCATTGTGAGATGCAGTTAAAATTGTTACTTGTGCCTATATCATTTTGAAACATTGGTTTCCATATGATTACCAAAGTTAAATAATGTTGATCTTGGTCACCAATTAGGTGGGTGACCATTTGGGAATACCAGGTGTTGTAAGTTTAGATATGCATGTGTTGTAATAGATAATAACTTAGAATTTTTAATTGGAGAGCTGAGTTCTAATTCCTGTTGGGTTTGTTATATTGATTTAGATGCAAATACCCTTTGGAAAGTATGAATTCACTGCTTCCCTCCTAGCTATGGGTTAATTTGTAAGGATTGTATCAGTAAAACCATTAAATATTTTTTTTATATCTTAAAATATTTTTTGGCCTTAAATAACCTGCAAAGGGTTGATAATCCATGAAAGTGAATCAATCAATCAATTAAAAGAAATTGAGGTTTGGTTGTGTTGAATGAACTTTGGTGGGTCTCCATTATATTTTGACTCAGGCCAGCTATCCCTCTCTAATCATCTTGGTCAACCAAAGCTCTTTTTATGCAAATGCAGAGTTATCAAAATTTATTTTACCTGGCATCTCACCTTTAATCACTTTTACACTGCCATAATGTCTCTGTGTGTTTTTATAAATATTTACATGATGGTTGATTTGATGAGTTCCCCGCTTTGATACCCCGACTTCAACAATTTAAGCTTACTATGAAATTGATGTAGTGGATATTGCCTCGAAATGACAAATCGGGGATCCGAGTTTGAATTCCAGTTGAATTACTTGCATTTACTTACACACAAATACCCTCAGGAAAGGTATTAATCTGTCACTTCCCTCCAGTTATGGGTTAAATAATAGAACAGATTGGGTTCTATAGCTTTGGCTGGTAACCGGTCTACCACAGAAAGCAATGGCAACCTAATCTCTAAAAATTTAAATGCAATGTCAATTGCCATCTTCTATCTCCTTAAATCCCATCCATCTTTTATCCTTTCTTCAACAATCCCTGTACCCTACAGTATTTACATCATTTGGACTATTGTCCACATCTTTGTTGCCATTTGTACAGTGTTGTATGCTCCAACGATGAGGACAATAGTCCAAATAATGTAAATACTGTAAATACTACCTCAACACAGAAATATAGATAAATTCCGGTACTCTGTTTTTTTCTCTCACTGTAACCCCTTGCACACCAGTGACAATCACTGCCTGCTTGGGGTGAAATGATTAAATAAATAAGTACACTATAAAGAAAAAAAGCATAAAAAATACACTGTAAATTACTCTGTAATGAAGCTTTTACATAACTAATTACAAGAGAAGATAATTTACTTGTTTAAGCTTAAATACAATCTTGTTTTCCTGACAAATGCATGAGGCAATAACTTTTAACAATTATAATTACATATTTGATTCTTCAGATAAACAATGCTTTGTCGACATTCTTTTATCTTCCAGTTTCCTTTCATGCAGAATCTTTTGTGCAGCAGTCTCCAAATGAATGACAAAAGATGCTTGTGCATAATTTGAGGTTATTCTAGTCTAACAGCATGACAGAGACTGTAAGCAAAAGCAAAAAAAAAATGGATGACAAAAAGAAAATTAATGTTTTTGAAGTACAGAGATAAACAGGAAAACATGTAAAAAAAAAAGAGAAGAAAATGTGGAAAACAAATCACTTTAGTCTAATCATTATCATCTGATTGTAGTCAAACGACACACATTATAAGACACACATTGAACGACACACATTACAGGAAGTTAAAAAAGACGCACATCCACACATGCCAAAAAAAAAAACAAAAAAAAATAAGAAGAGAAAATTATGAATCTAATGAAAAAAAGCAAAATAAAGACAACCAGCGGCTTAAAGTGAGCATGAAAATGGGTTAAGTCATGGGTAATTTAATGCTTAACAGACAATATTGTCTTCCTGTTTGCAGGCGATTTTACTGTTCGAAACTTCCAGAAAGATCTGATTGGCATTAATTACAGTCACTCATGTCTTTTCAGGAATTTCGACCACAATGACGCTTGCATTTTTTGAAGCAGGCCATCTCCTTTTTATTTTTCATTTTATCAACATTAACGGGCAATACATGTACATTGAGAAGAAGGGAAGGTAAACTGGTTTGGATTGATATAAAACAGATGTGTTTCTTTTTTATTTTTACTGTTCTTTGATTTTACTGTAAAGAAAAATCTTGATTACAACATGACATAAAATAATAAAGTGCTTTTATTCCTCTTTCAATTTCTTGATAATAACTTCATGAAGTCTTTTCTGAAAAGTTTGAAATTGTAATAAGCATTAATCATCCTTAATAAATGATCTGGATTTTTGTAAAAGTCAATGGGAATTTTGTCAGCCAGAAATGTGAACATCTTGACTCATCTTTTCCATAACACTATGTAGAATTTCAGTTAACTCAGAATGTGAACTTTTGCATTCATATTTAATTAAAAGTCTATATTGTTTTTGTCAACAAGAAATGTGAACACCTTTTTGTAACAATTTTGTAACAGTCTATAGAATTTCTGTCAACCAGAATATGAACGTCTTGCTTCACCATTTTTGTAAATCTGTAGTGTTTCTGCTAACCTGAAATGTAAACTTTTGTCATTATATTTTCGTAATATTCTGTAGGATTTCTATTAACCAGAAATGTTAACTAATTTTCTCACCAATTTTTATAATTGTCTAAGGGTTTTCTGCTAACCAGAAATGTGTGCCTCTTGCCTTAATATCAATATTGACTGATTATATTGAATCACTTGCTAGGTCTGATGCTAAAGAAGTTGGTTTACAGTGTAGTACCATGATTCCAGTTGAATTCATTGCATTCACTTACACGCAAATACCCTTGAGAAAGGTATTAATCCGTATTTCCCTCCAGTTATGGGTTAAATAATAGGACAGATTGGGTTCTATAGCCTTGGTCGGCAACCAGTCTACCGCAGAAAGCAATGGCAACCTACTGCGGGATAATCTTCTGCCCAGTCAGTCATGTCTCTTTCGAGACATGATCGCCCAAGCGTGTATCGCGCATGGCACTTAACTGACTGACTGACCATACAATATTTCTTATCAGAAACCATCTTACACATTTAGAGATCTACCATTCATTCATGCACTGAATATTACTGCCATATCTGGTCTGACGCTTTTGCTCTGTATCTGGAGATTCTTGACAAAATCCAAAGTAGTGTCTGTAATGTTATCAGTGTTAACATGGTATCTCAGCTTTGGTCACTTTCCCACTGCCATAACATGTCTTCTCTCTGTCTTTTCCGTAAACATTTTCATAGTAATTGCACCAATGGGTTTTCCTTCTTGGTGATTCAACTGCAGGAATTTAAGCATACTACGAGATTGGCCAATAATTATCGTTATTTTAACTCTTGAACTAGCTGTATGTTCTATTCTAATAATTTCTTTTCTTGCATTTCTTGTGTGGAACTTTTCTCCTTTTTCTTGCTTTCCAGCCATTTTCAATCTTCAAAGATTTAAATGCAATATCAGCAACCATATTTTGTCTTCTTGAAACTTGTTCTTTTATTGTCCTTTCTCTTCACTTCACTAAAGCCTTCTTATTTTCTTTCATGCCAAATACGTCTTTGTATATTAATTTTAACATACTTGGATGAATGGATAAAAAAGTTCATATAAAGAAAAGGAAAAAAAATTTAACCATAATTATATAAATCATATTAAACTCTTTGTACATGTAATGAATGCTTTCCAACAGTATTTTTACAATGTCAGAAAAAAAGAAAAATGATTTAATTTAAAATAGACTGACAATAGACTGACAATTTTGTATTTTGAAAATTTTATTAATGGAAAAAAGAACATATACTGCATTCAAAATTGTTAGGAAAATATTAAGAAAAAGGATTTTGCACTTTATAATGTTGTACTTATTTAATAATCAATTTTGATTTTGTTTTTATTGTTGAATTTAGAATATGTTACTTTTTTATTCTATTTTGTATTCTATGACATAAAATATTAATTTATAAAGTTTTAATAACTGATTCTTCCAAGAAAATCTAGAGAATATAAGATGTTTTTTGTAGCGATTATGCATTGTCAAAATCTTAAGACCAGATACAAAAGGGTTAAAATAATAATCAATACTGTTACTTTAATAAAGATATACTTGTGAAACATTTACATGTGGTCTATAAATAAACAAGTGAAAATTTTAAGCTTTTAATTGATTCATTTAAACAAACATTGAAAAAGTATTTTTTTGGTTGGTCATAAAGATAAAACCATGTAAATAAAAATAGTAAATACAGAACAAGTAACAACAAAAATGTAATATTCAGAATCTCCCCTATTTTTGTGAATTATTTTGAAAATTTGCTTTGGCATACTCATTATTAACTTCTGCACGAGGGTGCTTTGGATGCTCGCCCAGGATGCATAAACTGCGATCCACATTTACAAAATATCTTTTGTCCTCCATCCCCAAACATTCTCACATACACACACACAGACATTTATAAATAAGTTTAGATGTTCTGGGGAATTAAATTATTTAGCGCATCTGGAATTGAATTTTAAAATCTTTATTTTAATACAAAATTTTGTATTTGAGAATATAGATTTGTAGAGCTTCTTTTTTCAAATTTTGATGTCATTTTGGGTTCTTTTTTATTTTTTGTCCAAATCTGTAAATTCCTTTTAAACATGCTAAATCTTTAAAAAACACTCTACAGAATTAACTACTGATTATCCATAATGTTAAATATGTTAAAATTATTCAACCTTTTCCACAAGAAACATCTCAAGTTGATATTAAAAATTACCACAAAACATTGTTGATTTATTTAAGATGGAATGATCTATTATGACGTGTCTCTAATTTGTATTTAGATACATTGTGTTTATTTTCAATTTTCTGGTTGAATTGTTTGCCTATATTGCATCTGATCCATTATTGTACATAATTAGGTTGCAATAAAATTTGTATTTTATATAAATATTCCTTCATGAAAATTAAGATGTCATAGAGGGTATGGGGTCTCTATCTTAGATTTGAGGGTGGAGACAAGAAACCTTTGCACTGGCCTTGCTAATGAAAGAGCTTTAGCATTTTCTTGAAAGCTGTTTCAAAGATATCCAATATAGGAATCTTAATTGCCATTTGATGTCATAAGAAATAACATTAACGTTTTCAATAGCCAAAAGAGTAAATGGACTCTGATATTTACAGAGTGTTATAAAGTATATTTTAAACAACTTGTACAGTTCCATGGTATAAAGTGTTTGCCTGAGTGAATATTTGGGGTGCAATGCATAAATTATCGTTTACATTGCACAAAATTTAAAATAACACTGTCAACTCATTTTAACAGATATATTTATGAAAATTACATGAAAATAGCTAGAAACACTAAAGAGTAGATTTATTTAATAAAATCACCATTGGCTTCAACCATAGCCTCCATACAGCTTTGTAATATCCTGCAACACTTCTGCTTGTTTAAGTCTGTGAATGCTGCATAATGCCTGCCTTCAGTTGATCTTTGATCTTGCTCTCTTGCTCAATTGCTCCCCACACATAATAACCAAGGGGATTGCTGTCTAGGGACTTAGATGGCCAGATATAAGGGGTGATGTGGTTGCAGAAATTGTCTGACAGCTATGACTAGATTCTTCTGCTTGTGTGGCATGATGTAGAGTTATGTTGCCAGATATAGGGTCTTCTAGCAGCTCTGCTCTTCACTTAAGGCAGCACTACCACCTCAAGACTCTTGATATAGGTCTTCATGCTGAGTGAGATCCTGTGGGAAGATGAATGGAGGCAGAATGTTGCTATCAGTAGTAATCACTCCAAACATCATGATGTTAACTGGATATATTATCCAACTCTTTCTGATTTGGTTGGTTGGTTGTTTTGATTTTTAACAGCACATCAACTTCTCTGGTTATTTAGTGCCAATGGTGTTATTTGGGAATTGTTTTGTGTGAATGATTGTTCTTGGAATCTTTATGGAGGAGTTATTTGGAATAAGCTATTGGTATTTATTTTTTTTTTAAATGAGGTGGATATTGTTTTATTTTTAGTATTTCCAGTATAGGCTAATTGTTTTAAAAAAATTTAGAATGTTTTCTATTTGTACAGTGCTGAAAAGTTTTTTTAGGTCGTTTGCATGGTAATATTGGGATCTTGTTTCAAGGTCCTTGCATTCGATTAGAATGTGTTCAACTGAGAAAAGTTTCTGGTAGGGTTAGGGTTATTGGAGGATCTTCCCTTTTTAAAAGGTAGGAGTGGGTAATGAAGGTATGTCCTATTCGAAGCTGGGCCAGGGTTACTTCTTCCTTTCTCTGTTTCCTGTATCGCTCTTGCCATTCTCCGACAGTAGGGGATATGTGGTGTAGTTTATTGTTTGGGCAGTTGTTTCATGATTCTTGCCACTTGGTATTTATGTATTTTTTAATGGATTGTTTGAGGTCTGTGTAGGGGATCTTTGTATTAGATTGCTCCATCTCCAGGGCCTGTTTTGCTGCTGAGTCAGCCTTCTCATTACCTTTGATGCCTGTGTGGCTTGGGATCCAGCAAAGAATAAGGTTTGTACTTCTTGATAGTAGGGTTATCTTATTTAATAATTTGTTTGTATGAGTCTTGGTTTTTCAATGCTAAAAGTGTAGGTTTGGAATCGGAGAAGATGATAAATTTTTTGGATTTATTGTTTGAAATTATGTCTAGGGCTAAGTTGATTGCTGAGGCTTCTGCACTGTACCTCTCTTTCTGAATCCTTCACACTGTCCTCAGAATGAAATCCAAACACTCTAAAATGTTCATATTTGAGCTTCTGGCATGAATGCCAAGCAGTACAGTATGCTGTTTCAAAATTCCTTATGGAGTAAATTGCATCATGGTGCTTTTTTGGCTCACAGACGGTACCTAGCTGACATTATAGTAGCAATAGAAGGCTGACATGATAATTCATGCTTACGGTAGTTGCGAGGCATTGTAAGTAAGAAATGTCTTTGATATATTTGCTCCTTAGGTCAGGAAGTAGTTTTGAGACAGGGACGAAGGAAAAGGGAGTTGAAGGCGACGAGCATAGTAAGCCACTTGACTTGGTCAAGGGAGATTCTAATTACTCTTGTCTGTCTCGAGTCAGTCTGTGTGGGTCTGTCTGTCTGTCTGTCAATGCTTTCTGTATCAGCTTTTTATATCTTTTTGGATCGCAGCAGATCATTTGGGAATTCATATCTGTATTTGATTCTGGGCTTCCTATTGGCCGATAAATAAAATTCGAACTGGAAATTTAATATTTAATTAATTTTAGTTTTCCACCGGAACATCTGCATGAATCCAGCTGTGCACCATTGAGTTTTGGTCATTTGTCCTTTGGTTGTGAGGATGCAAACATCCGGTTCATCACTTTTGCTTGGTTGGTATCACCACAACATTACTATACTGTGCAATCAACAAAATCAAAAGCAAACAATATGCATGCACAAAATAAATTACATAATAGACTGATCATGTATTTTCACATGTTGCTTGTTTTTTATTTATTTTTTTTAAAACAGTTTTGAAATAATTGGTCATGATTTGAATTTTAAAAAGTTATATCAAATTAATAACGATTTGAATTATATGAACATCATATTAAATTATCATTGATTTAATTTTTTTAAAAATTATATTAAATTACTGTAGATTTGAATTATATAAAAATATTAAATTATTATTGAATTAAATTAAAAACATTATATTGAATGACTATTGATTTGAATTAAAATGATATTAAACTATTGTTGATTTGAATTAAAAAATCATATTAAATTTCTGTAAATTTAATTATATAAAAATGATTTTAAGTTTTTGTTGATTTGTATCAAAAAATTATATTAAATTACTGCAGATTTGAATCATATAAAAATGATATTAAATTATTATTAATTTGAATTAAAAAAATAATATTGGTTAGTTGTTTTTGTTTTATGGCATATCAACCTCAGCGAGTCATTCATTGTCAACTAAATTGTATTTATTTATTGCTGGTAATACTTTTTTCTTTTCAACAATTTATTATTGTTTTTATATAAGTTTTTTGTCTAGTAATACTTTTTTCTTTTTGAGTATCAAGATTCATTGGGATTTGTTTTTAAGGGCAGGGTCCCCAAGTCCTACCCTTGTTATTTAACTCATAACTGGAGGGAAGGGACGGATTAATACTTTTCCCAAGGGTACCAGTGCTTAAGTGAATGCAGGGTATTCAACCGGAATTTGAACTCGGATCACTGATTTCTCTTTCCGCACTACAATGCACATCTGTCACTAAACACTTACAGCACCTGGTATTCCCAAGCAGTCACCCATCTAAGTACTGACCAGGCTCAATGTTGCTTAACTTCGGTGATCGAGAACAAGGTGTATTCAACATGATATGGCCATAAGCCTGAAATTAATGAAAAGTATCTGAAAAAACAAATGAAACATTTGAAATATAAACTCATTGATCAAACAATCTGGTGTTTACACAGTTTTTAACAAGTTTGTTTAATGTACAGATTTGAGAGCCACCTTCTGTTTTAGAGCCTTATAGTTGCATATTATGATAAACTACATCCAGCAGCAAGGATTCTGATTAGAAGGTTTAGAGGAGTATGGAATCAGCTCTTAATTGGTGTTGTTTCCAGGTCCACCATGACTTGGTGTAGTGGCCTCTGTTAGGGTCCAAATCGTTAACCTCCAAACTGGGGTCATTTAAGAGAAAAAGAATAGATTGGGCTGGATAAGAGTTTTTATCTTTGGATAGCAACTTGTTTAAGAGAAGGAAATCTCTTAAATAAAAACCTCTGTGTAGAATAGGGTAGGCTGAACTCTTTAACCTTTGTAGGTAATGTTCCTGGAGATAGTGACTCAATAAAATTACTGAGTTTCCAGTCTCCTAAACTGGTTGGTTTTTGTAAGAGCATACAGCTGTAAAATTTGCTCCAAGATTTCATGATGGTTCAGTTAAGGAGAAATCAATAAAACCTCGTCCAACTCATGTATACATAGAAATGGACATCAAACGATGATGATGATGATGATGATGATGATGATGATGATGATGATGATGATGATTTTTTGTTTAGCTGAGACTCAATATCTTTTCTGTACAGTTTTATATTTAAACAGAATATGAAAGTAAAATCTGATCAAGTTCATCTCTGCCCCAATGTTTCATAATAGATTAGACTGAGTAATAAGTAAATTTCTATTTTTGTTTATCAACAACCTGCTTGGTTGTTTTCACTAAGAGTAAATGGAACACAAACATCCAGTTTGATGGCTGTCCTTATCTTTTTTAAATGTTAACATATGGTAAATTGGAATGTATTTAACGAATAGTCATTGACTTCTTACCACTAACAACTCATCATCTGGTTCACACTACTCCCTGGTCTTTTGAACAAGGGTAGGTGTTTATTCCTTGTTCCCTGTTTAGGACTGGGGTTCTTTTTTGTTTTGTTTTTTAATCAAGTTCAGTTCAAGCAAAATAGTGAAGCTACCACAATGTAAGGTGTGGAAGAGCTGTAAAACCACCACAACTATGTGTGGAAGAGTTAGAAACAGGAACATTGCTAAGGAGTGAGAACAGAGGAAGAGTAATGAGAAAGACAGCTGGTAGCAATTGACTTTGCACTTAAATTTTTTTGTAGAAAAAATTTGCTAGAGAGTATGGAGCTGGAAAGAAGATCCACAAGTGAAATGATTGAGAAAAGAAACTGTTAGCATTGAATTTACAGTTACATCCATCCAGAGTAAATTTGTGAGACTTTGTTACCAGTCTAAAATTCTAGGCTTCATAGTGAAGAGCTTATCTGAACAATTACGATGGAAGTATTTATAAAAAGGACACAGAGAGTGGGAAAGGGAGTGAAGCCGAGTTGCCAGATAAGGACTAATAATATTGGTGATTCTTCTTCAGATTTTATCAAGGAGCTTAAGATAAACAGCAAGGGGACCAAAGAATATGCTACAGCAATATTCTAAACATGGACAAATGGTAGACTTATATATATGTAAGATAGATTCTGGAGAGAAAAATTCTCTAGTACAGTACCATGAACCAACTTTCTTAGCAACAAGGGATTTAACTGGGAAGACATAAGTATATTATATAGTTTTAAGGTATGCTATATTGATTGAATATAGCATACTATAATATACTATAATATCCTTAATATTAAGTGCTTAATATTAAGGATAGAGAGTATGTAAATATACTGTAAACTGATGAGATCTCAATGCCAGTCTAGTCAGTCAGTTAAGTGCCATATGTCTCAAAAGAGACATGACTGACTGGACAGAAGATTATGCCGCAGTAGGTTGCCATTGCTTTCTGCGGTAGATTGGTTGCCAGCCAAGGCTATAGAACCCAATCTGTCCTGTTATTTAACCCATAATTGGAAGGAAGAGATAGATTAATACCTTTCTCAAGGTGTAAGTGTAAGTGAATGCAATGAATTCAACTAGAATTTGAACTCGGCTCCCCAATTTCTTGTTCCGAGCCGATATCCACTGCACCACAATGCACATCCACGTACTAGTACTGCACTTAAATTCAAAACATCTAAGCATCATAGTGAAGAGCTCATCCAAACAATTGCCATGAAAGTATTTAGAGAAAAGGCAAAGAAAAGGCAACCTTATGGTAGTGGGAAAGTGTTCAGTTCTTTCTAAAGACTTTTTCATTTTGTCTTTACTTGCAGAAGCACCTTTCATCTCAGTGGCATTATGACCTTTACTTAAGGTGAATTAATTTTAAAAAAATACTAAGATGAACATCCCATTCATCTTCTAACAACATTTCTCCAGAATGAAACTTTACAAGCAAACTTCAAAATTGATGATCCTTGACTCCTTGGCCATAACCTCAATGTATTTTTCTAGAGGTCGCCATAACATTACCCACTTGATTCAACTCTTATAATATTTTGTGACATAAATGCATTTTCAATCCCTCCAAACAATGAATTCCCCAAAATGAAAATTACTTATGACTCAACCTATTATATATATAAATATATACATATATTAGTCATCCACATACAAGCCTGTTTTGCGGTATCACAGCTCATCAGTGTGGCTAGAAACATCCACTTATTTCTGGCCGGGATCAAAACTCGACTGATTTGGTGTCAGTCAGAGTTGCTACTCCCTAAGCCATAGGCACATGGAATCAGAGAAGGGAAATTTTAACGTGTGGTATATAAGCAGTGTATACACATGCCAGTCACCAAAAGAACTCAATTCATTTCTAAAGAGTCACGCATATATAGCAGAAGTGGAAACTGTTTTTATTTTTAAAATTTTCTTCTCCAGGGAGCTCAAATATATATATATACAAAGAGTTTGTCTCTTTAACAGAGCAGATATATGCTGACTTCGAAATTTTTTGAGGAACACTGTTATGATGTTCTCATAAAAAAAACTTAGACTGGATGAAAACTTAAAAATGTTGTTCTCACTCATCAGGGCTGTTTGCCCTGCCGATTGAGAATACCATAACGCCGTCCATATTAAACTTCAAAGTCAGCATGAATCTGCTATGTTAAAAAGATAACTCTTTGTACTTATCAACACCTTATCTACACCCTGATATTGAGCATTTTATGATAAAAAACCTGCTTGCGAAAATATTTTTTCAGTAAAACTACTAAAAACAACAATCTTGGTGTTAAATATTATCACAAGTACTACATATATAATATATTTATATATATACAGGGTGTCCATAAAGTTAGTGTGCACTTTTAAAAATTTATAACTTTATTTGTATTTGTAATAGAAATAATTTGTTAAAAGGATTAGGAAGAAGTAAATCTATATTTTTTAAGGTTTTATGGAAATTTTATTTAAGTTTCCACATATCTTCCATCATTAGCAATACAAAGAGTAATAGAATTTTGCAGTTCACAGAAAACATTTGCCAACTGATTTACAGTAATTCCTGAAATCACATTAGTTATTTTAGCTTTCAAATTTTCTTATGAACTAGGTTTGATTGCATACACAATTGTTTTCCCATGTCCCCATAAAAAAATCTAATGGAGACAAATCTGGTGAACATGGAGGCCAATAAAATAGTCCACGCTTTCCGATCAATCTTTTAGGAAATTCCTGATTTAGAAACTGTCTAACACCCGGAGCAAAGTGACAAGGAGTTCCATCTTGTTGAAACACTGTATTATCTTTCAAGTTTAATTGTTCAAGCTCATTTTTTACAGATTATTTTTATTACAAATACAAATAAAGTTATAAATTTTTTAAAGGCACATGGACTTTATGGACACACTATATATATATATATATATATGAAATGATTACAAAAAAATTATGTGTCAATAGAGCAGAATTATGGGATGACTCTGTTTGATATTTAGTCTATCATATTGGAAATGATGTGACCTTCTGCTACCCTTTCTCATTAGAACTTCAGATAATGTTTATAGCAGGTTTTAATTTGCAAATACCTTCTTAAAACTCAGAAGGATAAAATAAAAATATATTGTACCATTCTTGTTGGTTCATTGTTTCCCAAAAGCCCAATCATATCAGCTAGAATGTGTTTAATAATATTGCTATATATTATCTGACCGCATGTGTAATTTTGTCCAAAAGTGTATTTTACAATGAATGACACCAGGCCAGAAAAATTTAAAAGAAAATAAATATTGTTTTGAAAGATCAAGGAGTGCAAAAACCCAGGTAATAGGTGAAGTTTTGCTTTGATAAACTGCATAGTCAAATTCAGAGAATGTAAGTATTTGAATATGCTTAACAAAATTTATGTGGAAATGACGTGGTCAAATGAAACTTGCTTTTATAAGACAAAGATCAGAGATAGGCAGAGGGATTAGAAGATGGATAGATCAAGAGATATATGGAGTGGAGATTGGGTTGAGAAGAGAAGAAAACCCAGCAATCAACTGCCCCCTGCATATGTGCATGCCTAACTTTGACCAATCCTCTATACTACAACCATGTCACTGAAAAAAAAGAATAAAAATAAAAAGTCTATATTTTTATATATATCTGTATCCATTGTTTTTATCAGTTAAAACATCAGCATTGTTCATTTCCAGGTGTATGCAGTATATATACTCGAAGGGTATATAACAATATTAAGACTCATCTATGAGGAGAAAATCTCTTACAGCTGATGGTAATGAATATGATTATAAACTAACATTGAATAATTATAACATTATACATTATAACATTATGCATTATAACATTATACATTATAACATTATACATTATAACATCAGCATTGTTCATTTCCAGGTGTATGCAGTATATATACTCGAAGGGTGTATATAACAATATTAAGACTTATCTATGAGGAGAAAATCTCTTACAGCTGATGGTAATGAATATGATTATAAACTACATTGAGCAGCAAGGTTTTTGATCAGGTAATTGTAGGTTTTGAGGAGCATGAAACCACCTCTTAACTGCTGTTGTTTCTAAGTCTACCCTAAACCAGGGTGGTAGTAACTGTTAGGGTTCCAACTATGGGTAAATAGTGAACCCCAAACCAAAACAAAATACCCGGAAAGTATTAAAAAAAAAATTTTATAGTAAAATGACCAACAATACAGTACTTAAAGAGATACATTTGTGTTCAAAATATATTTAGTTAAAGCCCTAAAATTGTCCAAAATTTAAATTTAAGCATTGAGTAACCCAAAGAGGTTGATATACTGCAAAACAAAATCAACCAGCATAAAAAAAAACTTCTTCATGATATCAATCCATATAATATCCTAAAATTTCTTTAAAAAATGAGACTGTATTCAGAAATATAACTTCAACAAAGTTACAACATAGAACACATATATCAGCACCTCTAGTAATTATATCCACATGAACATGCATATGCACAAAAGCTGAGTATCATCTACCATGCATTCAATTGTGAAAGCAGAATAACATATATCATATAACATTCTAAAATTTCTTTAAAAAAATGAGACTGTATTCAGAAATATAACTTCAACAAAGTTACAACATAGAACACATATATCAGCACCTCTAGTAATTATATCTACATGAACATGCATATGCACAAAAGCTGAGTATCATCTACCATGCATTCAATTGTGAAAGCAGAATAACATATATCGTATAACATTCTAAAATTTCTTTAAAAAAATGAGACTGTATTCAGAAATATAACTTCAACAAAGTTACAACATAGAACACATATATCAGCACTTCTAGTAATTATATCCACATGAACATGCATATGCACAAAAGCTGAGTATCATCTACCATGCATTCAACTGTGAAATCAGAATAACATATATCATATTTATTACTTCAAAGTCCCTAAATAATTAAATTTTGGCATTAGCTCAACCTCAGTCACTTTCCCACTGATGGGATGTGGCTTTCCTCTGTCTTTCCTACAAATATTTTTATGGCTTTTTCTGTGATGAGCTTCTTTTGCTGGTGCTTCAATCACATAAACTCACACATGCTTCTAGATTAGCATCTAGGTTATACCTTTTCACTGTCAAAACAGTCAAATGTAACTGCAAATTCTACTCCAACAGCTTCTTTTCTTGCACTGCCTGCCTGTGGAACTCCCTTCTATATACTTGCTTACTTGATAACTACAGTTTCGAAAAGTTTAAGTGCAATGTCAATTGTCACCTTCCAATCTCCTTAATTCCCATCTTCTGCTTATTTCCTTTTTTTGACACCCTCTGTACCTTGTTCTCCTTTTTTTTTTTATTCACCTTGCTCTCACAGTAACCCCTTGTGCCCCAGTGGCAGTACTGCCTTGCTTGGGGTGAAACAATTATAAAAAAAATGATGCCTAAAGAGTTTATAAGATGTACAAATCAATCAATCTTACAGATGAGCCGTAACTGCTTGTAGTGGGTTATGTCCTCTGTCACAGACTATCAGCAATAGAAAAGATACAGTAGCCAGTAGCAACAGGATTCAAATGGCATTTACATTAGCAGATATTCCCAAAAATGCTCCCTGTTTTCTTCTTGTGTTATCATGGAGATGAAAAACATTTTTCCTTGTGTATGCTACCATTGAAAAGTAATAATTGGTTGGCATCTACTGGGTAGATGAGAACAGACCAATTGAGTTCCAAAATTTATTCTTGTCATCTTCTGCCTTGTGTTACCATGGACAAGAAAAACATTTTTCATTTATCCACTGTTTATGCTACCATTGCCATGCAAAAATTAAGTTATATTATCATACTTTAAATTTATTCTTAACAGCCACATATGATTAATAGTTACGATCGTATATTTGTTATTACAACTGGTTCCCTGGAACAGATATTACTTAAGTCTTCACCTAATAGATAGATATAAATAGACTGAGATAGAAAGAAATGAACATAGATAGATAGATAGATAGATAGATAGATAGATAGATAGATAGATAGATCAGTGAAAATTAACATAATGTTTAGTCAGATCTGAATAGATAAAAACAGAGCAAAAAACCCAACTAACATTCTGCTAGTCAGAAAAATGGTTACTTTACTGTCAATGTTGCTTGAGATTTACAAATTTTTTTCCATAAGCATTAGAAAATTTTAAAAATTTTACCATTCTTCCTCTCCTTGGCAAGTCATATCTGCAACTAATTAAAAGATTGGGAGAAGGATATATACACGCACAGAAACACACGCATGAGACAGCCAGGGATTGGTCACCACTGACAAAATAAGGGGTAGGTAGAAGAGATAATTTTGCAGTCAAAAAATCCAATAGAGACTCTGCAATGTAGTCGATCCTGACCTAGTGGCTTGACTTCAGTCTATCTCACACCAATGAGATGTGGCTTCCCTCTGTCTCTTCTATAAATACCTTCACAGATTCTGCTCCAATGACCTTAGCTCCTTGGTCCCCCTCACTGTGCAAATTTTCTCAAGCTACTAAACTAGCAACAAAGTCCCACCATTTCACTGTGAAAACAATAAAGTGTAACTACAACTTCTACTCTAGTAGCTTCTTTTCATGCACTTCCTGCCTGTGGAACTCCCTTCCATATTCTTGTTTTCCTGATAGTTACAGTCTCAAAGAGTTTAAATGCAACATCAGCTGTCATCTTTTATCTCCTTGACTCCTATCCTTCTCACTTTACACTTTCTTCTCATGCAGTTCTCTTCACACCAATGTTCCCGTCCTTCTCTTATCCATTCTTCGACACCTACTGTGACCTGCCCTTCTCTCTCTGCATTTTTCCTACTATGTAACCACCTGGGCATTAGTGCAAGCCTTGCTTGAGGTGAGATGATTATAATAAAAAAAGATATGGAATACCTTGAATAAATAGATATGAACAAACTGAGATAGATTGATAGAGAGAAAAGGATGCTGAGATAATCAACACAATGAGAGAGAGAGAGATAAATAGATAGATAGACAGATAGATAGATAAGGAATACATTAAAACAGATAGATAAATGACTTATGACTCATCCTAATATATTCATGACATTGAATTATCCCAAAATTTTATTACATAAAGAGATATCATTACAATTAAATTTTATATTATAATCAGTCTGTCATCCAGCAAATCCGAAGAAGATATGATGATTGAATAGCCCAAAAGTGAAGCCTTGATTAATTACCTTTTCTGGGGAACTTATATAATGCACGTTCTAAAGCTAGTAGCAATTTTTTTCTTTCTGGGTGCGAGCCGAATACTGATCATATTCGGTTGGGTCGCCCATCGAAAAAGTCTGTTGTTTATTGAGACCCGAAACTTCTAATGACATGGGAGCAACAACACTGATGATGCACCTGGATTTGGCACTTTAGGTGTATTTTAATAATAATATAAGGATTTTGATATTATTTGATCCTGACCCCGCAGGCCAAGAGAGTGGGACTGTCTCTATGCTATGACTTTTTCACAATCATATAATTCATACACAAGTCTTTGTGTTGTGCACCTTACTTGGTCTTCTGTCTTTCAAAAGCACAATGGTGATGGGGAGAGTAGCAAACAAATAGCTTGCAGTGACCACAGCTTCAGTTGCAAACCTGCATGTAAGCCATCCCTGGACAGACCTGGAACAGTATCTGCATATCCCACTTCAGCTTCAGATGACATGTGCATCTCTACAGATACTGACTGCACAACACGTTTGCCTTCCTCTGAGAAAAAAACATTATTATTATTATTATTATTATGAGTGCACCTCTGCTGTCAAAAATGAGAGAAAAATATTTGAGAAAATTATTTGCTGTATCCTCCTTGGATATATATATATATATATTTCATTTCATTTCCACATGAAAAATATTGAAATACTCTATAATATAAGTGCATAGAGCTATTTTTAATACAAATATATATATATATATATATATATATATATCTTGCTCTGCTTACCTATTGAGTGCTTTTTTGTTATAGATTACTTGTCTCAGGTTTTTTCTTTGGGCTACGTACTTTGACTGATTTTCACATGCTTAGCGCTTTCTTTTTTTACAACCATTTTTTCCTTCTGTGTATATACTTGGAGGATTTTTCAAAACAAGTATAGTGATAAGTTTACAATTATATATATATATATATATATATATATTAAGAAGTATAAATATTGTTCCTTTGTTGATGGCACAACTTAAATTTTCTTGTGTTATGTATATTACCAACTGGTAGTTTAATAGATTTGAATTTAAGTTCATTCAAAAATTTAAATACTCTAAGATTATGTGCAGATAAAAAATTACAATTAAAATTGTAAAAGTAAAACTATAAAATTGAAATTTTAAAATAAAAAATATTAAAATACAAGGAGTTGAAAGGGTGTAGTTCATAATTAATAATAATAATATTTGTGGGGTAAAGAAAGAAAGAAAAAAGAGGTAAAGTAAGAAAGCAAAGGAAGACAGAGGCAAATGTATAGCGGAATCTATATCACCCAGGATCTAAGAATTTAAGTATTTTTTTTCTATGACAAAATGTGGTCATTAAATTGATTTTTTGTTAAGTATATTAGACTTATTTATATGGTCTAAGATGATAATCTTTTTCTAAAAGGCATAAGTTACAGCTATCTCCTTTTTCCATTTAAAGATTTGGAATTAGTGACTACAGTCGCAGCCATAATATAAGAAACGGAAACAACAAAGACATAAATATGTGTATTACTTAAAAAATAATGCATGATTAGCAATGAGATTTTTTTTACCGAATAAAGATTAGGGTGTAATGCATAAATATTATACAAAGTTATAAAAATTTACATAATAGTTTTTTTAAAAATAAAGATTAAATGGAACAAAGGAAATAAGCTACTGGACAAAAGTTAAGGAACGAACTTGTTAATACTTGATTGTGAACAAAATATCAGCAAGATTTAATATTTGGTAAACAGCCCCTTATTTTCAATGACTTCTCTGCATTGTCGACCACATAATCTAATTAATTTCTTGCAAAAATCAGCAGTAATTTTCTCCCATTCGTCTTTCAATAACTCCCATAGGTGATCCTGGTTTTTCAAATTTCTTTTCTGAGCCCTTTCTTCAATTACCTTCCAAACATTTTCTATTGAACTCAGGTCAGGGCTCTAGGCTGGCCACTTCATTAGGGTGATTCCTTCTTCTTCAAATAAAGCAATAACCTTCAGAGCTTTGTGGCAAGGTGCATTGTCCTGCATGCAAATAGGAGAGTCATAAAGATTATGGCATAATCCTGGTACCACATGCTGTTAAAGAAGCCTTTTGTAAATCTCGGCATTGATATTGCCATGTACACAGATGATAGGGCTAGCTCCTGCAGATGAAATCATTTCCCACACCATCGCACTTCTGCCACCAAACTTAATGGTTTTCTTGACACATTGAGAAGACAGTCTTTCACCTGTTCTATGGTGTACTGAAGTTTTTCCCTCAGAAACAAATATAGTAAACTTGGACTTGTCACTGAAATGAACTGTATCCCACTGTGCGTCAGTCCAAACAACATCTTCTCTCACATACTCCAGGCGTACCCTTTGAAATGAGAGGCTTCAAAGCTGGAATACGGGCATGCAATCCTGCATTTTTTAACCTGCGAGCAACTGTTTTCCTTGGGATCTTATCTGTCTTGTCATTAAATTTACAGGTAATTGATGTAGCAGTTTCAAAGCGGTACTTTTGTAGATATTCTAACAATTCTTTGATCTTCTCTTTGCAATGTTTTTGGAGGTCTGACGGTTTTTGGTTTTGCATCTAATGTTTTATCAGTTTTATACCTGCTAATTACACGATGAACGGCACTTTTAGACCTATGAGCTCTATCAGAAATTCCTGAAAATTTTTTTTTACTTGATATTTAGCAATAATGAGTTTTTTCTTCAAAAAAGAGCGTTTTGTGTGTAGAATTTGCCATATTGCTTAAAAATAAAGTTCTAATGATAAATGAACTTTTACTTATTGTTGAAAACCTCCATTGAGTTTTTTAACAATGTAAATTAAAAGTTTATGCAAATTATTAACATCATTCCTTAACTTTCGTTCAGTTAAGGAACAAAGTTAATAATTTGCATAAACAATAATAAGAGCCCAATTATTACCTGTAATTATCTTCTTCTATGTGCCCTGTCCCTTCAGGACGTAGATGATCATGTCTTTCCACATCCCCCTATCCCTGGTGGCCTTTAGTACGCTTTCTCCTGTTACACCTTGCAATCCCCGTTCCATCATCCACCTGATCAGGCCTTTCAAATATGCTATTCGCTGCCTTTCTCTGTCTCTTTTTCTTTCAATCTGGCCTGTCAGTATCAGGTTTTCCAAGTGCTCCTTCCTCATTGCATGTCCCAGGAGCTTCATTTTTTAACTTTAAAATTCTGATTTTATAATTTTACTTTTAAAATCCTAATTTTAATTTTTTTATCTACACAGTCTTAGTATAAACAAAATTTTATTCTTATTATTTAAAAGCAGTAACCTAACTTTATAAGATTTAATTCCCATGAACATTGATTGAACTTAAATTCAAATCTATTAAACTGTTCAGTTTTTAATATTCACTTGATGATTGCATAACTCATAAAAATCTGAGTTGTGCTATCAACATAGGACAATATGTGTATTTATGTATATAAATATGTACATATAGCTGTGTTCATACTACATTGAGCACTATTTTATATATATAAATATAAATATACATACAAATAAACACACAACAGTCTTTATTATAATAAAGATGATATATATATATATATATATATATATATATATATATATAATGTAGACTTTGAAAAACAGTAGCTACTCTGGCATCTACACATCGCTCATTCAGCATTGAATTAGAACACTCTCAGCTATTGGGTGTGTATAATGATAATATACACACTTAAAAGTTTGCCTCCTTCTACCGAGCACTCATAGCTCAGAGGTAGAATCGCTGATTGATGCCAATTTGGTTGAGTTTCAATCCTTGGTTAAAAAGCAATCGGAGTCTAACCGTACTGATGAGCTGTGATACAGCGAAACAGATCTGTCTGTGGATGACTATATATATATATATATATATATATATATATATTCTTCACTACTCAATGACACAATTATTCAAAAAAATAAAATAATAAAGCATTATTAAAGTGCAAATGCACAACAAGAGCTTTCATAACTAGCTGCCTCGCCTGTTTAATGGTTTTCCTATTATTGTGTAAAAATATTGTTTTTAAGGCATTTTAATCCCTATGAACTGGAATTGGCTTAATGTAATATCATCCACACTGAATCCATCATCAAAATTCAGGTTGTGGAATAAGTAAGTAATAAACATCTCAAATAGCTTGGTGCATGGAACATAATAAATTTAGTACATGTGTTAAGGGAATTGGACATAGAATAGACTGTGCTAGTAGTAATTTTGTCTAACACCGCAAGCTGCAACAAAGCATCAATCTGAAAACTTGAGTCATGATTTTAAACAGCCTCATAACAGATCATAATATGGGTGTCCATTTCTTGTTCAGGAATATCTAAACTGTCAGCAGTATACAACCAATTTCTTAGATCAATAGTTAAAAATGGCTTTCAGCAAATGAAGCCTGTTGGTCTTAGTGAAGACCACCCTTTTTCAAACCTCATGGACTGACACTACAGAATCATAAACAAAGAAGTATATCAAATAACAGAAAACACAATACTTGATGACCTCCAGCAGCATCAACAATTAAAATGGATAGCACATGTAACTCAAAGAGAAAATAATAATATATAGAAGATATTGATATCCTATACAACTTCAAAGAAAAGGTTAGGAAGGAAACCTCTATCAATATTGGGAAGAATGAAACAGTGGATTTGAGTAACTTATTTTCCTGAAAAATTATTTTAGTAGAAAAACTATAAACTTTAGCCAAAAATATCACTGTCTACTTGGTCAATGAATATTGAATATTTCCTTATAAGGAAACAGCTAAAATTACCATAACTATTTTTATTGCTTATATCATAAAATAAATGATTAAATGTGAAACTTTACAAGTGAGAATTACTATGAATCTAAAGTTGTCTTAAGCCAATGGTAGTTTTATTGAATAAATTATTTTACTACTTCTAGAGATTTTTGCATAATTTTGTTAAATATATCTGTTAAAATAAGATGTCAGTGCTACTTCCATTTTTGCTTAATTTTAATAACAATTCATTCATCGCACGCTGTATGCATTGCCTAGCAGATATACCATCTATACTGTTGTGAGTCATTCAATCTATATTGTTCTGAGTCATTTCATATCCCATCACCTGGCATGATTTTTATTTCCTACCATTACTTAGTGAGTTAATTATAATTCACAAAGTGTGTTCAGATATGTTTTACTAAAATCAATGCTGGTTCAGAGAATAAGAAATGTAATGGTAAGTTAAAAAGCAAAACAAAAGGAAATTAGTCCATAGAGTTGCTCTGGACTAATTTCCTTTTGTTTTTATTTCATCCTTCAATCATTTATTCTCCAACCCTCTTTGAATATTTGCTGTATTCAAACCAACAATTATACCATTTCCTTCGAGGAAACATTTGGCATTCATTAACTGAAGAGCCAGTACTGTTTTTAGTTAAAATTTATAAAATCTTTCTCTCAAAACACATTTTTAAGAATGCTGAAATGACTACTCATCTCACATCCAACAATTCTCTGACAAGCAGTATGGCTTCTGCTTCACCAGATCTACTGCTGATGTGCTAATGGTCATCACTGAATATATATATCACACTCTTGATAGAGCAGCAAAGCTCAAGCTGTTGTCCTTGGATATCTCAAAAGTATTTGACAGGGTTTGGCATGATAAACTTCTGTGCAAGCCTCAGAGCTATGATATAACTGGATGATTGTTTTATTTTAATCTAATCATTCCTGTCAAATCATAAAATGAAAGTGGACTAGATGTACATACTTTCAAATGCTTTCAAGGTTTTAACCTAAGTTTCCTGCTTTTTCTGATCTTCATCACTGATCTTCCTGATGTAATCAGTTCCCAAGCAGGTATCTATGCAGATGACCACAACATCTACTCCTGTCTCAATAAGATATCTGCCAGAGCTGACAAAGTAAACCTCACTTCTGGGAAAAGACCTCCAATCCATGAGGAATTGGGGTAAGAAATGCCTTGTAAATTTTAATACTTCCGAAATAAAGTTGCTCTTCTTTAACCATTATAGAGAAGCTTTCCTAACTTCCATTACTATTGATCATGCTAGTCTCCCAGAAAGCAATACACTGCAGCTCCTTGGCCTTACTCTCTTAGCCAGTCTCATGTGGAATGACTACTATGCCAGACAAGAAAGGCTTACAGCCTATCATGTTGAATACACCGGTTCTCGCTCGTAAGCATATAATGACAGATGTGCATTGTGGTGCAGTAGATATCGGCTCAGAAAGAGAAATCGGTGAGCCGAGTTCAAATTCCAGTTGAATACCCTGCATTCACTTAATCACTGGTACCCTTGGGAAAGGTATAAATCCATTCCTTCCCTCCAGTTATGTGTTAAATAACAAGGGTAGGACTTGGGGACCCTGCTCTTAAACAAATCCCAATGAATCTTGAAACAAACAAAAACAATAAAACAAATAAACTAAATAAAACAAATCAAAAAACGATTTTCAGCATTAAAAGACCAAATGAAGATTGATATGTTGGATAAATGAACCAACCAACCAACCAACCAACCAACCAACCAACCAATGAACCAACCAACCAGACAAGAAAGTTTTTTCCCATCAGAATCCATTTTGCATATTTATAAATCTACCATTTGTCCATGCATTGCATACTGTTGTTATATCTTGTTGGTTGCTCCTGCTATTCATCTTGAGATTCTCAACAACATCCAAAAGAGGATCTGCAATATAAATGATCCTCATTTGGCAGCTCGACTTTAGTTGCTTTCTCACCAACAGAATATGATTTCACTCTATTTTTTTTTCAAATATTTTCCTGGCTTCTGCTCTGATGAGCTTCATATCCTGGTGCCCAGATCACATGAATTTACATTTGCTATTAGATTGGCAAGTAGGTTGCATGCTTTTACCATCAAAAAAAATAGACAAATGTAACTACCACTTCTATCAGTTTCTTTTCTCACACTTCCCATCTATAGAACTCCTTTCTGTTTACTTATTTCCCTTGATAGCTATAATCTCTATAAACAGACCAATAAGATAGGGGGCCAAGGTTTTACTTACAACATGGCAGAAATTAAAATTGAAATTTTTCTAGCTATTTTGAATTCCTGGGTAGTCGTCATGTCATTGTTTCTAATAGCAAGATCAGTTTTAAAACAAGGGAATTATTTCAAACATTATTTTGAAAAACAGAACTGACCATTTCATTGAATTAAATTCAACATAAGTAAACTTTAAGGGTAACGATTATGCCCTGATCCATACATTTTAATTCAGTAGAAAAAAAATTACTTACACATTTTCACTAAGATTAATATGTCCAGGCACATTTTTTATTATTGGCAACACATTAAAGTTAATTTTTTTAAAAATTATATATAAAATTATGAAGTAATTATTTTACTAATCAAATTTTGGTGTGAGCTATTTGATTTGTGGAATAAAACTTATGCATGCATTAATTGAAAATGCATTAACTGCAACCGTCTTAATCGGTGGTTTCCTTTATGTGTGCACTCATTTTTGTTGACATACCTATTTGCTTATGATGTGCATAAATTTGTGTAATTGATTTTCTTTAAAATATGTGCCATACAACTTAATCAATAAGTAAAAAGGATGATTCAACATGGGCACTTCCTTACCTTGACTTCACCAATTTCCAGGCATGTGATTCAATCATTAATGGATTCTTTGCCTTTAGCAAATTTTGTTCAAAACTTCCAGACAATTATTTTCATTATTGAAAATAAAGTGCATTCCTTGTCCCTTCTGGTCATCATCATCTGTCAAAATACTAGCATTGATTGCTTTGTCATTAATTTCCCAAACTGCTTTTCTAAGGCGACTAGCTGGCAGGCTGGCTGGCGTTTTCCTTGTTATTGTCCTTCCTTCCGTCATGTCTTCCTTCTATTCCTCTTGTCTTCCTTCACTTGTTCATGTCTTCCTTTTTTCTTTCTCCTTCACTTGTTCATGACATTCTTCCCTCTTGTCTTCTTTCACTTGTTCATGTCTTCCTTCTTTTTTTTTCCTTCACTTGTTCATGTCTTCCTTCTTTTTGTCTTCCTTCCATCATTCTTGTTTTTCATTTTTATTGTCATCCTTTCTTTTATCTTCCTTCATTTTTCTATTCTTTCTTTACTTATTTACTTGTTTCTTTCTTTGTTTCTTTCTTTGTTTGTTTCTTTGTTTCTAACTTTTTATTTTGCTTTTTGTCTCTATTCTTTTCTGTCTTTTCTTCCTGTCTTCTTCCTTGTCTTCCTTCCTTTTGACTTTCATTTCATTCCTTTCAGCTTGTTTTTCTTTCTTTCTTTCTTACTTTTTTTATTTTGCTTTTTATCTCTATTCTTTTCTGTCTTTTCTTCCTGTCTTCTTTCTTGTCTTCCTTCCTTTTGACTTTCCTTTCATTCCTTTCAGCTTGTCTTTCATTCTTTCATTCTTTCTTTCTTTTTTCTTTCTTTCTTTCTTTCTTTCTTGCTTTCTTTCTTACTTTTTTATTTTGCCTTTTATCTCTATTCTTTTCTGTCTTTTCTTCTTGTCTTCATTCCTTTCAGCTTGTCTTTCTTTCTTTCTTTCTTTCTTTCTTTCTTTGTTTCTTTCTTGCTTTATCTCTATCTTTCTCTGTCTTTTTCTTCCTGTCTTCTTTCTTGTCTTCCTTCCTTTTGACTTTCCTTTCATTCCTTTCTTTCTTTCTTTCTTTCTTTCTTTCTTTCTTTCTTGCTTTTATCTTCTTCCTTTCTGTCTTTTCTTCCTGTCTTCTTTCTTGTCTTCCTTTTGACTTTCCTTTCATTCCTTTCAGCTTGTCTTTCTTTCTTTCTTTCTTTCTTTCTTTCTTTCTTTCTTTCACCCTACTGAACCTCTTCCTGTTTTTTTCCTTTCTTTTCTTCTATAAGCTCTTTTTTTTCTTTATTCATTTTAGTATTTTTTTTTGTTTTCCTTTGTTTTTCCCTATTCTGAAAACGTTTTTTTTTAAATTACTGTTCTTTTCTTGGGTCTATGAAATGTTTAGTAAGTTTAGATTAGAGTTAAGTTGTTTGATGGCCAGATTTATCAAATTTCTTAAACTTTTGGGTAGTATTAAATGTATAAAAAATTATGAACTTGCTACACTTAGAGGTTGTTCACACAGTGCTTTTAATAAATTTACACTAATTCACAGATTAAAACAGTTATCATTTAATAACTGAATATTTTAACTTCCAAAATTATTTAAATTAATACCATATATTTCCAGATTGTAAATAAAAGAAAAAGTTATGGAATCTCTTTGTAATGTACATTTCTAAAACAAGTATCATTCCACGTCCAAATTTACAAAATATTCTGCAGTTAAACAAGATTGCCTGCAGATCTGAACAGGTTGTGGGATTTAGCTAATTAAAAGGACACATGTCTGTAAAAGAGTTTTCAATTGGAAAAAATGGAAAGGGTTATAAAACTCCTTCAAGATGAAAATCCAACACAGGGTGTGTTAAAAGATGTTAGCTAGTCCAAGCTAAAACTTGATGCAAGGACAAATAAAACTATTTGAATTGTTCAAAGTAAACAAACCAATTTACAAGCTCATTTATGATGTGGTGATTGTAAATATTACCTGAAACATCACTGACATTAAAATGTTGGACAATTTTAATATTCTCTTGATAGAAGATATATTTGGTAATGAGGAAGTCATTTTTAAGAATGATAGAGAGTGTTAAATTTTCATTCTTCTTCAGAAAAGGCATATCTACTCAAAAGCATGGTAGGCAAACAATCCAAATCTATCTGGAACTGAATTCAGTTGAAAATTCGCATTGGCCAAGGACAGCATACTGGAGCTTTTTTGTGGCCCTGTTTCAATGCAATATATAAAGATGCGCACCTGAAGTAAATAGACCAATTTACCAACTCATTTATGATATGGTGATTGCAAACATTACCTTCAACTGTCAATGCATTGTACATTGAAATGTTGGACTCTTTTCTTATTCCTTTGATAGAAGATAAATTTATCGATAAGAAAGTCATTTTTAAGGATGATAGAGAATGTAAAATCTTTTTTTTCTTCTTCTTCTTTTTTTTCAGAAAAAGCATATATTTATTCAATGACATGGATAGCAAACAATCCAAAACTGTTTGAAACTCAATCCAATTGAAAATTTTTAAAAACCTAATGCAATATGTCTTGAAAATAAAAGATGCTAAAAAAAAAGGAAATAAAAGACAAATGAATGGTTACAAGAGAAGCAATCATGGAGTGCAAATGATTAGATGAAAGTGATATTCTGTAATTAATCTTGAATCTGCATTGGCCAAGGTGTTGATTCTGGAACTTTTGTCTGGTGCCATTCTAATTAAAGATGGCTGCCTGAAGAAAGCAAGCAAATTTATCGACACATTTGTAATATGGGGTTGCATGTCAGGTAAAGAGCCAGGAGATATGACAATCACTATCGCATAAATATGCTTTGAAATTTTGGAAATTTTCTCATTCTGTCAATAGAATTGAATCTGGTGCTGACAAAATCTTATTCAGTATGATGATGCATCTTGCATATATATATATATATATATATATGTATAGAGATAGATAGATAGATAGATAGATAGATTGTTAAATACAACAGACAATGAATGTCTATTATGTTTAATCATGAGCCATTCTAAACATCATATTTTGGCTTTAATTTCAGGTGAAAATAAAAACAAAAAATTTCTAGCATTTAAGTCTATTTTTGTTTCAGCTCACATGAGCCATCTTCAAAGAGGTTTCCAGGGATGTTAAAATAAAGACACCCATCTTCAAAGATGATATTATCTTGTGCTGACATAAAACATTGTTATGCAATGATAACAGAAAACCAATTTAGTGTATCAATTTACATGCCTGTTCAGAGATTGTATCTCTGGTACCAATAATAAACCCACTATATATATTGGTTTTACTACAACCACACTCTCTCTTTTACATATAAAAAATTGGAAAATTACATATATCAAATGATTATTTCAGGGAAATAAATTTGTTTCATCAGCAATCTTTTTTTTATTGTGGAAAAATTAAAAAGTTTCTTGAGAGTGTGTGTGTATGTAAAGACACCGGAAGTTCACTTCAGAGAGAGGGCAAAGTAAAAGGAAATTTGTAGCTATAAGCAAGAGTCAAAAAGAAATGAGGAAAGAAAAAATGCACATGTATATATATAGCGAAAATTAATGAAATTTGGTTATAAACAACCAACAATTTGAAATGATTTGTTTGAACATTATTTTTGATCGATACTCGTATTTAAGTAGATATTCTGTTTTTTAATTAATTGATGGTTATGGGACTGCAATCAGCATCTGTGACTGCCTTAATTTGACTAGAAGAAAGTCCCCCGTCTTTCATAACAACCCGTCTTATTCTCCTACTCAATGCAGGAGAAATTTTTTGGGGCCTACCAGAGGATTTTGCTTTTCCATAATTCTCACTGTTCTTTAGAAAGTTGCAAATCACAGTTTTACTGCGATTGACCTTAGCTGCGATCGCCCGCTGTGACAAACCTTGCTTATGGAAATTCTAGAATTCGAGAATGCTCAACTTTGGTAAGTTTGCTTGCTTTAGGCATGGTAACACCTTTACGCAGTGATTGCTAATCTCTAACTGAACTAAAAACATTGGAATTGCCATAGATCTAACAATTTATACCCCTGGTCTTATAATTTTGATCATGTGTAAATTGCCTCATTTTATAAAAATGTAAATTTCTAAATAAAATGTTTGGAATGTAGCTTTTTGCTTCCCTAACCTTTTAGATTGTAGTATTGGTAATCTTAAGTGAGAGGAGTTTAAAGTCTATCCATAAAAAAAAAAATTCCTTTTTAAAGATTTTTAAGTGGTCTTAAATTTTTGATCAGGAGTGTATACCAAAATATAATTTATTCATGCTTTTTACTCATAAAAAATAGTGTTAACATTATCAACATTAAAGTATAAGATATTGTATTTAATTCTGCAACTAAAACTGAAGAGTCTAACTTGAAGTAAGAGTCTAACTTGAAGTAAGAGTCTAACTTGAACTGAACACTTGTGACACTTTTCAAAAGAACCAAATACCAGGTGCATGGAGATGCGTCACAAGACCTTGAAAAGTCCTCCTCAGGTTTTGAAGTCAGAGTTGTTCTTCTCTCAGATTGGTTGGCAACCAAGACTAAGGAACCCAGCCTCTCCTGCTATCTAACCATAGCCACTGAGAAGAAGGATTCCTCCCTTTCTTAAAAGTATTTGCATGTAAATGAATGCAATCATCCTAACTCGGCTTGCCAATTTCTCAGTCTGAGTCACTAAGCATTACACCAACTGCTCCTGAAAATCGGTTCTCTGTGTAGGGCCAGGAATTTTTTCCCATCTGAAATAATCCTGCACATATAAAAATCTACCATCCGCCCGTGCATTGAATATTGCTGCCATATCTGGTCAAGTGCTCCTGCTAGCCACCTCGGTGTCTTCGACGAAATCCAACAGAGAATCTGTTATGTGATTGATCCTGAATTGGCAGCTAGGATACAGTCACTTTCTCAACGACGCAGTGTGGCTTCTCTGTGTCTCTTCTACAAATACTTTCACGGCTTCTGTTCCAATGAACTTAGCTCACTGTTACCCCTATATAAGAATTTCCTTGAGCCACAAGATTAGCAACTAGGTCCCACCCTTTTACTGTGAAACCGATAAATTGTAAACGCAAATTCTACTCCAGTAGCTTATTTTCTCACACTTCCCGCCTGTAGAATTCCCTTCTGCATACTTGCTTTCCTGACAGCTATAATCTCTAGGAATTTAAATGTAAAGTCAATAGTCATCTCCTGTCTCACTAACTTACATCCTCACGCTCATGCTTTTTTCTCTGTCCACCTAACTCTCATCAGTATTCTCTTCCTTCTCATACTCTCTTCCTGACACCCACTGTAACATGTAACTCTTTCTCATAACATTCCTCCTATGTAACCCCCTGCACAACAGTGGAAAGAAAATGCCTTGCTTGGGGCCACACGGTTATATATATATATATATCTATATATATAGGAGCAGTCAGTATAACATTTAAACCCCCCTTACATTTTAATTAATTTCTTATTAAAATTTCATTTTTAAAAGAGTTGCAACTACCCTTCTTCAAGTAATATTTATGTGTCCTGTTTATCATTAAAATTCTGCTAACGAGCACCTTTGATAATATGTTGTCCAAAAGGGTCCTTAGGTCTTATGTAAAGTATAACGCCAATTCTATTTAAATCCATTTGTTTTTCTGCGGGCACAAATCTCTTTTTGCATATATATATATATATATATATATATATATATATACATATATATATATATATAAAGAAAATGACTAAATCCATCATGTCATGTCTTTGAAGATGCACAGCACATGCATCCATCTTATGCCATAACAATCTAATCACAATGTAAACAATAGTGATTTTTTTTTTTAAATATTCTTGAATATTATTTTTACTCACTTTATTTTTGCCAATCTTTGAATTAAGATACTTTGTGCTATCCTCATGCTTTGACTGACCAGCCAACTACCTGATGAACATTCATGAATATTCTCAAATTTACAAGCTTTGATAAACCAATGACATGCTAAATTTTGTATATAAAACATGTACAGCAAAATAAATGATACATTAGCAAGATGAAGTCCTTTGGAAGACAGAACATGTTGCCTAAGAATAGTTTTTCCTTTTGTGATATATATATATAATTATTAACCAGCTATTAGTCAGAATTAAATTAGTCTAGTATACAGTTGCATTAAAGAGTGCTTAATGCATATATAACATAGAGCTTTTAAATATTTTCATTCGCAAGTCAGTCGATTGTGCAATCTTGGTTTTAACTTTTCAGTATCTTCAGGTATTTTATGTTAAATAGGAAAATGCATGCATGAAAAGTAATATTCTTAAGATTATATTAAACCTGGAAAAGAACAGAACAAATTATTAAACCTGGAAAAGTAAAGAACAAGATATTCTAGTGAATTAAAAATAAGAAAATTCTTACTTAAAATATTGCATTTAAGATAAATTTTTAGCTGTAATATTTTAAATAAGAAATTTCTTATTTTTTTTACTTCACTGGAATAAAATATATATATATTATATAATATATACAGTACTATATGAATTTAAGCTTTTTACTAGGTTGGCATCTAGGAACCCACCATAGTTAAATGCAACCACCAAATTCTACTTTGACAGTTTCTTTTCTTGCACTTTTCCACCTGTAGAACTTCCTTCTGTTTACTTGCTTCCCTTGTAGCCACAGTCTTCGAAAATTTAAATGCATCAACTGCCATCTTCTTTCTCCTTGAATCCCATCCATTTCTTATCCTTGGATGACAGAATGCATAGGCTAAGAATAGTTTTTCCTCTTATCTCTATTTATTCACACACACACACACACACACACACACACACACACACACACACACACACACACACACACACACACACACACAGAGTAGGGGAGAGAGAGTGAAAGAGAGAAATGTAAGTAAACAGATTTATGCATGTGAGTTTATTCTAATGTCTATGCATGGACAAGTCACAAAATATCTTAAAAAATATGAAAAATTAACATGAAAGATGAGTGTCAAACCGGTTGGAGGGTAGAGAATTATCTTGCAGTTCTAAATCCATTTTTTTCTTCTGATAAAAAGTGGCATTGAGTGATGGGAATGGTGAGATACAAACTACCAAACAGATTTATTGGCCTTTGGAGGAGTGAGGAAAATCAATATGCGCTGCAAACAGTCTTAGATAAACAAAATATATAATAATTGGTAGTTCCGCAGAGCCAAAGTAAATTGAAGAAGTAGATGAAGAATTGCTTTTGGTGGTTTACAGACAGGCAAAAAAGTTCTAGATTCAAATTTAGTTTGGTGTAAGCTAAATGATCATAGTAAAAAAAGGAAACCAAACTGTTCTTTATCTGTCACAAGCTACATATTTTTGTTATTTAAAGACAGTTTACTCAATACAAAGCCCATGGGCCACCCAAGGTAGAACTTTACTGAGTGAGATTTTAAGAGAAGTTAAAGTCAGAAATAAGAGAGTATTATGAAAATGAGAAAATGGTGTTTAAAGAATAGATATTGATTGATGATGGACATAAAGAAACGAAAATTGTTGTAGTCAGGGTTTGATTGATTGATTTATTTCTGTTTTGTTTGTTTTTACAGATTATTTAAAGACAAATATTTTTATATTTTAAGAATTTTATAGAGAAAATAAGGATTTACTGACGGAAGTGCATTAATTGTGAGGGGAGAAGAGGTTGTTGCAAGGCTCCAAGAATATTTGTTTGCAAGTGAATATAATGAAACCAACTGTAATTCAAACTCAGCTCAAGAACATCCAAACTTACAGCACTTCCCAAGCAGTCATCCCTTTAGGTACTGACCAGGGTCAACATTGCTTAACATCCATACCCACTAAACCTTTGTGTCTTAATGGCATCGCTGTTTTGCATGAGGCAAACTCAGTTAATATTGAAAAAAAAAACACTTTTTTGTTTATCAAATGGGAAGTAAAATTTGTAGAGGAAAAATAGATCTAAGAAAAACATAAGACATAGCGGGAAAAATATTTCACATTTTAATTCCAATAACATTAGAATTTTTTCAATGTTGTTCGATATTAATGTTTTTATCATAGAGTTATATATTGTTTCAGCTTCATTCTTTCTATTATGAACAAATATTTTAGACAACAAAGTAAAATGATGTAAAGTAGCTTCTGAAAAGGCATGAATCCCAATTTGCCATTCCAGTAACATGTCTTTCAAGATATTGACTTGAACATTTTGGTCACAAAAAAAAGAAGCAACAAAAGTATATGATGTCGTAATAATTTTTGTCTATATTCATAAGATGAGATTTTGTAATTACATTATTTAAATTGTTCAGACTGTTTGCCTCAACGTTATTGTCATATTCATGGCCTTCTTCAAGTGACTGGAATTTTGATCTGAACCCTTTATTTTGATCACTGCAGTAGATTGTTCTCATTCCATCACTCATGTCATTTCTGGATGTCTTATTTATCTCCCTTTTAACTCAACTCTCCCTTTTAACTCAACTCTCTTATTTTCTGCTGTAACCTGGTTTTGAACTCACAACTCTTTTGGTTAAGTCACTGGATCTAACCAACACTTTTAATCACCAGGCCATGTGTCCTTGAGGACTTGAGTTAAAAGGTCAGAGTGTACAATGGCTTAAATGTTGTGAATATGGCACTAAAGATGAGAGCAACAGTCAGAACAATGTAAATAATATAAATAGTAATAATTTTTAAAAAAATCTTTAGATGGATAATGACACTGGTTTGATAATAGTCTTACTTTTTTGGTACTAGTCTTACTTTTTTTCATGTTTTTGATAACACAATTCATCAAACCGGCAATCATGTTAGATCTTTCATTTTTACATTAGTCTTTTTTTAACAATGAACTAAAATTATATATGTAGAGTTTAAGTCCTGTAGATTTTTTTACAAGAATAGGACTAACCATATAGTAGCACTTGCTGCTTGGTCAATGAATTTCAAATGTTTCTTATAAAGAAATGTCTAACATTGCCATTATCATTAGCTGATAATTAAAATGATTCTCTTTGTACGGATTAGTCTTCTGTGAAAACAAGCATTATCCAACCAGCACATATAAATGGAATATCAAACTTATCTGCTTACTCTAATCACATAATCAGGATGAAAATTATTTTATACAATTATATTATAAAATATACAAAACAATACTAAATAATTGTTTACTGTTATGCGTGTGTGTGTGTGGGGGGGAGTTTGTATGTGTACTTGCGTGTGCATATATAAGAATTTGTACATGTGCATATTAGTATGAGTTTATATGAGTATATGTGAATGTATGAGTCAATGAGTATGTGAGCATGTCAGAATGCATGTATGTGACTGTATGCATAAGTATGTGAGTGAATCTGTATTTAAGTGTGTATCTGTGAGTGTGGATTTGTGAATGTATACAAGTGTGTATCAGTGTGTGTGTGACTAAGCATGTAGTTCAATATTGGTATGTGTCTGTAAATTTGTGTGAAAGACTGTCTACGTATGTAAGTGTGTGTATAGGAATGTGAGCATATATAAGTTGGTATATTTTAGTGTGTGCATATGAATATATGTATATCTGTACTTGTGTGAGCAAGAGTGTTTGTGCATGCGAATGTATGAGAACTTGTTTATGTGTGCATGTGTATACATTTGCGTGCATATGTGGGTGGATGTATTGTAATAAAAGGCAATGATAAAATGAAGTAAAATTCAGAATAATTTGCTCTGGCACCGCACCACATATGGCGCAGTCAAGGTCGTTCCGCCATGTATGCCAACCTCCTGATGTTAATCCACCTTTTGTTGACCTGTAAGACGCCTCTCTCCGCTGTCTGCTGCTGGCTTATTTTAGCTCATCCTCTCTTTTCTCAGCTCTATTGACCAACCATTTAATGGTTTGATTTGCACATCTTGGCATGAAGAGCCTCAAGTCATGTCCAAACCAGCAGAGATGACATCTGCAAATGATGGTTGACACAGGAAGCTGTTGTAATTTGTCCCTGACCTCTTCATTTGACATATAGCCATTCCATTTGATGCCCTGTATTTTAGCGTCAAAGCCATCCAATTTCTTTTCTTCAGTAGAGTTGTCTGAAGTTGCTAGGTTTAACAGCCATAGAGTAACACATTTTAAGTATAGGATCTCATTTTGGTTCTAAGGGACAATTTCCTATGATTCCATACTAATAAAATGAGGAATATGATAACAATACAGAAGAGGCTTCATATGAAATTGTCAGTAAAGTAACTATAACAATGTAACAGAACAGATAAGAAAACAAATCAGAGAGAAAGATGAGAAAAATAACTACAGATTTATACTACGTAATTATCACAGTTTCCATGTCTAAAGCATTATCCATAAAAAGTCGGTTCTTGAGGTATGGGATACGAGCTCATGCCTTAAAAGAATTATGATCTAATTCTGTGCCATTTGTTCTCAAGATCAGTGTATTGATCCAGAATGTTGTAATAAAAAGAAACAATCATAAAATGGCTTAAAACAAATAATAAATTAATAATAAATTAATAATACTCTGTTTTCTTCGAAAAGGAGTTTTTCTTAAAATGTGTAATGTTCTAATCACAAATTTGGAGAGCCATTTTCATCCACTGTTTCTTTTCCATCTATTTTTTTATCTTATTTTATTTTAGCTTTTCTCTCAACATTCAGATATTACTAACAGTTACAAAGGAAAGGAAGTTGTGCAGAGGCATTATCACCCACATTCTGGTGTTGCAAATACAAACAGTATGAAAAGAGACAACACATCAAGAAAATTCACTTAAACTTGGGAGGCAATGAAATTCAGCTTCATTATATTAAAAAGCCAAAGTCCAAAATTCAAACAATAATAAAATAAAAATTAAAGTAAACACGGTTATGTCCGTCAAATAAATCATTTGTATTTACAAACATATGTACAGGAATTCAAAAAATCCAAAAATGATTGAAAATAGTATTTAGTTGAAATAAAATCTTTGAGTAGTTGATTGACATAAAAATCTGTACAGTAGTTTAGAAAAGATTTTTAAATAGTTGGTCCACAGTAAAAGTTAAAGTTGAGAAAAGATTTTTAACATGAACAATGATTCACTTACTGCCTTTGTTGTTGGAGATGATTCAGTTAAAGTCACTAACACATTTCTTTCAGCATACACTGTTAAGGAAGGAAAAAAAGTATCATAGTCACAGCATGTAGACAACTGCATCACTGATCATCTTCTGTGTTAGAAAAATGCTCATCAACATGGTCATCTTTGATGTTATAACAATGCACATCAAAATGTTATTCAATAATAGCATAACAATGTTTGTCAAAATGACATCTTCGTAGATTTAACAATGCTCATCAACAGGCTCATCTCAGTTATCAGAACAATGCTCACCAACATGCCCACCGTCATTATTTTAACAATGCTTATCAACATGCACACCTTTCTTGCTATACCAATGCTCATTAACATACTCATCTTGGTTGTCATAACAATGCTCATCAACATGCTCACCTTCTTGTTTTAACAATTCTTGTTAACATACTCATCTTTGTTGTCATAACAATGCTCACCAGCATGCTCACCTTTTTTGTTTTAACAATGCTCTTTAACATGCTCATCTCAGTTATCATAACAATGCTCATCAACAGACTCATCTTTGTTTTTATAACAGGGCTCATCAACAGATTAATATCTGTTTTTATAATTATGCTTATCAATATACTTGCCTCTTAAAAATCTCATTTCCCATTTTATAACAACCAATACATGCATGGTGATTATAATAAAACAGTATTTTGCTGTATATAATAAAATATGACATAATGTTTTCTTGGAATGCTTTTCAAAAACAGAAATTATTTTAACAACATTATTTACAAACAAAATTTCCTGCGATTCTCTTCTTAAGAATCTTAAAAAATTGATATTCATTGTCTCTTTTTTAAGACTTAAGCATTTTCCACTTCATTCGTCAGCAATAAATATATTTCAGGTTGCAGCAAATGACTCATCTGTTATAAGCAGAAATATGGCCAGAACATAACTAGCTTCTAAAATCCTTTCTCTTTAGGGAAATGGTCACTTGCAGGTGGCAAGAAGGATAGAGGAATACTGTGAAAAGCACCTTTACCTCCTGCGGAATCAGTTACTACTAATAGAAACAGTGACAGCTAGAAGACAACGCAACTAAGCAATATCACATTCTGAAGAAACCCCACCCTGATTAGGAAGAGAAGAGAGAATGTGGCACTACCAGACCTTTTTACAGTAAGTTTCACCTGGTATAAATCTCAGTGGCCACTCAAGGTAGAGGGTTACATCAAGCAGCATTTTATGGGGATAAGAGGGGAAGATAACATTTAACCCTGGTCTTGAACAGGTTAAGATTGTAGTGATCAGGAAGAAAAAAGTTCTCTTGGGAGTATGTTTCACAGAGTAAGGGGTCACAGGAAGAGGCTGTTTGTGTGGAACTTAGTGAGAAGCTTACAACATGGCAACTGTGAGAGAGAGGCTGGAGAGTCAAAAATAATTTATCACTCACAATGACTCATAGATGCTTTTCAACTCTATCAAAACTGCCTTCTCCAGCTGCAGGAGAAGGCAGGAACTGTCCAGTCTTCTTAACATGAAAATCTGAGTCTCCGTAGAAACATAACAGACAAGAAAAACACTTTTAAATATTCATTCTCATATCAGACATGATAAAAGAATTAATAATAAGTCAACTTATTTTCAGGACTTAATCAAAGATAAGACTATGTTTCACTAATGTATAGATTAGTACATTAGGAAGAGTTGTTATGCAGATATCAGAATTCCTCTGCATGTTCTTTGCGGGGTCACCAAATATGTAGAGACAGTCGGCCATGTCTGGAACAAGGCCACTTCACAAACATAGCTAAATCTCTCCTCATTTAAAGATGCCAAATTTTGAAGAATCATTGAAAGATAAAAATGATCTGTTTGTATAAATAATTGAAGATTTATTTATCAAGCAGAATAACATCCAATTTGTATGTATGAAATTATTAAAATGTGAAAACTTTTTGAGAGAAAGAATAGTAATGAGTTTAAAGAATTAAGAGTTCATTTGTTTTAGTGAAATGTGATTTTTGCAGAAAAAGATAAGACTATGTTTCACTGTGTGTATCAAAAAGTAGTAGCAAAGTCTTTGTTCTTCTCTTTTTGTTGTGAATGGCAAGTAGATGAAGAGGAAGAAGAAGAGATAAAGAAAGCAGCACAAGAGAGAAAGGTGAGAGTGTGCATATACGAGTTGCCGGTTTAGGTGTCTAGGGGATGAACAATTTCTGTTACATCATGGCTGATGTTGACTCTGTTCTCTGCTTCCTTGTCTCTCTTTGATTCAACCTTATTTCATCAAAGAAAGATTTGACATTGGCTTGTTATTTTCTCTGATTTTTGTAAATCACCTCCCCTTTCATTGGTTAGAAAATAATTCACACTGGCTTGCAAAATTTGCCTTGGTCTTTTTTCTTCAGTATGGAACCAATCCTTTTTTTATTGGTTAAAAATAGATTTTCACACTGGCTTGCAAATTTGAAAACAGTGATGAAAAGAGAATCAGTTTTATTTTGTACTCACCACAGTTAACTATTTCTGCAATCAATGAGCATCATTTTTAAATATGTTATGAATCTTCATAACCTTAGGTAATTTTCACACAGTACAAGTTCCAAGAGCCACTCAAGGTGAATTAGGTTGTAAGAATGTAAGAGAATGAAGTAAATGCATATTATGAGGATGTGTAGGATAGATAACAGCTGACTTGTAAAGGGTAAGGTTGTAGTGATTAGGGATGCAACCTCTCAGCAGGTTTTTCTACAAAGTAGCAGTTCTTCAGAAGGCACAGTAATGTAATCCATAGCAGCTCAGATTGAGAAATTTAAGAGCCAAGTTCAAATTCCAGTTGAGTTCATTATGTTCACATGTGTTAATACTCTTGGGAAAGGTATGAATATATCACTTCTCCCAGCTATAGGTAAATAGCAGAACAGGTGAGTGGTTTTATAGCCTTGGGTGGGAGCCAGTCTAGGAGAAGAAAAAACTCTGAACTCAAAACCACCTTGGTTGAAGGATAAATGGGCTGAAAGAGAAAGAAAGAGAGAGCAGTTCTTGAGAAGAAACAGCTTGAGTGAAATTTTCTTCTTACGAATTGAATACAAAGGAAATGATGATGGTTTGACCCTGTGTTAATGGTATTTTTAAAATCAGTTCACTCCAAGCAAGGCAATAATGCCACTAAGACACAAGGGGCTACTGGGAATGAAAGAGAAAAAGAAAACTTTAGAAGGAACTGGAAACCCAATCCTAAACATGAACCAAAGGATAAACCTCTATTTCTATTTAGGAGAGTGAACTAGATGATAAGCAAAGCTATCTTCTCCTAAGGAGGAAAAAATAAAATAAGTAGTAAAAGAAATTTGAGATTTCATTCAGAAACATTAGAAATATTTAGTTGAAGGAGACTTTAGAAGGAACTGGAAATTCAGTCCTAAACAGGAAACTCATGTTCAAAAGCCTGGAGAGGAGTCTGAACTGGATTATAGGTGGAACCTATTTTATGTCAGTGTGAACAAAAATTAAGGAAAAGCTCGGTTTATGTTTAACAATAGAATTGTTGTGCTCTTGCAAAGAGCCAGAAATAAAGACACAAAAAAGGAACTGAGTTAAACAAATATATTTAAAAAAAAACAGTAGTACACAACATATACGAACTGAGAAGGTCACCAGCATGACTATTTGGTTCAGCTGTCAGTGATATCTGCTGGAATAGATTTCTGCAGCAAGGCAAAGTTGCTGCTCATTTATAGTTGGAAGTTCTCCTTAAACGGCAATGTTCCAGGGCTCCTTAAATGACATCTATGACTTCTTTCTCTTTAGGAGGACTGCTATCAGAATCATCTGATAGACATTTCCTGATTTGCTTTAAATGTTTTTTTGTGAGTAAACAGAGGACTATTAATTATGTAGACCATATTTTCTAATCTTTTCTCAATTGTTCCCATTTCCCAGAAAGATTTATAATTATGAAACATCCAGAAAAAAACTTTCTCTCTGGGTCGACAGTATTTTGTAGGTACAGTGTTTGTTTCGTCTGGGTTTTGTTTGTTTGGGAAGTAGCTTGTCAAACACCAACTTGATTTTGCGTGCAAATATTATCTCGGTTGGGGGTAATGATGATGGAGCCTTGTCATTGGACGTGATTCTATACACCTGAAGGAACTATTGTCGGGCATTTTCTGTGGATGTGCCCCTAGCTTTCTTAAGGGCTCATTTCTGCATGTCAATGAAATGCTCAGCCTGTCAGTTAGACCTTTGGTGATATGAAGTGATCGTGATATAATTAATATGGATGATCTCACAAAAATCTTTAAAATCACTAGACTTAAATTATGCCCCATTGTCTGACACTAAACAATCGACTACCCCAAATCTGGCAAACAGTTCCATGTAGGAAATTGATTGTCACTTCTGTAGTGGGATTTTTATATCTAAGAAATTCAGGCTACTTAGAAAACCTATCTACTACTATAGGATAGTAGAACCTGTCTAGTGGGCCTGCAAAATCCATATGAATTTGAGACCATGGTCGGTCAATTTGGGGCTAAGGACTATATTTGATTGGAGGTGCTTTAGCTGCCAAAGCACTGCCTTTACTGGATTTTACAATGTTTTCGATATCCTTATCCATGTCCAGCCCATATAAATAACTGTGCATAAGGCTTTTCATCCTTGTAATCCCTGGGTGGCTGGCATGGAAATCTTTCATAATTCTTCTTTCTAGTGTTGTGAGAATGACGACTTGCTCACTATATAGCAGTAATTTGTTGCATAGACAGAGAATAGCTGAGGTCTGTTTGTGTTACAAATTTTGATTTTTGTTTGCCTGATAAACTCATTGTTTAGAGCTTCTCATTTGATTTGGTCGAGAGTTACAGGGAGTTCCCTTACTGTGTTGCATAATGTGGTTTTAAATTCTCCTTCTGTTCAAAGAGAAGCAATCACAGTATCTTCAAGAGGTTCTGTGCTTAAGGATTAGTCTGGACGGTCTACTGGCATGACAGATTTTTTAAACAATAGGTACTTCATTTCAAAGTTATTTAAAAGAATTGTTCCTAATCTCAGCAGTCTATTTGCTGTATGCACAGACAGACCTTTTTTAGGACTGCAAATAGTCATTAACAATTGTGTGTAAAGTGTCTACTGTGAATGTACCAGTGAAACTTCATTACTGTGAAAATAATCCCTAATGACTCCTTCTCAATTTGCGAATGAATCTTCTCTGCAGGAAGAAATATTCTTGACGCATGAGCTATTGGTTTGTGAGATCTATCTGGCCTCTTGTGCATTGTACATGCTCCAATGCCATACAAGCTAGCATTGTTGGCAACTATAATGTCCAGGTCTGGGTTATAGTGAGTGAGAAACAAGTCCGATGTCAAGACTTCCTTTATTTTGATGAATGCTTCTTGGTATTCTGGTCTCCACTCCCAGTCCTTGTCTTTTTTCAACAGTTCATTTAATGGAGCATGTAAGTTATGCATATTTGGTATAAACATGTGGTAGTATTAAAGTTTAAAGTTGAAGGCATCTTCGGGGGCTGGATTGTCCTTGATTGCTGTAGCCTATTCTGGAGCTGGTCTTATGCCATCATTATCAATAATGTGTCCCATAAAAGTGTCGCATTTGGATTCTTTCAATTTGAACCTGTACTCCTGAATTCTTGAGAAGATTTTATGAACATGTTCCTTATGCTGTTCTACATTTTGACTGATCATTAATATGTCATCCCAAATATGTAACCGTGAAGTCAAGGTCACTCAGCACAGTGTCCATTACTTGTTGGAAAATTACCGGTGCAACCTTTACCCTAAATGGTAGACATTTGAACTTGTACAACGCACAATGGAGGTTGATACAGAGCAACTTAGAACATTCTTTATTCACCGGTATTTGAAGATAAGTGTCACTGAGGTCAATTTTTGAAAACAATTTCCCTGTATTTAGTTTCACGAAAATTTCTTCTGGTCTAGCTGAAGAATAATGATAGTCTTTGAGTATCGCATTAAGTTCCGTCGATCCGGATCTCGTTTGACTTCTTCTTCACACACAGAGTCAGTGAAGCCCATTGACTCTACACAATTTTTGACAAGACACTGGTTCTTTTTAGTCTGTTGAGTTCTTCATTTATTTGTGGTAAAGAAAGGCGCATTTTATTTTTTCTTAAACACTAGCTGGATGTCATCTTTTAACTTGAATTTTGTTGTCCCTTACTGCACCAATCAAGGCCCCTGGAAAAATCTTCAAGAAAAGTTACTTTTAAATCTCAGTGGTTTGGTTTTTGAGTTTTGGGCAAAATGGATTAATTGGCATGTCTCACAACTTAAATTTCACCATCCAGTTGGTGCTAAATAAATTTTCTGTATTCTTTAAAATGAATATTTTTAGTTTTAATGTCTTTCCTTGAAAAGTTACATTTGTGATAATTCTCTCTTAAACTTGATTTTCTCCCCTGTCATGGACCTGGTATTATTTCTTAGCAAGGTGGGTTTTCCCAACTTTTTCCAAGTGTGTAGAATTATGATTGTTAAATCTGAACCAGAATCCAACTGTAGTTTAATATTTTTATTTAGGATTTGTACCTGCATGTATTTCCTAATGTTTAATCTATCTTGTTTATCTGATTTTGTGTTTTTTATGCAGCTATTAACCCTTTTTCCTCACTTGACAATGTGAGCTCTTGTGCCCAATATGGCTACAACTTAGGCACTTTTTATTCCAGTAAGAGCAGTCCTTATAACAATGTAGTGACTCACAATCGAAACATGGGTTAGGGGGGCAAATTGGCTTTTTTTCTTTTTTGATTGCTTTGATTTAGAGAGAGAATGAAATTGTTTTTTCTTTTTGGCATACTTTTCTCATGTAATCTATGCCAGATTGCTCAATATTTTTTTAATCTTGGCATGAGCTCACAAATCTCTGACAATCTTCTGCTATTTGTTGGAGGGTAAGGTTTGGCTCATTTTCCAATTTATTCAGAACTCTGCATTTAATTTCAGCTGAAATGAGTCCCTGAACAAATATCAGACACTTTCTGGTTAAATTCATACACTTCCATCTCTTATGAAAGAGTGAAGTTTTAGGACTAAAAAGTTCTGTAAGAAGTTTAACTGCTTCATTAAATTTCAGTTCGCTTGCTTTATAGAGTAAAATATAGTTCACAAATTTGGTTTGCTGTGTGGTGCCCAGTTTTCAAATAAGAAGGCGAACTTTCTTTGAGTTCAACCAATTTATGCAATCTGTGGAATATAAATCCTTAAATCTTCTAAAATAGGAAATGAAAGCTTATATCCTCATTCGGTGAATATGTAAAGATTTCTATTGTGTTTTGTGAGAACACATTTTTGTTTTCATTAATTTGCCCCCATTTGCCAGTTCAAGCAAACTTGTTGAGTTTGAAATAGAATTTCTTCTAGTTTTTGATGTCTGAATTCTGTTTGTTTTTTAAATTGAAGCTGTTCTTTCTCAGCTTGTTTTTAAATACAAGTCGTTCTTTCTGTATATTCAGCTGGAGTTGCTCTATTCTTTTTCACTGCTCAAGTTACTTCTCTTGCCATTTAAGTTCCCGTTGGTTTTGCTATTCAAGTTAGAGCTTAAAAAAATCGAGCATGGCAGATTTAAATTCATCCATGTTTGACCATGTTTTTTTTTTAGGATGTAACTGAATGTATTTAAATTAAAGTGAAAACCCTTTATTTTCTATGAATAACAAAATAAAAAAACTGAAATAAAAATTAATTGAAGTAAAAAAAAAATAACTTTAATTTCTTATTCACTCAACGTAATCATTGGTGCTTTTCTTTTGTCTTGAAAAAAGCATGAATTCTCATAGTTTATTGGCTCACGTTCAAGTTTAGTGCAAGTTAGCTACACTTTTTTCATTCAGTTTCCTTGGACTACCAAGTACTCTTGAGTAGAACAAAGTGTGATGAAAATATTGAATTCCATGTGTTCAATATTGCACCAATATTGACAATTTCAGCACAGTCCTTTTGAGGTCCTCAAGGGTCCAAAATAGTCCTCAATCATTGTGGCCTTGTCAGAGACCAGAAATAAAGACACAAAGAAGGAACAGAATTAAACAAATCTATTAACAAAGAACAGTAGTACACAACATGTACAAAATGAGAGGGCCAACCCGCATGACTATTTGGTCCAGCTGTCAAAACTATTTGCTGAAATAAACCGCAGCATCTACTATTGCACCCACCATGCAATGGATGCAACACAAGGTCAGTTTTTAGGTGAGTTTATTGAGAGTACCATAGAAAAATTCCCAGACCGCCTTGGCACTTCCCCTTTTGGGGACACCTCAGGCACCAGGCAGTAAACTCAGTCCCCTCCTAAAAGAGAGGTAAGGCCTGGGGTAATGGCCACCTAAGGTTTGACACTCCACAGTGTAATGTTCATCCTCAGACAGGTATACAACCAAGTCTCACCCTGCCCAAGGACAAAGATGCAACTCAGAGGTAACTCGAATTCCAGCCTCAACTTCAAATTCACAAATTCTAGCCTTAGCTTGAGTAGACTTTTGCCACAAAGCAGAAACTGCTGCTTATTTATAGTTAGAAGAGTTCATGTGTGCATGGGTAAATTACCATAACAAGAACAGAAGGTGAAATATCACTTTGGCTGAGAAAGGAAACACAAATCCTGTTTTTTTTTTTAAAACTCCAAACAAGACGATAATGACATTAAGATGCAAAGGGTTAGGGAGAGTTTGAAAAAATGAGAAGTCTTTAGGAGAAGAAACTGGGAATCTAATCCTAAACAATTCAAATATTCACCCAATATAAGGTCCAAGAGACACAAGGTAGAGAATTACTGTGTGTAGTTATATTAGCACAGAAAAGGGCAAATGTTACGAGCATTGATCTAAAGCAAACTTTAGAATGAACCAGAAACTCAATCCTAAACAAGGAACAAGGAATAGATCTCTACTCTTGTTCAAAACACTTAGTTTACAACTGGGCAATAAGCAAACATATCTACTCTAAATAATATAATAAAAAAAAAAATCACATAATACATACTAATCTAAGCATAGTACATACCAATAATTTCTTTCATCTTAAAAAGAAATCAAATATAAGTTCAGGGTTGAAATATTAACACAACATCTCAAAATGATAGTTTCTTATTTCCTCTGTTAGATATCTACCTTCAATAATTTTAGTTTTAATTGTTGTACAAAAAGTGCATTTGATAAGAAAATATTATCCAGCAGAAGTTATATTAGGAATCATTTCAATCCAGATAATGGTAACCTTTTTGGTCTGAATATAAAAATGGAATTGAAATTGATTTTTGTGTCAAGGTTATTGGCTAGAATCCAAGAAGAAAAGGCTTCTAAAATAAAATAATGGCTTTTTGGTTTTTCATTGATGAAAGCTTTTTTGGAAAATAAAATTCTCTAAAAATGGTCTCAGTATTGATATATTTTGTATATAATATCAACTGGCATTTACCTATGTTCGCTATTCTTCTTGTTCACTTCTGTTCTTTATACAACTTATTTTGGCTGGTCTTATTTCCGGCAGGATTTGCCAACTCCTGATGATGGAATGAAGCCATTTAGATGTTACATCAAAAGAAAGGATGTAAATAGATTAGATTGTTAGATTAATTACGTGGAGAGAATGAAAGGAAAAAAACAAAACAAAGGAAAATGGAGAAAAAGAGGGAAGAATGAGGAGGAAGGCTAGAAAGAAATAAGTGATAAAAAAAATGGAGAAGTGATGAGAAAGTCAGATGAGTAGAAGGAGAAGTTAGAAATTAAAAAAAAACTAAAGGAAAGAAAAATGAGAATAATGAATTTCAGAAAAAATAAGGAACAGGAAATTTCGAAGGTAAGCAGAAGTTAGGAAATAAAAAGCAAAAAAGAAAACTGAGCAGTAGATTTAAAGAAACAGAGGGTGAAAGAGAAAGATGAAGGAAGAAATTTAATAAAAGCTGTTGGAAGTTTAAAAGATAATTTACTGAGCCTAAGGAGAACTGTTTAAGAGAAAAAAAAAGAATATGGATTTAGTTGGGAATAATGCAAAGAAAAAATAGTAAAGAAAGATCTAGAGAAGGAAGAGTAAAGAAAAATGAAAAGTCGAGAAGAAAATGGAACAAATTTGCAATAAAAAAAAAGAGATCTCAAAATGAATGAAATCGAAAAATGTAAGGAGAAAAGGTACTGAAAAGAAGACAAAAATACAATGAAAGAAGAAGAAATAAATAAAAAAGAATGAAATAATAAAGAACAAAAAAGAAAAAAGAAAGAAAGAAAAAGAAAAAAGAAAAAAGAAAGAAAACAGAATGAAAACAAGAAAAAAGAGAGAAAAGAAAGAAAAAAGAAAAGAAAAAAGAGAAAACAAAAAAGTAAAAGGAACATGAAAGAAAAATAAAGAAAACAGAAAGAAAAAAAGAAAAAGAAAAAAGAAAAGTGGTTGTTAAGAAAAAAGAAAGAAAGAAAAAAGAAAGAAAAAAGGAATAGAGTAAATAAATAAAAGAGCAATAAATAAATTGGAAAGCAAACTAATTAAACATAAAAAAAACCATATGATGAAAAAAGAAAAGAAGAAACACGAAGCAAGAAAAGAAAGTAGATTTATTAAAAGTAAAGTAAAAAATGTTTTAGAATAAAAATTGAATTTTGAAGAAAGTCAAGTGAATGAACATTGAAAGTGTTTTGAGGAATGATGAAAAAATAGGAAGTAAATTAAACAAAGGTGCAATGTGTAAAGTGGAAAAATTAAAAGCATTTAAATTGAAATATTTTTACAATGATGTGCAGCTTGTACAAGGCCCAAGAGTCACTTGAGCTACATGAATTATATAATAAATGGCACACCTTATAGGGTTATGTGTGAAAGATAACTGTCAACTTTAAACTTGAATAATCAAAAATTTAATAATATAATTAATAAAAAAACACTTATTTTTGTCAAAAATTTAAAAATACATAACTTTGAAAATTTATAGTTTGATTCAGTAACCTATTAAATACAAAATAAGATGACAAATTTTTAAAACCAATGTTTGAAAATCTTGAAATCATTGCTGGAAAAAGAACTTTGTATATTAGCATAATACATACTAATCTAAGCATAGTACATACCAATAATTTCTTTCATCTTAAAAAGAAATCAAATATAAGTTCAGGGTTGGAATATTAATACAACATCTCAAAATGACAGTTTCTTATTTCCTCTGTTAGTCCAAAATTTTTGCGATCAAGGAAGTAACTTCTAGGTGTCTTAGTTATTTTTATTTAACTAAAATCTCTAAGATTTTGGCTGGATCGAGTGACCCAAACAGTTGTGAGTTTAATACCTGGTGACAGTAGTGGCAAACAAAAACTTAAAAGTTGAGTTAAATGGAGATAATTAAGACTTCCACTTATGAAATTGAGAACAATCTGCCCCAGTGACTAAAATAAATGGTTCGGTTTAAAATTTGTGTTACTTGAAGAAGGTCAAAGCATAGAACGACCAAAACATTGTGAAAATGGCAATAATGATGAGGTCAACAGTCTAAACAATGTAAATAATGTAAATACCTTATTTCAGAAATACTGACAAATATTACAGATCCTACTTTGGATTTTGTTAAGAATCTCAAAATGTACAACAGGAGCACCAGACCAGATATGGCAACATGGTAAATTTGTAAATGTGCAAGATGCAAGATAACAGATCAAGAATTTTCATTTATTTTTGTTTAAATCTTTTTTTAAGAAGTAAATAGTGAAAACAAAAACTACCCTTAATTATTTTTGCTATTAAACCTTGGTATCTGGATTTTGCTGAACACAGCAGAATCAGGGCAGAGATAGGACAAGAAAAGTGTGGGTTTTTCAAAACCACTGAAACAAGGAACACAATATTTATGCTCAAATGTTATCAGAAAGAGCAGTACAAATGCGAAAGGACATCTCCCTATGTTTTATAGACTATGCAAAGACGTTCAACAAAGTATACCACAAAGACTTGTCAGAGATGCTCAGCAACCTCTACATATTTGAGAAGATTATTCTAATGTCTTTCTCAAATATGTAGAGATTGCTGAGCATCTATACTGGCAGTAACTGAAAAAGATAAGTTGCACTAAAGATACTTTTTCTCAGTATTGCAAGATTCTGTAGAACCCAAATACTTTTTTTTGTCATTTCAACATAAGTGAGGGGATAATGCCACTGAGACAACATGGTGTTACTGGGAGTGAAGAAGAAAGAGAAGATTTTAGTAAGAAAAAGGATAATAAAAGATCATTCAGATAGTCAGAAGATGGACATGCATTTACATGAAAGTTTAGAAAATCAGAGATAGACATTTAAACATTCAACCATTGTAGGGGACATGAAACAAGAAACCAGAAGAGAGTTCCACAGATGAGAAATGTGAGAAATAAAACTATTAGAGTAGAATTTATGGTTATATCTAGCTATTTCAACAGTAAAATGATGAGACCTAACTGCCAATCTAGTACTATGCCTACATTTATGTGGTCAAAGTTTGAAGAAGGAGAGTTCATTTGAATAACTACTATGAAAATAAACCTGAAAACTTGAGTTATATTTTTGCATCATCAGATCTATAGTAATGATAATATTAGCTGTTTCCTTATAAGGAATCATTCAGCATCCATTGACTGAATAGCTTATAATATTGTGAGTTGAAATTTATAAATTATTTCTCTTAAAACAATTTTTCTGACAAATAGATTTCTCAAGTCCAGTAGCTGTCATCAATCTTTTCAGTATTGACGGAAGTTTCCTTCCTAACCTTTTATTTAAAGTAGTGTGGAATGTCAACATCTTGATTATATCAAGATTTTCTCCTTGATTTACCTGTGATGTCTTTTGTACATGGTGCTGCTTTTGAAAGTCCTCAAATGATGCGGTTTCAGTTATTTGGTAAAGTTCTTTATGATCCTGTAGTGCCAGTCCACAAGGTTTGAAAATGCATGATATTCACCATGACCCACAGGCTTGACTCACCCAAAGACATTATTAACCATTGATTTAGAAATGTGGTTGTACACAGTTTACAGTTCGGATATTTCTGAACAGTTTTAGCACCATGCACGACATCTATATAAAAGTATCAATCTGATGAGTCTATTTAAGTACATGACTTGAATTTTCAAGTTAATGTTTTATGCAATGTGTCCAACTCATTTAGAAATACCATCTATTTGCAACCATTTTCTCTATCCTTCATCAACCTCTATAGACTAAATCAACAAAATCATAAAGGGACTTATCAACTAACAAAGAACCCATCACTAAGATCAACATGATGTGGATTGCCTGTGTCTTTTCTGCAAATATTTTCATGGCAACTGCTCTAATGAGGTTTTTTCTCTGGTTCTCTGACTACATATATTTACACGTGCAACTAGATTGGCATCTAGGTCCCACACTTTTTCAATCAAAATAGTTAAATGTAACCCCCTCTTCTACTCAAATAGTTTCTTTTCTCACACTACCCGTTCCTGGAACTCCCTTCCTGTGTGCTTGCTTCTCTATAGCTACAATCTCTAAAAGTTTAAATGCGACATCAATTGCCATCTTCTATCTTCTTGATTACCATTCTTTTTTTATTCTTTCTTCAACATCACCTGCATCTTGTTTTTTTTCTCATTGTAACCCCCTACACACCAGTGGCAATCATGCCTTACTTGAGGTGAAATGATTATAAAAAACAAAAGAGCTAGTAACTTGCGATTGAATAAAATTTGCTAACTTTTAAAATTTCATCTTGTAGTATTTATTCTTGGGTAACAGTCTGGCCAAAGACTTATTTTTCATGTTTAAGCCATAAGCACTCTGGCTAAAAGCTGCACTCAGTAAGTGAACCTGGTGTCTGGTCTGAATTGTAATGCTACAATTCTATATGGATGTGGGTGATCATGGCCCTCAACAACTTCCTATCCTTTTTAACTCTTACCAAGCTTTGTCTTTTCAATGTACCTCCAGCTTCTACCATCCATTTACAGAAATATAAGTAACCTAAGTCCTCTTTTTACATTATGTGCCCCATAAATTACAATTATCTCTTTCTGATTCTAACTGTAAAAGACAATATTACTAATGCAACAACCCACTTTTTTCTGTGTGCCATGCCTCTCCGCAACTTCTTTGTAGCTCTTAGTAAGATTTGTCTTTTCCCCATTCCCTAACTCCTCATTTTACATTCATTTAGACAAGCTTGTTCAGTAGGTTATTTGCTGTTTCTCTTTGTCCCTCTTGTCTTCAATTGTCTTGTGAGTGTCAAATTCTCCAAATCCTCTTTTCTCCTTATGTGCTTTAGAAATTTCAACTGTTTCTTTTTTTTTTTAAGTATAAGCATTCTTTTTAATTCCCTTTTTGAAAACTTCCTCATTGCTCACATGCTAAGTCCATGGTATTCACAGCATCCTTCTCTAGAATAACATTTCTGTTGCTTCAAGTCTCTCCTTCATCTGTGATGAAACTGTCCAGCCTTCACTGCCATATAGAAGGGTTCATAATATATAGCAGTCTGACATTCTTTTCATTGTTTTTAATCACATTTCTATTTCTTAATATTTTGCTTGGCTTTTGGAAGGCCACTTTTTTTACTCCAAATTGCCTTCTGATTTTGGTGACCATCCTCTTTTAAAATACAGTGGCATAGCTAGAGAAGGTGGTCTGTCCCTGCCAGGACTTTTTGCATAAGCTATGAATCTGTATAAGCTGTATTGAAATAAAAGTAGTTTTAAATTCAAGACAATACTCATGGTTGAAGGATCTTTTTGATTTCGAGTAACTTAAATTATGGCAAATACATCAACCTATCTATAAAGTGACAATTGACAGATGAAACAGTTTTTGACAATGTCAAGAAATTGCCAACAAACAAGGCAAGATAAGTTACTTTGCAGAAAGTTTATTTTTCATTTTAGAAATAACGATGCTCCTAAATAAAGAGACTTCTAATAAAGATGTGCCTTTTCCCCATATGTTGTTTTTTTGCTTTTTAACTGTTACTGATAAAGTTTACATATGTTTGGTATGTACTTAAAGCATAATGAAGGATGCTTCGGATACCATGGACCCAAACATGTGAGCAAAAATGAGGTTTTGGAGAAGATGAAAATGAAAAGGGAACTTATACTTAACATCAAGAAGAAATAGCTGAAGTTTCTGAGACATGTAATGAGAAAGAGGTTTGGAGAATTTGATACTCACGGGACAGATAGAAGGAAAGAAAGACAGGGAAAAGCAATGCATGACATACTTGATGCAAGTGTATTGCATAGCATGATTTGGGAAAAATACAAAGAAAAGATGTTATGAGCTGCAAGAGATAGGGGCATGTGGAAGGCCATGATCACCTATGACCTGAAGGGACATTGCACATTAGAAAAGATATTTAAGCATGTAAAAGTAATATTATAATAGTACACAAAATAGTTTTATAACTATAAGTGTGAGTCACTGAGCAATATGTATTTTTTATAGGGCTGGAAGGGAACTCCTGCACTGCCTTGGGTTGCACACATTCTAGCTATGCCACTGTTCCTATATATTTGAATTTTCATGCTTCTGCTTCATAGTTCACATCTTGGTCTGTTCCTCATGCTGACAACCATTTATTTTGTCTTCTTACAATTGATGATTAGTCCTTTCTTCTTGCTTTTCTTTACGACCTTTTGCAGGAATTTCTGCAGCTTCCTTCCTGTGTCTGCTCTTATTGTGTTGAGAAAGGAAACCTACTGAAATTTAAACACAGAGAATTCAACATCAATTGAAAACATTGCAAATTGGTAGCAAAGAATAAAATATTTACAGTTAAAGGCAACAAAACCAATATTTACAACATTTACAATATTTACAATATTGGTAGCAAAGAATAAAATACTTACAGTTAAAGGCAACAAAACCAAAATGTTGCAAGGTGTTGAAGCATTTATTTGTTAACTTTTTTTTTTAATCGTATCACCCCAAGCAAGGCGATAATGCCACTGATGTGCAGGGGGCTACATAAGAGTAAAATGATTAAGTAGAAGAGAGTGAAGAGGAAAATGAACTAGTTAGAAAGGAACAAGAGAGGGATGGGAATACAGGTGTGATGACAGTTGCAAAGGTGGAGAGAAAGGAAAGGATACACGAGGTGGTGAAAGAACTAGAGTCAAGTGGTTAATAAATGAGTATTGACATTGCATTTAAATTCCTGGAGGTTGTAACCTTCAGGAAAGCAAGAATATGGAAGCAAGTTCCACGGGCAGGAAGTGCGAGAGAAGAAGCTGCAGGGGTAGAATTGTTGTCTGCATTTGGTTAACCTAACTGTGAATGGGTGGGACCCAGTTGCCAATCTGGTTGCACGAGTAAACACCTGTTGCAGAGGCAGCAGTGACTTAAGTTCATTGGAGCAGAAGCCATGAAAGTATTTATAGAACAGACAAAGGGAGGTCACATCTCGTCGGTAGGGAAGTGGCTGTAGTCGAGCTGCCAAGTCACTACCTATCGCAATACTGATTCTCCTTTGGAGCCTGTCAAGAACTCTGAGATGAACAGCAGGGGCACCCGACCATATATGGCAGCAGTATTTCATGCATAGATGAATGGTTGATTTGTATATATGCAAGATGGATTCAGGCGGGAAAAAAATCCTGGCCCAACACAGTGACCCAACCTTTTTTCAGTGGAATGCAAAGAGGAAAAATTGTGTAAATTCTCACTTGTACTTACCTACAAGACTTAAATAAAAACTGGGGTTCAGAATAAGAAGCAGTGGGGTGGGGTTAATATCTTTTCAAAATCTAATAAGTAGATGCATTTGGAGTAAATGGTATAGGGGCAAAATTTGAGATGGATTAATCTAAAATTTAATTTATTTCAATGCTATGTAAGAAATGTTATGTAAACATACAGCAAATTATTAAATAAGTGTTATGATTCTGAAGTCTCCAATCAAAGTGTGTATCTAAACTTATTTATAAATGGAACTTTACTTATTTATAAATGGAACTCTGTGTGTGTGTGTGTATGTGTGTGTGTCTGTGCGTGTGTGTATCCATTACCTATAGACTCCGAAACAGCTGAACCGATTTTCTTGAAAATTTACACAGTTCTATTATAAGTGTCTGCAGGTGTTCTTAGCTAGGTTTTGTGTTGAGGTACCTCTGATAAATATTGAAAATCGATAATTGAAAAAATCAGGTTATAGAAGTAGTGGTCCGATTTTAATCAAATTTGATACACTCATAGACAAAGACATCAGAAACAATATTCAGAAATTTCAAGGTTGCAGTTCTTACAATAGTGCAGAAAATCGATAATATATATAAAGGCAAGGTGTTTGTGCGTGTGTCTGTTTATCTGTCTGTATGTCCTTTATACAAATCCACAATTTTTTTCCAGTTCTCACCAAAATTCACACAAATATTCTTTAAGCTGAGTCTGAGCTCCAGGACCATGGATTAGTTTTAAATCTTTCATTACACCCGAGCAATGCCAGGCTATACTGCTAGTCTGTCATAATTCATGCCTTTTTCTATTTTCATATATTTACTTTCTACATGTATGTTTTGATTCCATTATATGTTTTGTATTATTCAAATATCCTTTCCAAATAAATCAAAATTACCAAGCTGTTCAAACAATTCTTTGACATGTACTTTATGTAATGCTTTTACATAATCTATAAAATCTTTGTATACATTCTTCTTAATTTGCATTAGTCTTTCTAAGTGAATAGACAATTGTATACCGGATATTTGTGACCCTGACAACATTGTATCAGACAATTGTGTACCTGAACATTTGTGTCCCTAAACAAATGCACCTCTGGATAATAATGTACCACATAATTTTTTCAAGTCTTTAAGGGCAGTTGCCCTAAATTTTGAAAAAACATAGGTAGTAACCTCAAATTTTTAAAAAAAGAACAAAATAAAAAAATTACAAGTTTATTTTTGTTATAAATGCAATGTCAGATTAAAAGTGTTTAAAAAAATATTTTTAAAAAATTTGAGAATTGAAAATTCACAAATTAATCAAAATTTATGTATGTCGCCCTTTTAAAAAATGTATCTTGTTTTCAGGAGAATACTGATCTAATAGTGCCATGATTCTCTTATTTGCAACTTTATTTTTCATAACAGAGTTATGACGTAAATTATCATTCTGCTATTTTAGAATAATTAAAAATTGATTTGCAATTATCAGCTCTTAAGAAAATGTGGTAACTTCAAAAAATTACCAGAAGTATGCAATTATCCAGAGGTGCATTTGTCTTGGTATGCAATTGTTTGATATGCAATTGTCCAGGATGTAAATGTTCAGCATACAACTGTCCTAGTGCTGTCTTTCTGATATCAATCCGGGCATAAATATCTCATTCTTTGTTCCAGTGTTTTTAACAAAACTGCACTTTTCTTGTCTTTGCACACAACAGCTGAAACTTTGTAAAAATTTTTAAAAAATGACAACAAAGATGAGAACAATAGTCTGAATAATGTTGGTTGGTTGTTTTGTTTTTATGGCAAATCAACCTTGGCAAGTCATTTATTGTCAACTAAATTTTAGTTATTTATTGCTGGTAATACCTTTTTCTTTCAACAATTTATTGTTGTTTTTATATAAGCTTTGTGTCGAGTAATACTTTTTTCTTTTTGAGTATCAAGATTCTTTGGGCTTTGTTTTTTTAAGGGCAGGGTCCCCAAGTCCTACCCTTGTTATTTAACCCATAACTGGAGGGAAGGGATGGATTAAAACCTTTCCCAAGGGTACCAGTGCTTAAGTGAATGCAAGGTATTCAACTGGAATTCGAACTTGGCTCACTGATTTCTCTTTCCGAGCCGATATCCACTGCACCACAGCACACATCCATCACTAAATGCATACAGCACCTGGTATTCCCAAGCAGTCACCCATCTAAGTACTGACCAGGCTCAATGTTGCTTAACTTCAGTGATTGAGCGAGAACCAGTCTATTCAACGTGATAGGCCTCCTGAGACCAATACATTAATGATGCAACGAACTATGCAGATGACATAATTATGAAAATTTGGGATATAATAATCTTGAAAAAATGTAAATAATGTTCTTGTCTTAATTCTACAAGTTTTATTCATCAGAATTGGGATGATATGTTTCATTCTATGGCTCACTTATTTTTTTAATCATTTCATCTTAAACAAGGTGGGACTGCCACTAGTGAGCAGTGAGAGAAAAGACTAGTTACATGGAGTATTGGAGGGAGGACATAAGATGAATGGGACTCAAGAAGAAAAAGATGGCAATGACATTGCATTTAAATTTTTAGAGATTAGAGCTATCAGGGAAGCAGATAAACAGAAGTGGGCCCCACAGATGGCAAGTCCAAGAAAAGAAACTGTTAGAGTAAAAGAGGTGATTATATTTAACTATTTCAATGATAAAAGGGTGGATTGTTGATGTCAATCTAGTAGCATGCATAAATTCATGTGTTTGGGGAAACAGGGAAAAAAGTTCATCAGAACAGTTGCCATGAATGTATTTGTAGAAAAGACAGAGGGGAAGTCACATCATGCCAGTGACAAATTGACTGAAGTTGGGTTGTCAAGTTAGAACTGTTTACATTGTAGATCCTTCTTTGGATTTTGTCAAGAACCTTGAGGTGAGTAGCAGGAGCACAGTATCAGATATGGCAAGAGAATTAAATGGTAGATTTATAAATGTGCAAGGTTGATTCTGACAACAAATCTTTCTACCTATTTACGATTTTTACTTCAAGTAGAAAAATAAAGAATTATAACTATGAATTATTTGAGAAATATCTACAGGTAAAAATCTTTGTAAGGATTCAGATTTCATTCTGGTAAGGGATATAATGATAGCATATATATCACCAAGTGACTCCAGAAAATTTTATACCTATCAAATAGAGAATTGTATATGTTTATATGAATGCAGTATATGACCACATCAATAGAGACTTCCCCTTTTCATCTGTCAGAATCTGTTTTCCCAAGTTCTGACTCCACTTAATAACTTGATCTCAGAGAAGAAATATATCAGTCTACAAAGTCATCAATATATATATATATATATATATATATATATATCCAATGAAGACCCAACCACTGAATCATTTCATCAGGAGAATGACAAGGAGGAAATGAGAATGCCAATCTATTTAATCTCTTCCAACGCTGTTCTTTCCACATGTACAAGCACAGATGTAAGGAGATGGGCACTGTTCATTTAAGCATTCCATGTCACATCCAAAACAAATCTACAAATAGAAAAATATGTTCCTGCTTTCCCTCCTGAGACCAATACATTAATGATGCAACGAACTATGCAGATGACATAATTATGAAAATTTGGGATATAATAATCTTGAAAAAAAATTCAACATACTTTATTAAGAATACATGTACAAGCACAGATGTAAGAAGATAGGCATTGATGATTTAACCCTCTAGGGCCATTCGTATCATATTTGATACAGTATGAAAACAAGCCTTGAAAGAAATATTTTCCTGAAAAATTTTTTAAGAGAAATATTTTATAAATTTCAAATGAAAGCAGTACTGACTGCTCAGTCAATGAATACCAAATGTTTCCTGATAGGGAAATATCAAATGTTTCCTTATAGGGAAATACTGTATCAAATATGATACGAATGGCCCTAGAGGGTTAATAGATAGATAGATAGATAAACAGACTGAGATTAACCCTCTAGGGCCATTCGTATCATATTTGATACAGTATGAAAACAAGCCTTGAAAGAAATATTTTCCTGAAAAATTTTTTAAGAAAAATATTTTATAAATTTCAAATGAAAGCAGTACTGACTGCTCAGCCAATGAATACCAAATGTTTCCTGATAGGGAAATATCAAATGTTTCCTTATAGGGAAATACTGTATCAAATATGATACGAATGGCCCTAGAGGGTTAATAGATAGATAGATAGATAAACAGACTGAGATTAACCCTCTAGGCCATTCGTATCATATTTGATACAGTATGAAAACAAGCCTTGAAAGAAATATTTTCCTGAAAAATTTTTTAAGAGAAATATTTTGTAAATTTCAAATGAAAGCAGTACTGACTGCTCAGTCAATGAATACCAAATGTTTCCTTATAGGGAAATATCAAATGTTTCCTTATAGGGAAATACTGTATCAAATATGATACGAATGGCCCTAGAGGGTTAAGTATTCTGTGCCACATCCAAAACAAATCTACTCATAGAAAAATATGTTCCTGTTTTCATTCATATGACCGATGTATCAATGATGTGAGGAACTATGCTGATGACATATAAAGGCACAAATGCAAGAAGATGGGCATTGATCATTTATCATGCCAGGTCCCAAAATAATCTACTAATAGAAAAAGGCGTTCCTTCTTTACCACCTGAGGTCACTGTATTAATGGTGTTGAGAGCTGTGCTGATGATATAGTTACTCATAATTGAGATAAGAATAATCTTTAACCAAAAATCATCCGGAAAACATATACAAGCACAGATACGAGGTGATGGGCACTGATCATATAAGTATTCCATCTCACATGCCAAATTAATGTACTAATAGAAAAAGTATTCCTGCTTTCTCTGCTGAGGTCAATGTATTAATGTTTTGGGGAGCTATGCTGATGACATAGCTAGTCATAGTTGGATAAGAACAATCTTGAGCCAAAAATGAATATCCTCTGCTCCAAATAGTAGTTCACAAGATAAACCTTTCTGAACAGAAACTATGATCTGGAATTGAAATTAAAGCAGTGATGGCACCTACTCTGGATTCATCATGAGAATACATCATGTGGAATTAATAATTACTATACATTTTTATATCTAAATTAGAACCAACATAAAACCACCTGATAAGTGTAACACATATATAGCCATCTCATGCATCCACTATACCACTGTTACTAGTTCAGCTGGAACAAGCAATAATCATTATCACTATGTACACCAGATGATGGCTACAAGGTAATTGGTCGAAACCATAATAATAAAATCTATCAAGATGAGAACAATAATTAATAGATTATCAATGTACACCAGATGATGGCCACAAGGTAGTTGGTCGAAACTATAATAATAAAATCTATCAAGATGAGAACAATAATTAATAGATTATCAATGTACACCAGATGATGGCCACAAGGTAGTTGGTCGAAACTATAATAATAAAATCTATCAAGATGAGAACAATAATTAATAGATTATCAATGTATACCAGATGATGGTCCACAAGGTACTTGGTTGAAACTATAATAATAAAATCTAGATGAGAACAACAAAGAAAGGATAAGAAATTTTAATATTACTGGAAATTTATTTTTTAATTTTTGATCCGTGCTTTTTATTTTTCATAGAATAACAATTTGAGAGTTACAATAAAAAGCAACCGAAATTACTTGAAAGATTAGCGTAAAATTAATGAGAATTTGAAAAAAATGAAGAAGTAACCAAATGATAAAATGAATCATGAATAGTTTCGTTAGAAAAGGAAAAAAAAAAGTAAAAGAAAAATCAGAAAAAAATCTCTGATACAAAGAAACAAAATTATTAATCTGAGACCAAAAAGGATGATGAGGAAACATTAGAGAAAAAGAAATAAAATTTTTAGCAGCAGATTAAAAAGCATAAATAAAGATTGTGAAAATAATAAAATTGTGAAATTATTAATTAACCAAAGCAGAAAGCCACCAAAGGTTAAGCTGTAAAGATCAATATTAAAGAAATTGGTCAGTAAAAAGTGAAAAGCAGTTTTATAAGCATTTATTCATTATCATGGGACATTCATTTCTCAAACTTGTCTCTGCAGCCAAACATGGCTTACAAGATAAATTACCATCTTTATTTCTCTTTTTCTGATATTTATCAATAATAATCTGTTTTTAATTGTTGCTTTTAATTGAAAAGATTTTTTTAAAAGTTTTAACAAAGTGAAAGAAACAAAGCAATTTATAGGCTTGTAAGAGAAAAAATCAAATTTAGAAAACATCTTTCACTGCAATTTAATGTGGAAAAGCATGTCTTTCAGCAATAATATTTAAAATGTTATCAATTACTACATTGTAGAATATTTAATCATGTTTTACACTTGCTGTGATCAATAAACTTTTGTTCTTGTGAAGTCTGTAAATATTCTCATGGTTTATTTCAGTTATAGATAGCTGATAGCCGCCAAACAAAATTTCTGATTTCTATAAACAGGAAACAAAACAAATTATGACTTACAGCTTTTTTTCTAATTTATCTGTTAGTAATAATGTTTGAATGAAAATGCAAAAAAAAAAAATTCCAACATTCTATGATAAACAGAACAATAGACTGGGCAGTCAATATTTTAATAGTGCATATGTTTTGAAAGGTGTAAAAGGCTATGTACCTATTTTATAAGAATAAATTTCTGATTCTTGTCCAATTTTCTCAAAAATATTTGGAAGAAATTCAAAATCATACTGTAATGGAATATAACCTTTTATATCAACATTAGCTTTAACGCTATCCATGGCAGAGTTTTTTGAGCTGTGAAAGGAAGGAGGCAGGGAAACTTTTTTGTGTCTGCCAATTTTAAATTGACAGAGAGCTTCAAGTAAATGGCTTGAATTGTTTGAAAATTTTCAAGCTTATTCTTTTACCTTTTATATTTTATTTTAAATTTTCTCTGCATATAGAACTCATGATTCCATCAAACATGACAATTTAAAGAGTAAAGTAACCAAATGCAAAGAATTCATATTGAATCAATATTGAATTATTTACAATACAAAGAATTCCTACTAGATGTACTTTAAAATACTTGTGTCCTGAGCTCATAAAAGTATCTGCATTGGAAGGGTAAAGTAAGATTTTATATGATTTTCTGAAATTGCCAAAAATCTTCATCTCAGTAAAAATGAAACAAAAGAAGTGTTTATTATTGTCATAGTTCCCTTCAGTATAACTCAACAAAATCTTTCTCAACTGCCTATTTTTCGTAACTTATCTGGGATTTCAAATAAATTTCTCAACCACAGAAAGAACAGTATGAAAACTAGAAATCTGGCAAGAATCCATTAATGGCAGTCATAATCTTCACAATATAAGATATGCAGATGACACAGTGTTGACAGCAGATATAGAAAAGAAACTATAAAATCTCTTACAGAAGTTACCAAGGGAAAGTGAGAAGAAAGGACTATGCCTAAATTATAAGAAGACAGAATGCATGGTTATCAACAAAAAGCAGAGCCCAAAATGCCAATTACATGTTGAGCATGTACAAGAATTTAAATACCTGGAAATTGTTCTAACAGAAGATGGAAAGTGCAAAATTGAGATCCAAAGTTGTATAGGGATAGCCAAAGACACATTCCAAAAGCTAAGCAAAGTATTAAGAGACAGGAAAACTTTTTTGGGAACAAAGAAAAGAGTACTGAACTGTTATGTGATATCTGTCCTTTTGTATGACAGCAAATGATGGACAATAACCTCAAAGATTAAGAAGAGACTTGAAGCAACAGAAATGTAGTTCTATAGAAGGATGCTGAGGATATCATGAGCCAAACATGTGAGCAACAAGGTTTTAGAGAGAATCAAAACAAAAAGCAACTTATATTTAACATCAGGAAGAAGCAGTTGAACTTTCTGGATCACATAATGAGGAAGGAGGGCTAGGAGAATCTGATATTCACAGGGTAGACAGAATGAAAGAGGGACAGGGGAAATCAGCATGGGATGTACTTGAGAGGCCTGAACAAATAGATGGCAGAACAGGGTTTGGAAAAAATAACAGAAAGACAAAACTTATTAAGCAGTACAGGAAGATGTGGAGGGCCATGAATGCAAGCATCATGAAAAGATTAAAGAAAATTAAAGAAAATTAAAGAAAAAGAAAACAATTAAAGAAAATTAAGAAAAAAAATTAAGAAATTAAATTAAATTAAAAGAAATTAATTAAAAAATTAAGAAAAAAATTAAAGAAAATTAAAGAAAAAAGAAAATTAAAGAAAAAAGAAAAAGACACCCAATACTTGTTACAGGGTTAAGCTGATAAATAATTAATCTATTTGTACCATAATTATAAAACAAAAGGATAATTTAAATACACTTGTAGAGATGAAAAGGTTAAGATAAAGTTACAAGGGTGACATAATGGCTTGTAAGTGATGTGAGTTAGTTGGGTAACAAATGTGGAGTTGTTGTTTAAAAAAAAGAGGAGACATTTCTGCCCACACCAGTTGCTGAGGATTGCTATGGTCTAGACATCATCCCAAGCCCAAGACACTAGGGATAACAGAAGAGTCCACATGGTACCTCAAAGTTTGTAAAACATACCACCAGGCTGGTTCTTTTCTCTTTCAGAAATTTTGCAAATAACACACTCTCATTTCTTGCATTTCCACTCTGCTTGTTATATTCATGTTCCAATTTCTGAGCAGGGGACAAATTATTGACACAGTATTTATATACTTTATTTATATATATGCATATGATTTCTTTTATGTAGAAGTTTGGTGATGCTTTGGGTCAACTTCTTAATTTTATGATCTTAAAACTTAAGTTGAGAGTAAGCTACTCTGGTCTTATTTATCAAAGCATGGGTCCACATTCACACCAGCTTGTAGGACAAGGACCGTAGTGTGCTTGTACAACAAAGTTGGCAGAGGTGCTCCTGCTATTCATCTTAAAATCAAAAGAAGGACCTGCAATGTAATTGGTCCTGACATAGCATCTCAACTTCAGTCACTTTCTTGCCACCATGATGAGCCTTTTCTTTGTCTTTTCTAAAAATATTATATAGTAACTGCTCTGACAATCATTTTTCTCTAGTGCTTCGTGCATGTGAATTTAAGCATGTTACTCGATTGGCATCTAGATGACACTTTTTTACCACTGAAATAGTTAAATATAACTGTCACTTCTACTCCAACAGTTTCTTTTCTCACACTTCCCACCTGTGGAACTTCTTTCTATTTACTTGTTTCCCTCATAGCTACAATCTCCAAAAATTTGAATGCAGTGTCAATTGCCATCTTCTATCTTCTTGAATCCTGTTCATATTTTATCTTTTCTTTGATACCTCCAGTGTATTTTTTTTCTCACTGTAATACTTTCTTGGGGGCTAAAATGATTTCAAAATAATTTCAAAACTAAATTTTTATATCAGTCTTTTAATGGATTCTCTTCCAGTAAGGATGACTGGGGCTGTCACACCATCTGCCTCCCTTTTGTATGCTACAGCTTTTATGAGATAGAAGTATGTAAAATCTGAGAATAATACAGGTTCAGGATTCCTTTCTTTTAAATATTCTGTTCTATCTATGTATTAAAGTGTTACTATACCACGGATATAATAATGACTAGAATGAGGAAACATAACTTGGAAATATTCTTTCTTGCTCTGCACCACCAGTATAATAAAAACTCTTCCACTCTGACATATGTAATCCCAGAAAATTAATAGTACCAGGTGCAGGATTGACTTGAGGTGTCCTCCTAGTTGTTGAGTACTAATTCACATGACTGGATCAGCTACAACTACAGGGGCCCGACAATATTTTTCGGACACTTTGAAAAAAGTACTTCAAGGTGGTTACTAGTGCCAAAAATTTTTGAGATTGTAAGTACGTAGTTGAGGAGTGAAAATCCACTACTAGTATAATCATTTTTTTTAGTTTGGCTTTGATAATTTTAGTTTTTTGTGATTTTTGTGAAAACTTGCGCAACACTATTTTTCCAACATGACAAAAAATCCTATTTTATTAAGAGCTAAGTTTATGTATATGTTGCTGTATGCAAATTTTCTGCTTGTACACTTAGCTGTCATCATTAGAATCAATTATCTGTTCTATTTTACTGGCAAAACAATTAAGTTTAATGAGGTAAAATGCATTCAAAAGAAGTCGTTTGTTTGGCACGGAAGAAGCGAGATGATGGCCTCAGCATCAGAAGGATTGCCATGGATTTGAAGCCGTCGAAATCAACGGTCGAATACATGCTGAAGACAAACTCCAAGCGGAAAAAGAAGAGAGGACGGAAAAGATCAATTGGCAAGAGGACTGAAAGGAGAATGAAGAGGACTGTGACACGGCTTTTGACATCTGGAGAAAAAGTTACAGCAAGAAAAGTGAAGGAGAAATGTGAATTGGATGTAAACGTCCGAACAGTACAAAGAACACTGCATAAGATTGGTTTGCAAAGGCTAAGAAAAAAATTACACTAACAAAGAAACACAAAGGAGCAAGACTGGAGTGTGCTAAAAGGTGGTTAACAAAGCATGTTGACTTTAAGAATGTTATATTTATTAATGAGAAGCGTTTCAAGTTTGATGGGTCCAATGGATGGTGTACTTGGTTGAGAAGGGGTGAGCCTGCTGTACTGAACAAACGACAGATGGGAGGAGGAGGAGGAGTTATGGTTTGGGGTATGATCTTTGCTAATGGAAATATATGGTTGGAGTGGCTGAAAGGACGACAGAACAGTGAAAGCTACAAACAGTTGCTGGACGAGAAAGCCCTACCAAGGATAAGAAGAGAGATAGGGAATGATTTCGTTCTACAACAAGACAATTGCAGCATCCATGTGTCAAAACTCATGAAAGAATGGATGGCTAAAGTGAATATGACTACTTTGGAATGGCCTGCAAAAAGCCCAGATCTAAATTTAATAGAAAATGTTTGGGAAATGCTTGCGCAACTTGTCTATAATGGACCTGAAATAACAAAAGAGGCTCAACTATGGGAACGGATACTAGATGCCAAAAAACAACTAATAGAAACACGTAGAGATGTTATTGCGTATATGTTTGCTCATTATGAAGAGAGATTGATAAAAGTTATTGAGAAGAAAGGTGATATTACAGACTATTAACAGTTTTTCAACGATGTCCGAAAAATAATGTCGCGTGTGTTTTGTAAAAAATGATGAAAAATAAATATTTTTCCTTACCTAATCGATTTTCTTCCATTTTTATTACAGGTATTATCTTTATATGTTTATAGTATTCTACTGAAGGAATTTCGTCACTCTATGGTACTCAGAAAGTCGAATACTAAAGTGTTTGAAAAATATTATCGGGGCCCCTGTATAAGAGAAAAAATGATATAGATAGTGGTAATAAGGAGAGTCTGTTACCCATGTGTATGTTTTTGGGTTCCACTCATACACTGGGGAGAGATACATACTACAAATATATAAAAATAAATAACAATTACCATGCCACCAAATTCACTAATCTATAGCTTTGTCTACTTGGGTCTCTGTATAAGGCCAGAAAGTTGTTCTTTTCAGAACCTGTCTTTTACATTTATAAATCTAACATTCATTTTTACATTGAATACTGTTGCCATATCTGGTCAGGTGCTTCTACTCTTCATCTTAAGGTTCTCAACAAAATCCAAAGAAGGATCTGCAATGTAATTGATCCTGATTTAGAATCTCACTTTTTCATTGATGTTTTCTACAAATATTTATTTCTTCTGTCTTTTCTACAAATATGTTCAAGGCAACTGCTCTGGCCTGCCTTTATTCCTGGTGGCCTCACAACATGAATTTATGCATGTTACTGGATTGACATCTTGATTCCACCCATTTACCATTGAAATAGCTGAATGTAACTGCCACTTCTGCTCCATCAGATTCTTTTCTATCACTTCCTGCATGTGGAACTCCTTTCCATTTACTTGCTTCTCTGATAGCTATAATCTCCACATATTTAAATGCAAGTTCAATTATCATCTTCTATCTTCTTGAAGACTGGTTAGAGGAGGAATTAAGAAAAGAATAAAAGATGAGTATCTTTTATTCTTTTCTTAATTCCTCCTCTAACCAGTCTTTTCTCTCATTGTAATCCCACCTTGCTTGGGGTGAAATGATAAAAAAATAAAATAAATCAATCTTAGTGAGTTAAAGTTGAATGTTTTGGTGGCATATTAATTATGAGTTCAATCCCAGAAATAGGTAGTAAAGAATGAAACTCTGTGTAAACAGAATGAGCAGTAAGTGAGTTATAATAAAAAGGGGACAAGTTCAGATATTTCTAGATGTGGATAACAGAATGAGAAAAAATGAAATACCTTCAAGATTACCTGGATAGACACCTACCTGAAGAAGGCTACTGGTATAAAAGTTGATATATTGTGATGGCAACAACAAATAGTCATAAATAATTTAAGTAAGCTGTGCGCAAGGTCCTTGTTTGTGAACATTTTTCAAACTGGAAATAAATTTATGATTAACATGTTTCATACGCAGTTCCTCATTTGGATTTCCTTTCTTGACACTTCTTTAGGATTCACTGAGATAATATTTCCTTCGAAAAGTTTCATCATTTTATTTTGGCACTGGCAGCAAAAACTGGACATGTTCTATTTTAGAGTTTTCTCCTTTACCAATTTTCTTATCAGTGTGGGTCAGAATGAAGAACAGAATCTTCTGGCAAAATTTCCTTGCTTTGAATTTTTGCCCATCTTGGCACATTCTCTACATCTTCTGGGCAAGCTTCGAAGTTTTATTGAGTTTTTCCAGTCTAAGGATGCGACTAAGATACTAACTGTTACCAATATATTAGAAAGCATTCCAACAGAGTCATAATCCCTGGTATCTGACATGTGATTCTTATTTGTACTTAACTGTACATATACAGTTAAGTACAAATGTACTTAACTGTACATGTACAGGTATGTAACATGTGATACTTATTTGTACTTAACTGTGCTGTACAAATTGGTGACAAAATATTTATATCAGTATGTTGTATCACAAACATATCAACTAAGAATCAAATCAACACCATTGTATCATTAATAACTTGCATAAATCAATCCAATTTAGTTTATGTACTAACGATAGTAATAAGGAAGATTTGATAACTCCAAAATTAAATACATTAATGCATTAGAACAAAAGTAAATTCAACATTGGTTTAGAATCAGTCAGCCAGTTAAGTGCCATACATGATACATGCTTTGGGCGATTATGTCTTAAAAGAGACATGAGTGACTGGACAGAAGACTATCCTGTAGTAGGTTGCCATTGCTTTCTGCAGTAGGCTGGTTGCCAGCCAAGGCTATAGAACCCAATCTGTCATATTATTTACTCCATAACTAGAGGAAAGAGATGGATTAATACCTTTTCCTAAGGGTATTTTTGTGTAAGTGAATATAAGGAATTTAACTGGAATTTGAACATGGCACCCAATTAGTCGTTCCAAATTGTTAATGCACATCCGGTTTAGAATACACCGGTAAAAACAAAGTAGGCAGATATAAGCAGAAACTATTTCAATGTAACATTATATGGTTTAACACACTCTTAAGCCATAATGTCCAAACAAACACTGGAGAATTCTTAAATTTAATTCACAAACATTTCTAACTGAATGAAAATAACATTTTATTTACGGACAATTATGGTGAACACAGGTAAAAAATAAAATAAAATATGAATATAAAATGAAAAAAAAAAATTTTAATTAAGCATTTGCTTTCCTTTAAAATCTATATCTCTTTTCCTCTCTTCTCTCATAGTACCCCTTTCTTCCTTTACCCTCTCTAGATATTTCTCTCTCAAGTAATGAGATAGTAACCCTCAAATAAAAAGAGAAAAAAGAAAAAAAAAACACAGTAGGGAAACAGAAGAGGTTTGTTGGTCACAGGTTATTCCCCTGAGCATGACAGGAGGTATATATATATATATATATATATATATATATATATATATTTTAAATCCCAAAAAGAAACAGTATAAAGGTAAAATCCCCCAAATCAGATCCGGTAAATATTAATTTTATTAATATTAAAATGATCCAAGTGGAGGGCTCAATGTAAATAGTATTATCAATTTACAGAGTCAAAATAAAATATAAAATTCTAAATACTACATTCGTTGATGAGCCATTTTAGTGAGAAACATCTTGCCTCTTCAATATTGATCAGAAACAAAATTTTATTTCAAATATGGTACAAAAATTTACATCACCGGAAGGTTACTCAAAAACACTTCCATAAACAAGAAGTTTAGATAAAAAAAAAAAAGAAGTGGGTGGTGGTGGGAGTTAAGAAAGAAAATACATTAAGTTAAAATTTGTTGTCCAGACATTAATACAGTGGTTACGGAAAAGAGACAGAGGAGGAGATTCAAGACTCGATTATAGAAGAAGTCTTTTAGATTATGTCTGTATTAAAAATAAAAAAAAACCATATCACTGGAATGTAAATGATGCGGGGGAAGGAAAAAGAAAAATGGAAAAAGAAAATTTTCTCACCGAAATGGCTATTACACAAATGTAGTACTCGGAATTATATATATATATATATATATATATATATATATATATAATTTTAAATAAAATAGGCGTCATGATAATTATCCCAACTCGAGGAACCTTTTGGCCAACACTCTCCAAGGGCTTACATTGGTTTTATTACAAATGGTTAATAAAGGACAAATGAAAACAAAGGATTACTTACAAAACTGGTGGCCAGATGGAATTCGTTTAAAAATAAACTTTAATCAGTAAATATTAAAACGTAAGTGGGGGGGGGGGTGTAAACATACAATGCCACAAGAGTGAATAAAAAAGCAAAATTGTTACACTCACAAACCCTCCAGTAATTGTAAGGAGCAAATGAATCGCTCTTTCTGTCTGCACAGGCTCGGCTGCTGGAGTTTTAGGAAAACAGCCTCTAAAACGCGCAGATGATGGGCCGATCGAGCACTGTGCAGAACAGTAAACCAATTGTCCTCATACAGAGAGGCACATGCTTGGCTGTCCAACAGGTGTTGGTCAATAGCTGAATCCAGAACAGCCTGGCTTTAATAGTTCAGAAATGAATACCACGCCAACTGAGATTATCTTTTTTCACAGCCTAGCAAAGAGTATTCAGTAGGCCAACTCAAACAACCTGGCTTTGACCTCAGAACACTTTTCAGATGTACTAGGAACATGATGAATAATTTGAGAATATAGGAACTCAAACTCTGAATAGATATATTCCCTAACTTTAGAAGCGGGGATACAAAAGTTTAAACCATGCGAGAGAACAGAAAGTTCAACCCCACAGAGACTAATGTTTGAAAAATTGAATATATGTCGGTGCCAATAACCGTTAACAGAATCATACCTTCTAGTAATCAGGTAATCTAAATACTTACTGTTTTGCTCATTGGCAGATTTTTCCAGATGTAATCTACAACTAACTAAATAACGAGAGAAACGGAAATCGTAAAAGAAGCCCATTTCATTTAAATGCCGCTGCGATGTGGTTTATATAGGACGAACCAATCTGAGGATGGAGACGCGGGTTGCACAACACGTCCCCGCAAATATACGTTCGGGTAACCCTCTTAGACCTATAAGAACAACCCAGGCTGTTCTGGATTCAGCTATTGACTAACACCTGCTGGACAGCCAAGCATGTGCCTCTCTGTATGAGGACAATTGGTTTTCTGTTCTGCACAGTGCTCAATCGGCCCATCATCTGCACGTTTTGGAGCCTGTTTTCCTAAAACTCCAGCAGCCGAGCCTGTGCAGACAGAAAGAGCGATTCATTTGCTCCTTACAATTACTGGAGGGTTTGTGAGTGTAACAATTTTGCTTTTTTATTCATTCTTGTGGCATTGTATGTTTACACCCCCCCCACTTACGTTTTAATATTTACTGATTAAAGTTTATTTTTAAATGAATTCCATCTGGCCACCAGTTTTGTAAATAATCCTTTGTTTTCATTTGTCCGTTATTAATCATTTGTAATAAAACCAATGTAATCCCTTGAAGAGTGTTGGCCAAAAGGTTCCTCGGGTTGGGATAATTATCATGACGCCTATTTTATTTAAAGTTATTAATTTATTCTGTGGGTACAAATCTTTGTTTATATATATATATATGAGAAAAGGATATAGGGTTGTTCCAACAATAGAAATCGGTATAAAATTGTGAGAGCACGTGAACGTTTTATTAATGTGTATATTTATTGTTGATTAAAAATATTATACAAGCAAAATGATATTTGTGATGCTACATGTATTTCGAGACCGAATAAATAAAGATTTTCCATCCCTCTATATCTTCACATATAATGGCTGAAACATTGTGAATATACCAATAAAGATGAGAACAACAGTCTGAACAATCGAAATAACGTAAATAATTATAATACCTCATCTCAGAAGTAGAGAGAAATGTTGAATTTATTGAGTTTTAAGGTAACTTAAATTTGAATTCCGTTTGTAATCTATACAAATTAAATTCTCTATACCATATACACATATACATACACAGGAAACAATGTTTGTACCATTGGTTGCCTACATTTCAATATTTGTTTTATTGGATCCTTTTCTATTCAGACATACTATAGAGTCATATTCTATAACAAAGAGGAAAAATAATCTATTAATCAAATCATTCTATTTGGTGTACACGTTGAGGCCATTGATAAAATTATATAAGAATCGACAGTATTATTGGTTCTGATCTGGCAACTCATCTTCAGTTAGTTTCCCACCATGTTAAGGATGCTTCTATATTTCTTTTCTATAATTTTTTATAGTGATTGCTTGAATGTGCTCTTCGGTATGATACCTAGACTTTTTGAATCTAAATGCAATCAGTCAGTTAAGTACCATACATGATACACGCTTTGGGCAATCATATCTTGAAAGAGACATGACTGACTGGGCTGAAGAATATCCTGCAGTTGGTTGCCATTTCTTTCTGCGGTAGACTGGTTGCCAGCCAAGGCTATAGAACTCAGTCTGTCTTATTATTTAACCCATAACTAGAGGGAAGAGATGGATTAATACCTTTCCCTAGGGTATTTGTGTGTAAGTGAATGCAAGAAATTCAACTGCGATTCCAACTCAGCTCCCGATTTGTCATTCCGGGTTGATATCCAATGCACCACAAGGCTGGAACTAAGATCTCATCAATTTACAGAAGAGCGAGCAAGATGTAGCTGTAAATTCTATGCCAACAGCTTTTTTTCTTGCCCTTGTGGTACACCTATCCAACTCCATGCTTTCCAGCCAACTTTAATCTGCAAAAAATTACATGCAATATCAATCGCTATTTACAGTCTTCCTGATTACTCTTTTCTCTTCCCACTCATTATTAATTTTTATGTTCCTAATTCTTCTGCACTCAGCAACCCCTTGTGTCTTAGTGGCATTACTACCTTCATTGGGGGTGAAACAAAATAAAATAAAATGTAAGCTAAGTTGCATTCACTTATGTGCGAATACCCTTGGGAAAGGAATAAATCCATCTCTTCTCTCCCCAGTTATAGACGGACTATCAGTGCAAACAGGGTCCTATACCCGTGCTTGGCAAACAGTCTAATGGAGAGTAGCTTACTGCAGGAAAAACTTTTGTCAAATTAGCCATGAATTGAAAGAGACATGATCGCTCACTGATAACACTTAACTGAAGCTAAGTCCTTAGTCTTAACTGGATCTTCTAACAAGAAATATAACTGGCATAATAGCTTTACTAGATTGAACAGGAATTCTTTTTAATCATTTCACCCTAAGTAAGGCAATAAAGCTACTAAGATACAAAGGTTACTGATTGTGAAAGAATAAGAAAAACATTATTAAGGAGTGAGAAGAATAAAAAAGAGGAATCAAGATTACATTAGATGTTAGATTAGATTAACATTGCATTCCATCTCATCAACTAACGAATCGTCTACCCACTTCTAACTGACAAAGTTGAAAATTCAACAGACTCTCTCACTCTCACTCTCTCTTTCACTCACTCACTCACTCACTCTCACTCCATCTCTGTATGTAAATCTCCTTTCTCTTTTTCATGAACATGGTACACATTTTTTTTACTCACAAGTAATTTTTATTAAATTTTTCCAGCACCCTAACAGTTTTCCATTTTGGAACAATAAAAATTATGGTCAGTTTTTATATTCCTTAACTCATAGGAAACGGAAAAATGTTAGGATGCTGGAAAAATTTAATAAAAAATTAATTAAATCTTTCTTGTTGGCTATATTTAATGAAAGATGTTTGATAAAACAGTTGCTTCCTATATATACATTAATATATATATAAATATATGTGTGTGTATGTGAATGTGTATGTGTGCATGTGTGTATATATACATATATATATACAATGTGATGGATAAACTGTCAATAGTGCAGAATTCTAATGGTTAATAACAATGCTTTCAAACTTTTTTTAAAATTAAAATGATTCCTCTGTTTTTAATTAATAAAATTTGTGTTCCAAAAAAAATCTCATGACCATTGTAAAGTTGAAGGAAGAAGATATTTGTAAATAAATTCTTCTATTTAAACAATTATGAATGAAGCAAGACTGTTTTTAACCAAATAGAAAAGCTTTCTGTGGAAACTGTCATATAATATTACTCAATTATAATATCAGTGTCTTTATCTAAAGAAGCCATTTGTATACATTTTGCTTTTTTCCCCATCATCAGTGAATGACGTCTATTGAAGTTAAAAGAGGGAGAAAAAATCCAGTTAGTCTTCAAGTCAAGTAGTCCAATCAGTTGAGCTGGAAAATGAAGTGAAGTGTCTGAGGATGCATAGTTGGGAAATCAGCGTGTCGAATGTGAAGACTATATACATGATGCGATCGATGAATTGTCGTCTAAATTACACAAAAACAAAAACAACATTGACATCTCATTTTAACAGATATATTTACCAAAACTACACCAAGATGTCTTGAAATACAAAAGAGCAAATTTATTCAATAAAATCACTATTGGCTTCAACGACTTCCTCCAGATGATTTTGGCATCTTCTGCTGCTCTTCTAGACAGTCTCCTTGTTTAAGTTGGTATCTTGCCTTCAATAGAGAAAGATTTTTTTTTTTAATCATTTCACCCCAAGCAAGGCATTCCACTGCCACTATAGCGCAGGGGGTTACATAGAGCGATTGGATATAGGAAATATCAGAAGGAGGGTGATAGACGAGTAAGGAGGTACATAGGAAGAGTGTTTGAGAGAATGGAAACGAGTTAGTGTGTTAGGAGGTGTATATTGACCTTACATTTAAACTCCTGGAGGTTGTAGCCGTTGGGGAAGCAAGTATATAGAAGGGAATTCCACAGGCGGGAAGTGCAAGAAAAGAAGCTGTTGGAGTAGAAATTGAGGTTACATTTTATCGGTTTCACTGTAAAAGGGTGGGACCTAGTTGCTAATCTAGTATCTCGTGCAAATTCATACCTAGGGGGCACCAGTGATCTAAGTTCATCGGAGCAGAAGTCGTGAAAGTATTTATAGAAGAGGCACAGGGAAGGCACGTCACGCTGGTGAGAGAGTGACTGCAGGCGGTCAGCCAAGTCGATATCGATCACATTACAGATTCTCTGTTGTATTTTGTCAAGAACCCCGAGGAGAATAGCAGAGGCACCCGACCAGATGTGGCAACAGTAGTCAATACACGGGCGGATGGTAGATTTATATATGTGCAGGATAGATTCAGATAGAAAGAACTTCCAGGCCCTGCACAGAGAACCAACTTTTATAGCATCGGATTTAGCAATGGATTCAATGTAGTCATTCCACTTGAGGTCTCTCTGGGAGGCAAGCCTGTTCCATGCTAATGGGAGGTAGGTGCGGTTATCTATGGTGGTTAATTGATAGCAGATTCGTTTTGGAAGAATTGAAATTTACGAGTCATTTCTTACCCCAATCCACCACGGATTGGAGGTCCTTTTCAAGCTTGGCAGCGAGGTTTGCCTTGTCACCCACACCAGATTTTTGATCGAGGCGAGAGTAAACTGTGGTGTCATCAGCGTACACACTGACTTGGGATGTTATGGCATCGGGAAGATCATTGATGTAGATCAGAAAGAGCGTAGGACCTAGGATAGAGCCTTGAGGGACACCCACGTTTGTAGGGTAGTTCTGGGAGGCATGTCCATTTAATACCACCTTCAATGTGCGGTTAGAGAGGAATGACTGGATTAGGTCTAACAATTAATTTTTATCAAGTTTTTCCAGAATTCAAACATTTGTCTGTTTTGATGGTGATAAAGAATATAAAAATTTTTTTTTTTTTAATAGTATCACCCTGAGCAAGGTGGTAACGCCACTGATGTGCAGGGGGCTACGTAATAGTGAAAAGATTGGAAAAGAGAAAGCCGGAAACCACATCCTAAACAGGGAACAAGGGATGTTATGCACTTTTATTATTTTTTTTGTTTGGGCCGATATTCGAGAATTCTATTTGGTTGTCAGTGAGTTTGTAATCAAACAAGTTTAGCTTACATTTAACATTGAGGAATATGAGCTTTCCATTGTATAAGTTGCAGAGTTTTTGAAGTACTGTATTGTTGCTTGAGTCTTGACATACTATTTAGGTGGTTGAGATGGTATTCAGTAGGTGTTAGTTTTGTTCCATTCATTGTATTTTGAAGAATATACTTGTATTTTTGAATTTAAATTTTAAGATGCTGCATCTTCCCTTTGACTATTTTTAGTTTTTGTTCTACAAGGTTTTTCTGAAATGTGCTGGTGTTTTATCATTTGCTGACTGCTTGATCATGTAATTTAAATTTTGTATACCTTTCTCAACATCTTTCATTAATGTATATATTCTTTTAACATGAAGTTCATGCCATTTATTAAGATACTAGCAGTATAGCCTGGCATTTCTCATGCGTAATGAAAGCTTTAAAACTAATCCATGGTCCTGGAGCTCAGACTCTTTGGACGTTGGCATGAAAGACTAAAAAGCAATAGTTGTTTCCAGTTAAAGCAAAACCATAGACTGAAAGAAAAATCAATGGATGTAAGTCAAATTTTGATTTCCTGGTATCGATATCAAATAAGTTTTTTTCATCATAAACTGAATTTTGAAGGCTAAATAAGTCCTCTGAGTAAATGGTATCATGGCTAAGACTAAGAATTACAATTATACCTACTTAGAGCAAAACCTGAAGCAAAAACTAAAATAAAAGGGCTGAAAAAAATACAGGCATACGGGCAGATAAACAGACGCACACACAAACATCTTGCCTTTTATATATATATTATCAATTTTCTGCACTATTATAAGAACTGCAACCTTGAAACTTCTGAATATTGTTTCTTATGTCTTTGTCTATGAGTGTGTCAAATTTGATTATAATCTAACTACTCCTTCTATAACCCGATTTTTTCGATTATCAATTTTTGATATTTATTGGGGATACCTCAACACAAAACCTAGCTAAGAACACTTGCAGACACTTATAGTACAACTGTGTAAATTTTCAAGAAAATTGGTTCAGCTGTTTCAGAGTCTATAGGTAATGAACACACACATACACACACACATACACACACAGACAAATTTCCATTTATAAATAAGTTTAGATTTCTAGACTGAAATTCTGTCATCATCATATTTCTGTTGAGAAGTATGATGCTTTTTTACTCTGGTGTCATCAACTGTGTTATGGCTTCTTAGCCACTTTCAAATTAAATCACTGCAGTTCCAAAGATTCAATGAAAAACCTATCAAATTTATAACTAGAATAATTGGTACATTTTTAACTTCAAGTTGTAAGTTCTGTCTTTTCTGCCATTGTAACGATTGTACTGTTCTGTGTATATCCATTTAGCACCAAATATTATGCTGAATAGTTCCACAGCACACTTTCTCAGTGTATTGTATCCACCTCAGCAATACAAGACACTCAAAGGACATGCTGAAATTAAAATAAAGAGTGAGTAACATATATAATGAATTTGTATAAATGGGTGGCAGAATAAGGACTGGAATTGATATTAAGGGGAAAAACATTACTTAGCTCTACAATGGATACGAAGACATGGTGAGTCATGATGGTTCCCATCCTGAAGAGACATGGCACTTAAAAGGAGAAACAAAATGGTCTGTTGTTTGTAATGTTTCTCTGTTATATACAAAGAAACTCCTTGATTATGTTATTCTTTCAGAAATATTTTCATGGCCACTGCTCAGATGAAGTTTTTTCCCAGGTGCTCGAACCACATAAAATTAAGCGTTCTACTACATAGGTGTCCAGGTCCCACCCTTTTATCATTGAAATAATTAGATGTACCCACCTCTTCTGCTCCAACCATTTCTTTTCTCATGCTTTCCACCCATGGAACTCCCTTCTGTTTATTTGCTTTCCTGATGGCTACAGTTTTCAAAAGTTCAAATGCAACATCAGTCGCCATCTTCAGTCTTCTTGAATCCTGTTTATTTGTTTTCCTTTCTTCAATACCCCTGTACCTAGTCTTTTCTCTCACTGTAATCTTCTGTGCACTCGTGCTGGTTCTGCCTTGTTTAGGGTGAAATGATTAAAAAAGAATAAATAAATATTTATAGAAATCTTTTGTTAAATATAATGGACAAGGAAAATTTTATTAAAATTATTAAAGCTTATTCAATCATTAACCCATTAGTGCCCAAATTATTTTCTTGAATTTTTTACAAAAAATATTTAATTTGTACAAATTTATTTAATACTAAGCATATAAAAAAATTTTTCATTGCGTTATTCTGAGAAAAAAATAATTTTTAGTTTGGTCCTTATTTTAGGACCAAACTTATAGAGCATAGTATGTTTGAGCAAAATTACTTTCATACATTTTCTTGCCTTTATAGGACAGTTAGAGCATTCATATATCGGTCAGTTAAGTGTCATACGTGAAACACGCTTAGGCGATCATGTCTCGAAAGAGACATGACTGACTGGGCAGAAGATTATCCCACAGTAGGTTGCCATTGCTTTCTGCGGTAGACTGGTTGCCTGCCAAGGCTATAGAACCCAATCTGTCCAGTTATTTAACCCATAACTGGAAGGAAGAGACGGATTAATACCTTTCCCAAGGGTATTTGCGCGTAAGTGAATGCAATGAATTCAACTGGAATTCGAATACTATATACAAATATGAGTTAAATATAAGTACTACTTACAAAAAAGGTTTTGCTTGAATGATAGATAAAACTGAGTGTATCCTTCTGCTCAAGATTTTCACTCTATACTGAAAACTGAGACATCAGTGTTGCCAATATACATCAGGCAATAGATGATATATTTGAAAGACACTTCATTCTTTATGATTAACAAAAGATATATCTGATAATTGCAGGAATTGCTGAAATGCTGAAGGATAATTTACTATAGTAAATTATCCTTCTGGTCCTAAAAAAAGACTATGGGTTTAATAGGTTAATCAATCAACAATGTGAATCTAAATGTGCTACTAGATTGGCATTTAGGTCCCACTTTTTTATCAATGAAATAGTTGAATGTAACTGCTACTTCTACTTCAACAGTTTCTTTTCTTGCACTTCCCACCTGTGGAACTCCCTTCCATTTATTTGCTTCCCTGGTTACAATCCGGAAAAAATTAAATGCAACATCAATTGCCATCTTCAGTCTTCTTGAATTCTGTTCATCTGTTACTTTTTCTCAATACCCCTGTACCCAGTTTTTTCTCTCAATGAAGAATTTAACTAAAAAAAAGTGTAATTGTTTTACCCCTTTTTTTTTATTTTTGTAAACTGAAATTTCGCTTTACTCAGTAGATAAATATTCTAATTTGAAGCTGGATTCTCTGCATTGTGGTAAACATTTTTATTGATCAATTGTCATTATGATATGAATGATGTATTTTCTGAAACCTGTTCATAGTATTCTTGTTTGAAATATTTTGTATTCTATCTCATTGTATTGTGTAATCTCTCCTTCCTTCTCTACTAGCAATCTATCTCAGTCTGTTCATATCTATCTATCTATCTATCTATCTATTGCACGTTTTGTTTGGACATTGAAAAAACAATGTCTGATCAGGTAGTTGAAAATGATGGTAATAATCACTTTTATTTAAAAATTTATTTTATGAAGCATCACTTAACTTTTGACTTTTTGAAAATTTTCCTTACAAAATAAAAAGTTTAATAAACAAAGAAGAAAAAGAGAAGAAAAGAAAGAAAAGAAAAGAAGAAATAAAGAAAAGGAAAATAAAAAGGAAAGAAAAGAAAGTAGAAAAAAAAAGAAAACATAAGAAATTTACCTTACTAAAAAAAAAGAAAGAAAAAGGCAAAAAGAGAGAAGTACAAGACAAAACTTTGAGACAAAGAAAGTGGAAAGTAAAGAAAAAAAAATGAGAAGATGTTGAGAAGAATTAAGCCAATGAAATAATGCTGAAGATTAGAATACAAATTTGAACGGAAATGAGGCACAACAGTAAGTTACAATGCTGCAATTCAAATAATGGCATTTTTAAATGAAATCAAGAAGTCAAACAAAAAAATAATAATAATATATATGCCAGGAAATTCCAACTAAAATCAAATTCGTCCCCCTGTTTCTCACCCGCTTGCTTGGCCGCCATTGCCCACCAGAACCATTTCTTTCGGCTCTATCGAAGATGCTCGTCGAACCAAAACAGGCGCCTTTTCGCCTCAGCACGGAATAAGTGTAAAAAAGTACTGAACGAAGCTAAGAAGGCGTTTGCTACCAGAATGAGGCAACGATTAGCATCCTCTAAGTTTGGCTCCAAAGATTACTGGCGACTCTGCAAAAGCATGCTCAACAAGAGCAAGACTTCAATACCCCCACTAATCAATGAATTTGAAGTTCTCACCTCTCCAGCGGACAAGGCTGAATGCTTTGCCCATAGATTCTCCACCAATTTGACACTGGACTCGTTAGGAATATCTACACCTGATTCCCACCCAGAACTAAGGCTCAACTAAATAACGTCCACATTACACCCTCACTGGTCGCCAAGATAATTGCACAACTTGACCCACACAAAGCGAGCGGCGGTGACGGAATCCCAGTCATAGTACTGAAGAAATGTGCCCCAGAACTCTCCTCTGTCCTCTCTAAACTCTATAACCTCTGCCTATCTGCTTCCTGTTTTCCTGCCTGTTGGAAGTCCTCCTGTGTAGTTCCCATATTTAAGAATTCTGGCGAACAATCAGACCCCGCCAATTACCGTCCTATTCTCAAAGCCATTATCAACGCTGAGGTGATTCGGTATCTCACGGCCCACAGGCTTCTCTCTGACAAACAGTACGGGTTTTGCTTCACCAGGTCTACTGCTGATATGCTAACAACCATTACCGAATACATATACGGGGCACTTGACAAGAATGGCAAAGCCCAAAACGTTGCCTTGGATATCTCCAAAGCGTTCAACAGGGTCTGGCATGCTGGCCTCTTGTGCAAACTGCGGAGCTACGGGATAACTGGACATCTATTTGACCTCATCCAGTCATTCCTCTCTAACCGCACATTGAAGGTGGTATTAAATGGGCATGCCTCCTAAAACTACCATACGAACGCGGGTGTCCCTCAAGGTTCTATCCTAGGTACCACGTTCTTTCTGATCTACATTAATGATCTCCTCGATGCCATTAGATCCCAAGTAGGCATGTATGCCGATGACACAACAATCTACTCTCGCATCGATCAAAAACCAGGTGTGGGGGACAAAGCGAACCTTGCTGCTGTGCTTGAAAAGGACCTCCAATCCGTAGTGGCCTGGGGTAGGAAATGGCTAGTAAATTTCAATGCTTCTAAAACGAAGCTGTTATCAATTAACCACCATAGACAATCACATCTACCTCCAATTAGCATGGGACAGGCTAGCCTCCCAGAGAGTAAAATACTACGCCTCCTTGGCCTCACACTTTCGGCGGACCTCAAATGGAATGACTATATAGAATCCATTGCCAAATCTGCCGCTATGAAAGTCAGCTCTCTGTGCAGGGCCCGGAAGTTTTTCCCACCTGAATCTATTCTGCACATATACAAATCTACCATCCAAAAAAACATATATATATATATATATATATATAGCTCGTAAATTTCAATGCCTCTAAAACAAAGCTGCTATCAACTAACCACCACAGACAATCGCATCTACCACCCATTCTCCCATTAGCATGGAACAGGCTTGCCTCCCAGGGAGTAAAACACTACACTCTCGGCGGACTTCAACTGGAATGACTATATTGAATCCATTGCCAAATCCGCCACTATGAAAGTCGGTTCTCTGTGCAGTGCCCAGAAGTTTTCCCCGCCTGCATCTATCCTGCACATATATAAACCATCTACCCGTGTATTGAGTACTGCTGCCACATCTGGTCGGGTGCCCCTGCTGCTCTCCTTGGGCTTCTTGACAAAATACAAAGGAGGATCTGTAACGTGGTTGATACTGACTTGGCAGACCGGCTGCAACCACTCTCTTACCGGCGTGATGTGGCTTCCCTGTGCCTCTTCTACAAGTACTTTCATGGCTTCTGCTCCAATGAACTTAGAGCACTGGTGCCACCTAAGCAGGAATTTACATGAGATACTAGATTAGTAACTAGGTCCCACCCTTTTACAGTTAAATAGATAAGATGTAACCGTAAATTCTACTCCAACAGCTTCTTTTCTTGCGCTTCCCACCTGTGGAATTCCCTTCCACAAGTCTGCTTTCCCGACAGCTACAATCTCCAGGTGTTTAAATGTAGGGTCAATAGACACCTCCTATCACTCTAACTCCCAATTATTCTCAGAACACTCTCATCTACCCAACCCTCATTCTCGGTATCCTCACCCGCCTATCACCCACCCTCTGACATTTCCTATATTTAACCATTCTTGGTATCCCTACCCGCCTATCACCCACCCTCTGACATTTCCTATATTTAATCATCCTTTCTCCACTCTATGTAGCCCCCTGCGCAGTAGTGGCAGTGACATGCCTTGCTCGGGGTGAAACGCTTATGAAAAAAAAAAATGATCTTCTGCTTTCTGAAAAGCCTCTTGCTGAATCTTTGTCTGTAGCATAGCTACAATCTATTTTATGATATTCATTGATGGATTTTCCAACTTATACTATATTAAACTTAGTATGGATCTTCATTTTTCAATTGGAGTAGATAGGCTGTCCTATCTTCTGGTTTATAATTCTCTCTCTTCTATTCAACAGGAGTAGAGGCTGTAACCCCCTGTGTACTAATTGCAGTTCTGCATCCTTGAGGTGAAATTATTAAAAAAAGAAAACTGATATTTTTGGACTAATGACAACAGCAGTGTGCCATTGCCTCCTGCCAACTAACTGATTAGATACTGAGGCATCTTTTTTCTAATACTCTACATTAATATCACCACAAAAGAACAATTTCATTTTTTTTTTATTTGCTGAGAGGATATCTTTAGAAAATGTGCTGGCATGTGTAACCAAATATATAATAGAAATGAAACTGAACAGACATCAAAAAATATTAATAATTAATTAAATCTATTAAAGTTCCTGTATAGGCAAATAGTTGCAATTGATAACAAGTTTATGAATCAAATTTTGCATATATTAGTCATGAAAAATTAAAGGAAACTGTAGATTTAAATCTTTAGTAATGACAGCCTAAATATCCACCTCTTCAAATTTATAAACAAATCCAACAGATATTCCTAACCAAATAAACATGGACCACTTCTCGGTCTCATCCACCATATTTTTGTTCTTTCTTGTTCTGAAGTCAAAATACGGCATTAACACAATTTTTAATTTGTGTATCTTACAACCGCTTCCTAAGATCAATGGTAAAAAATGCTTTCAATGTGTGAAGCCTGAGGGTTTTAACATAGATCATTCTTCTTTGAACATTGTGGACTGGTATTCACAAACAATGAACTGTACCAAATAACAGAAACCACATCACTTAAGGACTACCAACAGCAGCAACAACTGAAATGAATAGCACATGTAACTGGAAGCGAAAATAATGGCACAATCAAGATGTTGATGTATATATCATCAGAAAAAGAATTGTATTTCTCATCATCAGAAAAAGAATTGTATTTCATATCATCAGAAAAAGAATTGTATTTCTCTTGAACAAAACCTACATTAGCAAGAGAAAATTAATCATTATCAATATTAGAATGTTAACTCATTTTTATATTTATTCATTTGGCAAAGATAATCCTGCTTTGAACATTGGAGACTGGCACTACAGTGTCAAAAAACAATGAACCGCACCAAATAACAAAAAACTCATTATTTGGGGACTACCAAAAACAGTAACAACTAAAATGGATTGCATATGTAACTCAAAGTGAAAATGATGCTATAATCAACATTTCACACTACTTCAAATTAAAGGTTAGGAAGGAAAACCCCCATCAGTACTGGAAAGAGCCATAACAGTTACTGGACACGAGAAACCTATTTTCCTGAAAGATTGTTTTAAGAAAAAGATTTTGTAAATTTCAACTAAAAGCAGTATTTGCTGTTTGGTCAATAAGTCCTAGATATTTCCTGATAGATAAATGGCTATTATTACCATTGCTTTGTTACTGTTGCTTTGCCTAGTTTTCACTTGGTATATATACATTGTTTGCTTAGTATTATTTTGCCCAACACCATACATTGCTACAAAGACCGAATCATGCCTCATTTTTCCATAAAAACTGTTTCAAATAATGTCAAAATCAAAATAGAAAAAAAATTACCAAAATCAATGACTGAAAGACTGCTGAAGGTTATAGAAAAACTATGAGACTTGTAAAATAACAAAATTATAATTTATTTGGTTATATAGATTGTGTTAATCAAATATATGTTTCTGTGGTCTATATTTTTTAGGTATATTTAAAAATAAAACTTTATATTGCAATTACTTTATTTTATTTAAAACTTTACAACTCTAGATGAAATTATCAAATATCTTCTAAATAAATAAATGGAGAATTCACTGTCTGCATGTCTGAAAGTCAGATCACAATTGTTTTACACATTACTTTATGGTCAGGTGCCCCTGCAGTTCTCCTCATTTATGGTCAGGTACTCCCCCACTGTTCTCCTCATTTATGGTCAGGTGCCCTCCTGCCATTCTCCTCATTTATGGTCAGGTGCCCCTGCCGTTCTCCTCATTTATGGTCAGATGCCCCTGCTGTTCTCCTCAGTTATGGTCAGGTGCCCCTGCCATTCTCCTCATTTATGGTCAGGTGCCCCTGCCATTCTCCTCATTTATGGTCAGGTGCCCCTGCCGTTCTCCTCAGTGTTCTTGACAGGCTCCAAAGGAGAGTCTGTAATGTGATAGGTACTGATCTGGCGGCTCGACTGCAGCCACTTCCCCATCGTCGAAATGTGGCCTCCCTTTGTCTGTTCTATAAATACTTTCATGGCTTCTGCTCAGACGAACTTAAGTCACTGATGCCTCCTCAACAGGTGTTTACTCGTATAACCAGACTGGCAACTGGGTCCCACCTATTCACAGTCAGGTTAGCCAAATGCAGACGACAATTCTACTCCTGCAGCTTCTTCTCTCGCACTTCCCACCTGTGGAACTCGCTCCCGTATTCTTGCTTTCCTGACGGCTACAACCTCCAGAAATTTAAATGCAAAGTCAATACTCATCTACTAACCACTGGACTCTAGCTCTCTCCCCACCCCTGTATAAGCTTCCCTTTCTCTCTACCTATGTATCTGTCATTGCACCTGCTATCTCAGCTTTCTATTGTTCCTTTCTAACTAGCTTGTACTCCTCACTCTTTTCTAATTAATCTTTTTACATTTATGTAGCCCCCTGCACATCAGTTGCGTTTCCACCTTGCTCGGGGTGAAATGATTAAAAAAAAAATAGATATGTTATACATTTTTGGAATCAGGATAATGCCAAGATTGAAAATCTGCCTGTCATCTGTTGCTTGAACATTCAGCATTGGGATTTGTATTTGGATAAAGAGGGAACAGTTAAAAATTCAAGTTTTAAAATAACTGAAAAAATAATTTTAAAAGTTTCTAATTTATACTGAGTTTAAAGTAACACAAAGACTTTGTGGATTTAACATTTTTGGTTTTAAATTCAGTTTAAAATATCTACAAAATTTTTTGAATTAAGGAAATTAGTTTTATTTCTTCACAATTCAAAGGAATTTGAGTTAAAGTGAGAGGTTTCATGATGTGAGGGTTTTGAAGTTTTACAAAGTTTGTAATTTGAAGAACTCAGTTTTCAGCTGGAATTGAAATTTTGACTTAAATGGAAGTTTAGACCCAAATCAAACTTTTGACCCAAATCAGTCTTTTGGCCAGAATTAGAGTTATAGGCCAAAACAGATTTAAAGTGAGGTTTTGAAGTACCATGGAGTAAATTGACAAATTTAAAGTTATTTCTTCAAAATTATAATGGCTATTTTCTAAGTTGAATCAGAGGGGCCCTTTAGTCTGAGACCAGAAGCCTAATTAGTTTAGCTTAAAAGCCCACACTAAGTGCAGCCTTTAAGCTAGTTTTTAATAAGAAGAGATACTATTTGCTGAAAACTCTTGTAGTATATTAAACATAAATAAAATCAAAATAAAATCCATATTTGATACCAGTTCATATGAATAAATATATATCTTGAAAATTCTACCAATGTTTGTTTAATATCAAATCTATCATGAAAACATTGACTTGCATAATAAAATCAGATACAGTGAAAAGTTTTTCATTAAACTATGCTAATCTAGCATAAAGGACTGATTAAAAACATAATCTGATTAAAAAGTTTCATATGACACAAAAGATTTAAAAAGTTTATCTGATGCAAAAGATAAAGAAGCTTAATCGGAAACAAAATTTTAAAAGGTTAATCTAATTTCAAAAAATTCATCTGATTAAAAAGTTTAATCTTGCACAAAAAATACAATGATTAATCTTATTGGAACAGTTAAATAAAAAAAAGGTTAATCTGGATTAAAAGATTAAAACCTTTAACCTGGAACAAAAGAATTAAATTTGGAGCAAAAGATTAAAAAGTTTAATCTGGAACAAAAACGTAAGATATTAATCTAATTGACAAAAGATTCATCTGATTAAGACAGTAAATGTGACACAAATGATTATCACAAAGTTTAAGCTGATTACAAAAAGTAATGTGGCATAAAAGATTGAAATGGTTAATCCAATTAAAAGAGTTAATCTAATTAACAGAGATAATCAATAAAAAAAGATCAATATGGATTAAAAGATTAAAAACAATAACTTACTTAGAAAGACTAATTTCATTTGATTAGAAAGATTCAATTAAATATAATATTTGAGAGTCAGTCAGTTAAGTGCCATACATTATACACGCTTGGGCGATCATGTCTCAAGAGAGACATGACTGACTGAGCAGAAGATTATCCTGCAGTAGGTTGCCATTGCTTTCTGCGGTAGACTGGTTGCTGACCAAGGCTATAGAACCCAATCTGTCCTGCTATTTAACCCATAACTGGAAGGAAGAGACGGATTAATACCTTTCCCAAGGGTATTTGCACGTAAGTGAATACAATGGATTCAACTGGAATTCAAACTCGGCTTCCCGGTTTCTCGTTCCGAGTCGATATCCACTGTACCACAACGCACATCCTTAGGTTGCCATTGCTTTCTGCGGTAGACTGGTTGCTGACCAAGGCTATAGAACCCAATCTGTCCTGCTATTTAACCCATAACTGGAAGGAAGAGACGGATAAATACCTTTCCCAAGGGTATTTGCGCGTAAGTGAATACATTGGTCTTCAACTGGAATTTGAACCCTAACCCCTGCCATTAAAAAAGTACAACAAAATATTTGAGAGGATTGTTAGCTATTTTCCTTACAGGTATGACAGAAGGAAATATAAATGACGGTATAATATTTGAAAGGATTTGGATGTGAAAAAGAAGGTTCAAAATCATGGAGGCATTACTAATAACAAAGAGAAATTCTACACTTAATAACATCAATTATGAATACAGTAACAATGTGCTTATAGTATTCGGAACTTGATATTCACATGACACTTTATACATAAACTTTACACATATTTATTTGCAAGTAAAACAGAATTTATTCTTCATAATGGATAAAAATATTGCTAAAAGCACTCAGAAATACAAAACCTCTGGACAGTTCTTATATAATTTCAGTTCTGAAAAGAAAACACAAGAACACATGAAAAATTATATAAAAAACTTAATGATAATAATTTGTCTGTCATTTTTAATGAAATCTGCATAAAATAGAGATTGTTGCCCAAATACACAATATATACATGCATACATACATACATATATATATATATATATATATATATATATATATATATATATATATTCCATTGGTAAACGAGTTATCATATGACCTAGGTTTCTACCATGAGTGGTATCTTCAAGCGATTTTCAATAACTTGAAAATTACTGAAAATTGCCTGAAGACACCACTCATAGTAGAAACCTAGGTCATGTAATAACTCGTTTACAAATGGAAAATATTCAAAAGTTCTCCAATTGTATTGAACACTTTTTAATACAAATGTGCACAGGTCTAATCTTATTATGACCAGAAACTAAGTAATTAAACAATCAATCTCATTCAATAATGAATTAGAGCACTCTGGCTATTGGGCATGTATAATGATAATATACACGCTAAAAAGTTTGCCTTCTTCTACCGAGCACCCATAGCCCAGAGGTAGAATCGCCGACTGATGCCAATTTGGTCAGCTTTCAATCCTGGGTTAAAAGCAGTCGGAGTCTAACCATACTGATGAGCTGTGATACAGCGAAACAGATCTGTCTGCTGCTGATTAATATATATATATATATATATATATATATATATATATATATATAAAACAGTTTTTATTATAATAGAGAGGATTGCTAAATAGGCAGGTTATTAAAACCTTGAATGGCTAAATCAACATCATCAATCATGTATTTCAATAAATGTAGCTGAAAATGAATCTTTCCAAAACAGAACCAAGGATCTGGAATTGGAATAAAAGTAATGATGGCAATTGACCTGAATCTATCATAAAAGTTCATGATGTAGAATTAGTAAATACAAAACACTTCAAATACTTTGGCATATGGATCATTTGTAGCAAATTTATAACAAAATCCTGCCTCAAGAAAGTTAAGTTTAATTTTATTGCAAAGGGTTAATCTGATTAAAAGGTTAATCTGGTACAAAAGATTAAAATGTAAATCTGCCACAAAAGGATAATTAAAAACAATAATCCAACAATAAATATTTTGAAATATATTTAAAATAATATAAACAGATTTTATGTTCTGTTTTGTGGTGGATGTACTTGTAAATATACTGCTGATGCTAGTGTTTGGTGTTCAAGCCTAGGCTAAAAATCAACATTTAAAAAGCAATTTTTCAAGATATTGGAAAAAGAAAGAGGTACCATTTTCTGATCTTCATTCTTTTCCCATTGTAATATGCAAAGCTGGATGTGCCTTATGGTGCAGTGAATATTGCTTTGGAATAAGAAATTAGAGAGCCGAGTTCAAATTTGAGTTGAATTCACTTATGTGCAAATACCCTTAAGAAAGGTATTAATCTCACCATCTATAGCTTAAATAGTAGAACAGATTGGCTTCTATAGCCTTGGTTGGCAGCCAGACTAATGTGGAAAATAATGGCAACTTTCTTCTATATGGCCTGTCCTTTCAGGGTGTAGGCAACCATGGCCTTCCATGTCTCCCTATCCTTGGTTGCTTTTAGTACACTTTCTCACTTTCTCTTACCCCACCCAACCCACACTCTGCCATCCACCTGCTCAGGCCTGTCAAGCATGTTATATATTACTTTCCCCTGTCTCTCTTTCTCTCTATCTGGCCTGCAAGTATCAGATTCTGCAAGCCCTCTTTCATCATTGTTTCAATTTTTTCCTTAATCTCTGATGAGACTGTTCAGCATTCACTACCTTATTGAAGAACTGACATCACATAGCAATCCAGAACTCTTGTCATTGTTTCTAGTGAAATTTTCTTGTCTCTTAATACTCTACTCATCTTCTGTAATAAGTTCTTTGCTATGCCAATTTGCCTTCCAGATCTCTGTGCTGCACTTTCCTTCTTCTATAAGACTTCCCAGGTATTCAAATTTTTGTACCTGTTTGATTTTAGTATTCCCCACCTGCGTTTGGCATTTTGTGCTACTCTTTTTGCTGATGACTATGCATTCGGTTTTCTTGTACTTTATTTTTAGTCTTTCTTTTTATTCACTTCAGCTATGTTCTGTAGGAGGTCTTGTTGTTTCCTTTCCATGTCTGCTATCAGCACTCTATCGTCTGTGTACCCTATGTTGTTGATAATGTGGTTTCCGATGACAAATCCTGGCATACCTACTGCTGGAAAATCTTGTGCCCAGTCAGTCACATCTCTTTTAAAACATGATCGCCAAAGCGTGTATGGCACTTAACTGATTGAATATACAAAACTAAGTTTAGGCAAGAAAACAAAAGAAAATTTCTGATGCATGCCTTCATGGCAAATTTTTAAAAAACTCAGCATTCCTTTTGTGTTATCAGCTGCAAACACTGAAATGTTAACAGGCAGAAAGAACCAGAAAGAGAATGTTAAAAAGAAATATTCTGTCTGTCACATCTGTGATTAGGACAAGAATTTCGAATAAGATAAAAGCGATGGAGGACAATGATAATAATGACGTAACCAAAGGTAATAATTATGAGGATGAAGAAGATAAGAATGAAGACTGAGAGAAGTATGAAGATAGGGTGGTAATTAATATGGGAGAAGGAAATAAGAAAGATGGCATTTGTGGTTGGGTTGGAGAGAAAGAGAATAAAAATCAAGAAATGATAATGAGGAACTGAATAGAACTTAAATGCTAGAGGCTTGAATAAGCTGAGAAAGGAAATAATAGAAGAAATGGTAAGGAAGAATAGGATTACAGGGGGGCCTAGCAGCTGAGGTAGAAAAGTAGGCCATAAGAAAACGTGGGGGGTGGATATTGATTGGAAGGCAACTAAAACGGAAGATATATGTTGCTATCTAAAAAAATAAATTCTTAGAAATTGGAAGTAACATTCTAAGAAATAATGGTCTTCTTCTTTTATATGCCATATCCCTTCAGGACTTAGGCAATCATGGCCCTCAACATCTTTTTATCCTTTGAAGCTCTTGTTTTGCTTTTCTCCGAAACTCCTCTCTGCCACCCGTTTGTTTAAGTCCATTGAGTATATCAGGTGCTGTTTTCTTCTGTTTCTCTTTCTTTCTATCTATCCACCCTGTAAGTATCAGATTCTCCAAATTTTCTTTCTTCATTACACATTCCAGAAACTTTGTCAGTCTCTTCTTGATGATAATTATAAGTTTTCTTTTTCTTTTCATTCTCTCCAAAACCTTGTTGCTGCTCACATGTTCAGCCCATGGTGTCCTCAGTATCCTTCTGTAGAACCACATTTATGCTGCTTTGAATGAGGAGATTGTCCAGCATTCGCTGCCATACAGGAGAACAGATATCATATAACAGTTCAGTAGTCTTTCTTGGTTTTCAGCAAAATTTTCCTGTCTCTTAATACTCTGTTTAGCTTTTGGAATATATTTTTGATCATTCCAATACACCTTTGGATCTTAGTGTTGTGCTTTCTGTTCTTTGTTAGAAGTAAAAAGAAATGTACTTAAATATGGATCAATGAGAATGTTGGTAGTTGGAGAGAAGTAGAAATTACCAAAGATCAAATGAAGTGTGTATAGTAACTTAAATAGGCATGAATTGAATAAAAATGGTATATTGATTAAAAGACTTTCAATTCCTTTCAACCACCCAAAAAAACCAAAAAAATAGAATATGTAAATGATATAAATGTTTGGTGCGCCAAGTAACATAGGAAAATTATTAAGAAACACGAAATCATTTAGTTGAGAAAAAAGTATGTGTTCAATTTAGAAAATAAACAGAAAATGTCCTTTTTCATTCCATTTTTCTTCCCAGTTTCCTTCCCAATTTTCCTTAAAACTTTTGAATTATTCCCATGCTCCATCACATACTATTCTTTGTTGCTCTGAGCAATGTTTGTCTTTTTATTATCCCTCATACCACCTGTCTTATCCATTTTCACAAGCTTCTTAGGTAATTTATTCACTGTTTCCTGCTGTCACTTTTGACTTCAATATGTCCTTTGAGTGTCGCATTTCCCAAGCCTTCTTTCTTCATAATATGTCTCAGAAATATCGTCTGTATCTCTGTCTGATTCTAAGCATAAATTGATCTTTTTGTTTTCGTTTTCCTTAATTCTTTATTTTCCCAGAATATTCCAATAAAATTCTAGGGTCTTTGATAAAAAGAAAGCTGAGAGATTTCAATTGATGTCTTCCTTATTTCTGAAAATCCTGATATTAAGAAAACATTCTTGTGATGAAAACAAATAATATGAAGATTAAACTAGCAACATAAAACTTCTCAGCATAATGTGCCATCTTCCTTCAGAGTATAGATGATCATGGCTCTCCATAACTTTCTATCTTTTGTAACTCTCAGCAATATGTGTCTTTTATTATCTGTCTTATTTCTTGTCTTACCATCCATTTTCAGAGGCTCATTGGACAGGTTACTTGCTGTTTCCATCTGTCCCTCTTGACTTCACTAAATCTTATGAGTAACAAATTCTTTAAGCCATCTTTCCTCATTATCTATCCTAAATATATTGTCTCTTTCTGATTCAAAGTGAAAATGTCCTTTTTGTTCCAATTTTCCTAAAAACTTTTGAATTATTCCTATTCCTTAGCAATGTTTCTCTTTTTATTATCCCCTATACCACCTGTCTTATCTATTTTCACAAGTTTCTTAAATAATTTACTCACTGTTTCCTGCTGTCACTTTTGCCTTCAATATGTTCTTTTGAGTGTCAAATTTTCCAAGCCTTCTTTCTTCATAATATGTCTCAGAAATATCATCTATCTCTTTCTAATGCTAAGTAACAGTTATTTTTTTTTTATATTTCTTTAATTCTTCCTTTTCTCTATATATGCTAATACAATTCTAGGGTATTACATAAAAAAAAAACTGATACTTTAATTGACATCTTCCTTATTTCTAAATGTCCTGATATTAATAAAATATTCTTGTGATAGAAACAAATAATCTGAAGATTAAACTAGTGGCATAAAACTTCTCATAAAACTTTGTAATGTGCTATATCCTTTCAAGGCATGTATGATTATGGCACTCCACAATTTTCTATCCTTTCTTGTCCTTAGCAATGTTTGTTAGCAATGTTTCAAATATCCGTCATACTATCTACTGTATCCATTTTCAGAAGCTTGTTAAGTCAGTCAGTTAAGTGCCATACATGATACACGCTTGGGTGATCATGTCTCGAAAGAGACATGACTGACTGGGCAGAATATTATCCCGCAGTAGGTTGCCATTGCTTTCTGTGGTAGACTGGTTGACGACCAAGGCTATAGAACCCAATCTGTCCTGTTATTTAACCCATAACGGGAAGGAATAGACAGATTAATACCATTCTCAAGGGTATTTGCGCGTAAGTGAATGCAATGAATTCAGCTGGAATTTGAACTCGGCTCTCCAATTTCTCGTTCAGAGCCGATATCCAGTGCACCAACATGCACATAATTTCTGACTAAAATTCTGGGATGAGAAGTTAGGATTATTCATAGGGATCAATAACCATTGATTAAATCTTTAATTTGTGAATTTGGTGATATAGTAATTATGAGCTCAGTCCCTAGGTTGGGTACAGAGCAAGTAAAGGCTAAATAATACAGAATAAGAACTGTAGTACCAGTAAGGAAAGAATATATTTATTCTTGATTATTGGCATCAATTTTCGTTCTGTTATTACACGATGAGCACTGTTTTATTAACATCAGCACTCAATGTGCAATACTTTATATATATAGAAGTATGTAGGTTAATATCTATATTTTTTGTATATGGTAAGACATATGCATATTTTTGAATATATATAATTAATAGGTCTGTTTATACTACATTAAACACTATTTCATTATCACATGATTAATATTTTATACATGTGTGTATTCCCATATATATATTATTAAACCATATAACTAAAAATACAAGAAGTGTTGAAACAAAATAGCTACTTTTAAGGTGATATTACAATACACTTATGCTATACATTTAATATATATATATATTAGAGATGATTTTTTTAATTATATTGAAAAAATCTATCTGTTCAACTTTGCAATGAAATTTTAAATCAGTGTTGTATGTTGCATGAATTATATATATATATATATATATTTCAAATCAGTGTTGTATGTTGTATGAATTATATATATATATATATATATATATATATATATAATTCATGCAACATACAACACTGATTTAAAATTTCATTGCAAAGTTGAACAGATAGATTTTTTCAATATAATTAAAAAAATCATGTCTGAAAAAAAAAAAAAAAATATATATATATATATATATATGTGTGTGTGTGTGCGTGTTAAAAGTATAGTTTTAAAGTATGCTATATTTATGCGCTAGTGTTCTATATCAGGGATAGAGTGTATGTAAATATAAATTATAAAAGTGGATAGTGAGGCCAGTATCCAGTGGCAACAGTCTGTTCTAATGTTAAAGCACAATTGTCGAGGCATCTATACACACACACACACACGCACACACACACGCACACACACACACACAGTCTGTAGTTTTGTGTGTGTGTGTGTGTATATATATATATATATATAATATTTATAGAATATGTATTTATATATATATTTTTCTTGTCTGTCATATTCACAGAAACATGTTTGTAAGAAAGGTTGGTGCCAAAATATGCCTTATTATATATATATATATATAAATATATATATAGTCATCCGCAGACATATCTGTTTTACTGTATCACAGCTCATCAGTACAGTTAAACAGCCAATTGCTTTTTTACCCAGGATTGAAACCTGACTGAATTGGTGTCACTCGGCGATTCTACCTCTGAGCTACGAGCGCTCAGTAGAAGGAGGCAGATAAGCACACACACACACACACATACACACACACACACACACATATATATATATATATATATATATATATATATATATATATATATATATATATAATATATGTATATAAATACCGTATATACTCGCATATTATATGACTTTTAAATACTTAATTTTGAAGCTAATTTTATATTTCATGTATGATTCAACCTCATTAAAATTACATCTTCAAAAGTTGCATGATACATGAGTATATATGGTATATCAAGAGATAAACTGCATATCCAATAGAAACTACATGATCAAGTCACTGGAATAAAACAAATACCATAGACTTTGGTGAAAGAAAAATATTATTGAAAGATAAATTAAAAATATAAATTAAAAATATAAATTATAATAAAAATATAAATAATAAATAAATAATATATATAAATAAATAATATATATAAATAATAAATAAAATATAATAATAAAAATATAAATTAAAAATATAAATTAAAAATATAAATTATAATAAAAATATAAATAATAAATAAATAATATATATAAATAAATAATATATATAAATAATAAATAAAATATAATAATAAAAATATAAATTAAAAATATAAATTAAAAATATAAATTATAATAAAAATATAAATAATAAATAAATAATATATATAAATAAATAATATATATAAATAATAAATAAAATATAATAATAAAAATATAAATTAAAAATATAAATTAAAAATATAAATTATAATAAAAATACAAATAATAATTAAATAATATATATAAATAAATAATATATATAAATAATAAATAAAATATAATAATAAAAATATAAATTAAAAATATAAATTAAAAATATAAATTATAATAAAAATATAAATAATAAATAAATAATATATATAAATAAATAATATATATAAATAATAAATAAAATATAATAATAAAAATATAAATTAAAAATAATTAAAAATAATATTAAAAATATTATTGAAAGAAAAATTAGAATAGCAAATGATAAACTAAACAAACTTGACAAAGAATTCAACAAGTTAAAAAAACTAAAATACAAATCAAACTTGATAACCTGTAAAAAAACAATAATAGCTTCTACAAACATCAAACATAAACAACACACAACTTCAATAAAATTTCATTAAATCAAGGAACAAGCATACTAAATACATTTGAAAGTTAAAAAAAGCAAACAAATGGCTCTGTAACACAATCAGATGTGTGAAGATGTAATATTTTGAAATATTGCCATGATATATGAAGATGTAATATTTAAACAATGATGAAACTGACTTAACACAAAAAACTAAGTTAAATAATGGCATATTTTTTTTAAAATCATATCACCCCAAGCAAGGCGATAACGCCACTGATGCACAGGGGGCTACGTAAAGGTAAAAAGAATGGAAAAGAGAAAGCCGGAAACCACATCCTAAATAGGGAACAAGGGATGGGCCCCTTCACCTGTTCAATAGATGTGGGTGGAGTGTGAACCAGGCGATAGTTTAGTCTATCTACTCCAATTGAAAAAAAAAAAATAAAAGAGAGTGAAAAGATTGGAAAAGAGAAAACTGGAAACTGCATCCTAAACAGGAAACAAGGGATGAGCCTCTTCACCTGTTCAATAGATGTTGGTGGAGTATGAACCGGGTGATAGTTTAGTCTATCTACTCCAATTGAAAAAAACATAAATTAAAGAGAATGAAAAGATTGGAAAAGAGAAAACCGGAAACTGCATCCTAAACAGGAAACAAGGGATGAGTCTCTTCACCTCTTCAATAGATGTGAGTGGAGTGTGAACAGGGTGATAGTTTAGTCTATCTACTCCAATTGAAAAAAAAAATAAAAGAGAGTGAAAAGATTGGAAAAGAGAAAACCAGAAACCACATCCTAAACAGGAAACAAGGGATGAGCCTCTTCACCTGTTCAATAGATCTGGGTGGAGTGTGAACCAGGTGATAGTTTAGTCTATCTACTCCAATTGAAAAAAAAAATAAAAGAGAGTGAAAAGATTGGAAAAGAGAAAACCAGAAACCGCATCCTAAACAGGAAACAAGGGATGAGCCTCTTCACCTGTTCAATAGATCTGGGTGGAGTGTGAACCAGGTGATAGTTTAGTCTATCTATGTATAAGATAGATATTAGACAATTCGAAAAGAAAAATTCACATAATAACAACCCCTTGATTATTATGTGTCAGCGCAGTTGAGCGAGTTACCAACAAAACCCCATTTAACACTAAAGATCGACTTAAACAAGGATATCATCCAGAAGAATTGCAGGATATTTCAAAGTCATCTAGAGACGTGGTTGAAGCTAATAGCGATTTTATTGAATTAATTTACTCTTTACTATTTCAAGGTATTTTTTTTTATAATCGTCTCGCCGAACGCAAGGCATTTTACTGCCACTGTTATGCATTGGGTTACATAGGAGGAATGTTATGAAGAGTAAGAGGTTGCAAGTGATGTCAGGAAGAGAGTAGGAGAGGGAAGAGAGTACTGATGAGAGTGGGGTGGACCAGGAGGAATGTTATGAGGAGTGAGAGGTTGGAAGTGATGTCAGGAAGAGAGTAGGAGAGGGAAGAGAGTACTGATGAGAGTGGGGTGGATGTAGAAAAGCATGAGAGAGAGAGAGGATGTAAGTTAGTGAGACAGGAGATGACTGTTGACTTTACATTTAAATTCTTGGAGATTGTAACTGTCAGGAAAGCAAGTATGTGGAAGAGAATTCCACAGGCGGAAAGTGCGAGAAAAGAAGCTGCTGGAGTAGAATTTGCATTTACAGTTTATTGGTTTCACAGTAAAAGGGTGGGACCTAGTTGCTAATCTTGTGGCTCGGTGTAATTTTGGTAATAAAATGAGATGTCAGAATTATTTTTCATTTTTCAATCTAGACGACAATTTATTCATCGCACCCTGGACTTTATATGGCTATATTTTAATTTCATTTAATTAAATTTTTTTTTTTTTTTTGATAATTTCACCCCAAACAAGGCGGAACCACCACTAACGTGAAGTTGGTGAGAAAAAGCAAAAACAAAAACAAAAAAAAAACCAAAAAAAACAAAAAAACAAAAACAGGGGTATTGAAGAAAAGATCTAAGATAAGCGGGATCTAAGAAGAAAGAAGGCAATTGACATTGCATTTAAATTTTCGTTGCTATCGAGGAAGTAAGTAAACGGAAGGGAAGTTAAAGAAAAATGTACTCTGGTTACTAGTCTAGCAACAATGTCCCACTCGTTTACTGTGAATACAATCAAGTGTAATCACAACTTCTCTTCTTTCAGCTTCTTTCTTGCACCTTCTACCTGTAGAACTCCCTTCCATATATTTGCTTTCCTGACAGCTACAATCTCAAAGAACTCAAATGTAATGTCAACCGTCATATCTTATCTCCTTGACTTCCATCCATCTTTAGACCTTTACACTTTTCTCTAACGCAAATCTCTTCACACCAATGTGCCCGTCTATCTCTTACCCATTCTCTGACACCTACTGTGACCTGTTCTCCTCTCTCTTTACTCTCCTATTATGTAACCCCCTGCATATCAGTGACAGTACTAACTTGATTGGAGTGAGATGATTATAAAAAGCAAATATGAATGATAAGTTTTGATATTGAACAAATCATATTTAGCATTTTCATGAAAAACTATGTAAATGGTTTGAAATATAGAAAATTAACACACAAAAGAACAAAAACTACCAAAATTTATGCAAAATAAGTTTTAAATAAAAATAAAAATAGTGACACTTATCTCTCTCCCAAATTTATTGTTTTTTATTATAATTATTGTTGTTTAAAAGAAAGTTGATTTGCTTGTGGACTATATAATTAGGGCAACCAGTAGTGATAACACTAGTTTTAACAAAAAAAACTATAGACCCATGAACATAACACTAACAACATATATCACCAAAGTCAAATGCACCATAGTTACTAAAAGTGACTATCATAAAACATATATAAAACCAATCAATAAAAACAACTGCATCAGATTCATTATTTACAATAAAAAATTAAAAACTATCGACTTAGTTATTAAAAAATAACATAACCCAGACTTCTAGCTCCCTATATAAGACCAACATTGTTTTTTGACTCAGAGAATGTTTCTTTGTAATTAAAAAAACACAAAACTTATTACAGAGGATATAACCTCACTTTCATGGAGACACAACTTTTAGATTGCAGTGATATTAGACAACACATTAATAAAGAACATAAAGATCATAGTCAAATCAATTATCATTTAATAGCCTGCATCCTCAAATATATATATATATAAACAAATATAAACTGCGTCTACAGATTATATGCAAAACAGGTATTGTCAGATATTTTATGTAAAATTCATAGATATGTGTTATCCAATGAAATAATTTGTACTATTATGTATAGCGAGTAAGCATGAAAGCAATTAAGTCCCAATTTTCAATTTCAGATTGATATTTATATTTTTTCAGTAATTATAGCAATATGCAGTGTCAAGAGATTATTTGCAAGAACTAGAATTTAGTATTATGGCTCGTAAAAATGAACTAACAATGAATGAAAAGAACTATATAATCAAAGAAATTAGCAAAGGAAAGTCTTTGCTTCAATTTTCTAAGAATTTGAAAAGGGATCATCGATAATCAAGAAAATATATCAAATGGGAATTCAACCAAGGAAAAAAAGTCTCAGGCTGAATTCAGAAATTTAACAAAGCGAGATCTATCACATATCCAAAGAGAATTAATAAGAAACCCAAATGCATCAAGTGCGTTCATATTTGAGGCCACTGGAGCTTCTATGGTATTAAGGGAAACAAGATGTATAGCATTAAGGATGTTTGCTGATGTAAAAAAACAAATAAAAAACCCATTTTAACAAAAAAAATAAGGAAAGAATATTGCAGTGGGCAAAAAATACGTGAAAACTGATTTCAGTAAAGTGCTTTTTACAGACAAATCAAGGATCACCATTGATGGGCCTGATGGATTGGCTCAAGGATAAGTTTACAAGCCACATGACTCAAGAAAAATTTTTAAATGCCAACAAGGCAGTGGTGGGATCATGATATGGGCTGGCATTATTGGTAATGGGCTCGTGGGTCCATTTAAAGTGAAAGACAGGGTTAAAATGAATTCCAAAAGTTACTGTGATTTTCCAGAGTCATATTTCTTTGAATGGCTTGATAACCAGTCTTTAGCCAAATGTAGATCTATGATCTTTATGCAAGACAACACACTAAGTCATGCATCAGAGTTTACTAAATGCTGGTTGAAAGAAAAGGGATTTGTTAAAGATTCTCTTATGGACTGGCTTTCAAATAGCTGTGACATGAATCCCATTGAGAATCTGTGGAGTATCCTCAAGAGAGATATTTATTCTAATGGAAGGCAGTTCAACAGCAAGTGTGACCTCTGTGAGGCAGTTAAAGTGTTGCAAACAATTACCAACAGCTAAAATTGCAAATCTAACATCAGATGTTGAGAATAGGCTGCTAAGAGTTATTGAAAAGAAAGGAGCATTTGAGCAATAAATTTTAGAAGGTTCTTATTTTTTTAATATATCTTTTATTTTTAAAATAAAATTGATGAATTTGTTCTAAAATCTTTTCTTTTTATTTTTTTTATTAGTTTTCCAGAGTATAATAATATAAAAAGTATCAAAATAAATATTTGCAAATAAACTACTGACAGTCAAATTAGTCTGTTTTGTTAACTTAGTAAAATTTTTTCCAACAAAAAACAATAGTTTTCTCTATCACTATATATCTAAGTTCATAATATTGAGTAGAATCTAAACAACATCATAATAAGACTTTTAACGTTAAAGACGCAACTCTTTATACCAATTCATAACTGGCATATAATCTCTTGATACAGTTTATTAATAATAATATTATGAGTAATAGTTACTTATGGAAGTGTATTCCACAACTGCTTTATGATGGTGTTATAACACCAAAACTTTATAGCTATCAAATTGCAGTATGTCATTATAATAATAATAATAATTACCATATAAAAACACACACACACATATATATATATATGAGGTGTATTTAAGCAGCAAGAATTCATTCAAACAAGTTTTATTTGACAATACCAATAATGAATGTCGGTCCAATGTTTATTTAGTTTTTTTAACTTTTGACTTCGTTGTTTTAAGTCAGCATTAACTTTCAAAAGTTAATTCTGACATTAAACAATTAAATAAAAATAAAATGTCACACAGATAGACTTTGTTAGTAGTGTTTAATGAAACTTGTTTGAAAAAACATACATATATATATATATATATATATATATATATATATATATAGTAGGAACTGGTTCGTAAATTTCAATGCCTCTAAAACAAAGCTGCTATCAACTAACCACCACAGACAATCGCATCTACCTCCCATTCTCCCATTAGCATGGAACAGGCTTGCCTCCCAGAGAGTAAAACACTACACCTCTTTGGCCTTACACTCTTGGCGGACTTCAAATGGAATGACTATATCGAATCCATTGCCAAATCCGCCGCTATGAAAGTCAGTTCTCTGTGCAGGCCCGGAAGTTTTTCCCGCCTGCATCTATCCTGCACATATATAAATCTACCATCCACCCATGTATTGAGTACTTCTGCCACATCTGGTTGGGTGCCCCTGCTACTCTCCTTGGGCTTCCTGACAAAATACAATGGAGAATCTGTAACGTGATCGATACTGACTTGGCAGACCGGCTGCAACCACTCTCTTACCAGCGTGATGTGACTTCTTCTACAAATACTTTCATGGCTTCTGCTCCGATGAACTTAAATCATTGGTGCCGCCTAGGTATGAATTTACATGAGATACTAGATTTGCAACTAGGTCCCACCCTTTTACAGTAAAACAGATAAGATGTAACCATAATTTCTACTCCAACAGCTTCTTTCTTCACGGTTCCCGCCTGTGAAATTCCTTTCCATATGTCTGCTTTCCTGATGGCTACAATCTCCAGGAGTTTAAATGTAAGGTCAATAGACACCTCCTATCAAACTAACTTGCATCTACTCTCCCAACACTCTCACCATCTACCCAACCCTCATTCTTGCTATCCTTACCCGTCTATCATCCTCCTTCTGACTTTTCCTATATCTAACCATCCTTTCTCACCACTAACCATCCTTTCTCACCACTCTATGTAACCCCCTGCACAATAGTGGCAGTGAAATGCCTTGCTTGAGGTGAAACGATTATAAAAAAAATATATATATATATATACATATATATATATATATATATATATATATATAATTTTTTCTGTATTTTGTGTTTTTTGTTTTATAAAAGGAGAGTTCTTCAAAGCAGTCACATGATGTGTATGATGGACATTGTGTGAGCGTCTGCTTATTTTTTTTTAAACCTTTCAAAACTTCATTAGTGCAATAAAAAAAAACATTTATTAACTCATAACTTACAAGAATTTTTAAGAAATACTTTGGCTGAAAATAAAAAAAATAGTATTTAAATTACAATATCAAAGGCACCTCACTATATGAGAGGTACTATATACCAAACAATTTTTTCTACCATCAACCTTACACTATTGAACAGTGGAAATGGAGATTTGAAAGTTTTAAAAATAAAAAATGAAAAATAGACAGACACTCACACAATGTTTGCTTTGCACATCATGTGACAGCTTTAAAGAAGAAAAAACAAAAAACACTTACATTACAGTCAAACATGAGGTTATATATATATATATATGAAATGATTTGTTTGAACATTATTTTTGATCGATTCTCATATTTAAGTAGATATTCTGTTTATAATCAAGCAGTATTATATATTTCTTTCTACCAGCCTGATTATTTATGATAAATTTTTGTTACAAAATATATTACGAAATATGAGTATTGATAAAAAATAATGTTCAAACAAATCATTTAAAATTGTTGATTGTTTAAAGACCATTTCATTAATCTGCATTAATTTCTGTAATATATATATATATATATATATATATATATATACACGCATATATGCATGTGGAGAAGACAACAGGAATCTACTCCACTATATTTTTCAAGAATGCATGCTAATTTCCATATTATACAGAAAATGAGGTTAATGCAATATCATAACTAATATCGTGACAAATATTTTGCTACCTAAATATGCAATTATATATATATATATATATGAGGTGTATTTAAGCAGCAAGAATTCATTCAAACAAGTTTTATTTGACAATATCAATAAAGAATGTCGGTCCAATGTTTATTTAGTTTTCTAACTTTTGACTTAGTTGTTTTATGCAGCATTGTATGTTTCATTGAAAATGACAGACAACGTATTACCATTATATAAAAAACTTCATGATAATACCTTGTGTGACATTTGCAATAAAATTGTATAAAAGTGTGATTGTGGCCCAAATACACAATGTATATATATATACATTGCTCATTCAGTAATGAATTAGAGCACTCTAACTATTGGTGTATGATACATCATACGCTAAAAGTCTGCCTCCTGCCAAAAGCCCATAGCTCAGAAGTAGAATCACTGACAGACGCCAATTCGGTTAGGTTTCAGTTCTGGGTAAAAAGTAGTCGGATGTCTAATCGTACTGATGAGCTGTGATACAGCGAAACAGATCTGTCTGCAGATGGCTATACACACACACACACACACACACACACACACACACACACACATATATATATATATATATATATTTATATATATAAAGCAAATGTTATTAATGACAACTTACATTTTGTGTCAATTAATTTCACACACACACACACACACACACACACACACACACACACACACACACACATATATATATATATATATATATATATATATATAAAGCAAATGTTATTAATGACAACTTACAGTTTGTGTCAATTAATTTTATCTATTGACTTGTCCAAATTACGAATAATAGTTTTCTGATAAGGAAGAAATTTCTTCAAAGTTTCATGTCTGAAAAAATATGGTCCAACCTTACAACTTTTTAAGTCATCATCTAGTGTAGGTAAAGATGGAAGGTAAGTTTCATAAAACTGGTGAGCATAGTGAAGTGGGCAAAAATTGTTCTGATGTGTGTGATTTTTGTTTTTTGTATATACATTTCTGAATGCAGACTTTTAAATTGTAATTGTTTTTATTCATAAATGGTTGTTTTTGTTCTATGAGTATTTGATGATCATAAGTATGTTTTTACTGTTTGATTTTACTAGTATTTTGATATTGTTTGTGTGTAGCTATCTTATATTACTATGATACTTCTGCTGCTTAGGTGACATCAGGTGACACATTAATGCAGAATGCATTAATGTGTCATCAGGTGACATATTAATATGTGCCACCTGATGACATTCTGGTACAACTTATGATCCTTTTAGTAGTCTATGAAACTTGGGAATACATCATGAAACATTGGAATTGGAAATAATTTTTGTTTCTTTTCTGCTTATATTTTAAGAATTGAATCAAGGACAAGATTTACCCAAGTATCTTTACTTTGGTAAGTTGTGTCTTTCTGCTAGATAACCTTTACACATTTGAGAAAGTTATTAAAATAATCCTAAACATATCCAGTATCAAATATCTTTGACTCATTAGCATTGTAGGAGCACCACATGTACTGCAACAGTAGTAGAAGTGGTGTTTCTTTGGGCATGACAGCTTGATGGAGAACAATCCTCTCCAGTCTGGTTTGAATTCAGAGTTTTCCTTCTCCTAGACCGGTTGCCATCCAAAGCTATAGAAACCAGTTTGTCCTGCTATTTACACATAACTAAGGAGAGAAGAGACGGATTCATATCTTTTCCAAGATGTAAGTAAATGTAATGGATTTGACTGGAATTCGAAATCAGCTTTCTGATTCTTCAATCTGAGCCACTATCTATTACTCTACCATGTCTCCACAAACATATACTGGCAGCAAACAGCATGCATACAGACAGAAAATAAATTCTGTAAATATTAGGTTGTCCCAAAAGTTCGTAAACACTTGCGAAATGGGTCTATCTGGTTCAGCACAATTGAGACAAACGATGGGTTCAAAAACGGCAAAAAACACTGTTGGTTCCAAAACAAGATTGATTCAGCAAGAAAGTCATGTTGTGCGTTTGGTGGAACTTTGAAGGAATCGTGCATTTTGAGTTGGTTCCGAGTGGTTGTGCCATCAGGTTACTGTCAGCAACTTGAGCAGATCTACGAAAAGAGAATGGATGTGAATTAGTGTGTTAGGAGGTGTCTATTGACCTTACATTTAAACTCTTGGAGATTGTAGCTGTTGAGGAAGCAAGTATGTGGAAGGGAATTCCACAGGCAGGAAATGCAAGAAAAGAAGCTGTTGGAGTAGAAATTGCGGTTACATTTTGTCGGTTTCACTGTAAAAGGTTGGGACCTAGTTGTTAATCTAGTATCTTGTGTAAATTCATACCTAGAGGGCACCAGTGATCGAAGTTCATCGGAGCAGAAGCTGTGAAAGTATTCATAGAAGAGGCACAGATGAAGAAGTAACTTCAAGCAACAGATATGTTGTTCTAGAGAAGGATGCTGTGAATAACAAAGACTGAGCATGTGAGAAATGATAAAGTCTAAGAGAAAATAGAAATAAAAAGGAAACTTATACTTAACATCATGGATGTGTGTTGTGCTGCTATGGATATCAACTCAAAATGAGAAATTGAAGAGCCAGGTTCAAATTCCAGTTGAATTCATTGCATTCACTTAAGTGCAAATACCCTTGGAAAAGGTATTAGGCTCTTCTCCCTCCAGCTATGGGTTACATAGCAGGACAGATTGGGTTCTATAGTCTTGTGTGGCAACCATTCTACCAAGAAAGTGATGGCAACCTACTGCAGGAAAACCTTTTGCCCAGTCAGTCATGTCTCCAACATGTATCACCTATGGCACTTAATTGACTGATACATATCATCAGAAAGAGAGAGCTGAAATTTCTGGGGTGCATAATGAGGAAAGATGGCTTGGAAAATTTGATACTCACAGGAGAGATTGAAGGCAAGAGGAATAGAGGAAAACAATGCATGACCTGCTTAGAGAGTTTGAGTAAATGAATAGCTGAATGAAGTTTAGGAAAAATATCAAAAAGACCAAATTTATTAAGCCCTACAAAGTGAAGAGACCTGGCACACTGAAGAAGAAGTTGTTTTTTTTTATTTTTATCAAGTTGTTTTTATTTTCTAAAAAGGACATTAATTCTCAACTTAAGAAACCTTGAATGGATTCAAGAGGTAATTTCCAGAGAAAGAAGCTCTGCTACTTACATCATAGTGAGCAAAAAGTTGAGTTGGGCTGTCATTCTTGCTGACTTCATAAACTAAAGAATAACAATAGTTTTTTTTATTTTTTATATTCCTGCTGTAAGTGACAGCAATATATTGCATAAAGAACCACCAATCTGCATACTTTTCAATTACAGGATAAAAAAAGAGTGGTTCCCATGCAAAGTGGAAAGCAGTTCCAGACTTTTAATTTTTTATTTTGCAAAACCTCAATTAGAGAGTTCTATAAATGAAGCTACTCGACTACTATTTGGAGTTAATGGCTTCCTTTCATACCAGTAATCCTTTCACTAAAAAATAAAAATAAAAAAGTAGGTGAACCAATATATTTGCCTCAGTTTTGGTACAGAAGTCATTTGATTTTATTAATGGTGTGCAGAGTTGTATTTATTACAAGGCTTCTTACAAGGAGAAATGATTGAAAGATGATCTTTATTCATTTGTCACGCTATGAGAGTGTTAGGGTTAGGGTTAGGTTATTTTTGCGTAAAAAGCAGAAGGCCTATATTTCTGGACATTTCCTTGTGCTCATAAATCATTATTTCTTTTGGTTCCAATGCATTAAATAAATCAGTAATAAATGCAAACACAAGAATGTTTCGTAGTTAAGAATTTCCATTAAAGTTCTTTTAGATTTGCTTGAATGATTCTCTTGGCAGAGAGAATAATTTATATGTACATAAATATTTTAAATATGTACATAACTTAGAGAAAATAAATGCAAAATAAATATTTAGGAATTTGTTGATTTTCCTTATTGTAGAAAAAACATGATATCAAAAATTAACCTCCTGTCATCAACACAAGTTCTGCAAGAACAAATGAAGAAAATTAAGGCAACTAAAATTATATATTTTTTGTAGAAGGCCCAAGAGCCATTTAAGATAGAGGGTTATAGAGTAAAAGGAACTGTTTATAGGGAAATGCAGAGAAGATGACTATTAGCCATAGATGAACACATTCACTTGAGAGTCACTTTCACAAAACAGTGTTTTGTGGGAAGATATTAGTTAGAACTTATATCTAACTAATATCTACAATGTGTGTAGCAGGGTGGGTCTTAGCTCTGGAAGAATTAAGGAATATAGTTTTCCCAAACACTTTCCATGGAAATAGCAAAAGAGCAGTGTGAGACTTGTAGAGTGGAAAATAATTCATACCCACAATAAATAAGGTGGGTAAAATAATTCATCATGCTTTTGGAATCTATAATAACTGGAAAGTGAAGATTGGATATATGGAAAGCAGTGCTCCATTTATAACACTTTGAGATGCAAGTCAATGTCAAAAGGACAAAGATCTTCATCCAGTCAGACACCAGACAAACAACAAGACATCAGCATTAACATCAACTAGAGCCAGTAGAAGTCATCAATGAATTTCCCTACTTTGATAGCATAATCTCAAATAATGTCACTTCTGAAAGAGACCTTGACAGTAGAAACAATGCAGTTTATATTGTGTATACTCTCACATCAGGTCTTTGGCAATCATGGCCTCACCATAAAAAACAAAATCATTGTCCTCCAGAGCACAGTCATCTCCACTCTTCTGTATACTTGCAAGATCTAGACGTTATATCAATAGGACATAAAACATTTAAAGCATTTTCAGCAAACAGTGCTCCGAAGAATCCTTTACATCAGTTGGGAGAATTGCAACAACAAAATCCACTCTCAGACATCTCTCTCCAGCATCAAGCCTACTATCTTTCAATACTACTGGGTGGGTTACATATTTAGAATATGTCCTATTTAAATGTGTATCATCATGTTTGAAGAACTTGCCAGTATCAAAAAGCTTCACAGAGGCCCAAAATGACACTTCAAGAATCAGTTAAAGACATATCTGACACTGATTCTTGAAGTGTCATCAACCCTGAGGCCTGAGAATCCACTGCTAAAAATCAGCCTTCTTTGAATAGGACCATCTGAAGGGGAACTGAGACTTTCGCGTCCAACTGTCTACCTGAAGAGAATCAACAATGTACTGTCAAGAGGCCCTGGCTCACCCAGCCATGTCCACCACCCACACTTCTTTGTGACTCTTAAACCATCTCAACCACCACTACCACCACAAGAAGGGAGAAAGGAAATAAGGATAGAGGACGATGATCCTGATTCTTGGATGGATGCAAGCAAGAACCAATGGCTAACTCTATTTTAGGCATAATATGGCTTTTTGAAAGTAAAGGGTAGCAGAAAGAGTGAGATGCTTGCAGGGAAACAACCATTTTTTAAAGCATTTTTGGCAATAGTTTACTTGTATGAGTTCCACAAGGTCTGTATTGAGCCTAAATCCCAATAGCAGTTCAAGGCATTAAGGCCTCCCTGAGAGAATTTGGGGTCTGCTTAGTGATGATAGAACATTACTAATTTGGTTTTTGAGGCATCCCTCCAATGAGCCGTTATAGCTACAGCAGCAGAGACACTCATAGTGCATATTAGAGGCAAAAGGAATAAGTGAGTGACCTATTTAATGAGTTTGTGTAAATGAATGCCAGAAATGGAACTAGAGTAAAGTAAGAGAACATTGGTTAGGGTTACAATGAATAAGATATTGTAAAGAGCTGTGTAAATAGATGGCATAACAAGGACAGGGGGGATAGTAAGGGGACAAATATTACTTAAAGCTACAAATGGTAGAAGGTTGTGGAGAGCCATTATAAATAAATGGAAACACAGGAAAAGAAGGGATAGTAAGAAGACAAATATTGCTTAGAGCTGCAAATGGTAGAAGGTTGTGGAGAGCCATTATAAATGAATAGAAGAACAGGAACAGGAGGAACAGTAAGAGGACAAATATTGCTGAGATCGACAAAAGTTAGGAAGTTATGGAGAGCAATTACAAATGGATGGCAAAATAGCAACTGGAGTATAGTAAGAGAACATTGCTTCAAGCTACAAAGGATAGGATGCTGTCGAGAGCCGTGTAAATGAATAGCAGAACAGGGACAAGAAGAATAGTGAGAAGACAAATATTACTTAGAGCTATTAATTGTGTGAAGTTGTGGAGAGCCATTTTAAATGAATAGAAAAACAGAGATAGTAAAGGGACAAACATTGCTTAGAGTTACAAAAGCTTGGAAGTTGTACTATAAGCGTCTGCAAGTGTTCTTAGCTAGATTTTGTGTTGAGGTACCCCCAATAAATATCAAAAATCGATAATCGAAAAAATCGGGTTATAGAAGGAGTGGTCCAATTTTAATCAAATTTGATACACTCATAGACAAAGACATAAGAAAAGATATTCAGAAGTTTCAAGGTTGCAGTTCTTACAATAGTGCAGAAAATCGATAATATATATATATATATATAGTCGCCGACTGACACCATTTTGGTCGGGTTTCAATCCTGGTTAAAAAGGCAATCGGAGTCTAACCGTACTGATGAGCTGTGATATGACGAAACAGATCTGTCTGCGGATGACAATATATATATATAAAAGGCAAGATGTTTGTGTGTGTGTCTGTTTATCTGCCTCTATGTCTGTATTTTTTTCAGCCCTTTTATTTTAGTTTTTGCTTCGGGTTTGGCTCTAAGTAGGTATAATTGTAATTCTTAGTCTCAGCCATGATACCATTTACTCAGAGGACTTATTTAGCCTTCAAAATTCAGTTTACAATGAAAAAAACTTATTTGATATCGATACCAGGAAATCAAAATTTGACTTACATCCATTGATTTTTCTTTCAGTCTACGGTTTCACTTTAACTGGAAGCAACTATTGCTTTTTAGTCTTTCGTGCCAATGTCCAAATAGTCTGAGCTCCAGAACCATGGATTAGTTTTAAAGCTTTCATTACACCTGAGCAACGCCAGGCTATACTGCTAGTATGAAATATTTTTGTCATAAATTCTTAAGAACAAAGAAAATCTGTCTATTTAACCTCATTATGTTATGAAAATTCTAATCATCACTTTTTAAAACAATAATCATTGCTGAACAATAAAGACAGTTAAAATAATAGCAGTGTCATGGGAAAAGAACATTCTTTTGGCACTCTGTTTTTTTTGTTTTGTTTTTTTGCAGATGCAAAAGTCCAAGAGTTTCATTTTTTGCTTAACATTTGCTATTCTACTGCACCTGCAGATTTTAATGTCACATTTTCTGTTAATTAAACCCATCCTCAAAGAATGGATAGAAGTTAAAATTTCCAATAGAAAAATGTCAAGAAGAGAAGAAGTAGTAATAACTAGACTTCAAATAGGCCACACAGCTGTCACCCATTCACACCTACTAAAAGGTGAGGAGGCACCAATTTGCATTCCATGTCAGGAGCTCTACACAGTGAAACATATACTAACAAGCTGCATAGATCTTGAACAAATACGATTAAGACACTATCAAGAAAACAATCTGAAAGACGTCTTCAACAAAGTTGACCCAAATGACCTTTTAGAATTTCTCAAAGCAACAAAAATATAACAAAATATAGTTGCAAAAGAACATAACATATAACTATCACACATCAAATCACAACACTTCTACTTATATCTTGACAGAAAGAGACTCACAAAAGATCAACAAGCAGTAAACAAAAATCAAACAAATTCTTCATCATTAAATGACCCAAAAGGGTAGATATGCTGGTACAACAAACACCTAAACTAAACAAACTAAACTACACATTTTCTGTCTACTATTAAAATGCTTTTCTGATATTAAAATTCTTCTACTTGTTTCATTTTGATGATTCCATTGCATAGTTAGAATTCTTGACTGTTCCTCTTACTGTCATCCATACATTCTGCCTTCTTGCAATTGATAGTTAGTCCTTTCTTACCACTTTACTACATCTTTTAGGTTTTCCTGCAGTTTTTCCATTGTGTCTACTTCCAACACTGTCATCTGCACATCTTATGTTGTTATTTGCTCACCAATAATTCCTGGTAAGACTCCACCCACGTCTATTGAAAAGGTGAAGAGGCTCATCCCTCGTTCCCTGTTAAGGATGTGGTTTCCGGTTTTATCTTTTCTAATCTTTTCACACTTTTCTTTTTTTTTTTTTTTTTACAATTGGAGTAGATGGGCTAAACTATCGCCCGTTTCACACTCCACCCATGTCTATTGAATAGGTTAAGAGGCTCATCCCTTGTTCCCTGTTTAGGATGTGGTTTCTGGCTTTCTCTTTTCCAATCTTCTCACTTTGTTTTATTTTTTTTCAATTGGAGTAGATAGATCTATCTATCGCCCTGTTCACACTTCATCCACGTCTATTGAACAGGTTAAGAGGCTCATCCCTTGTTCCCTGTTTAGGATGTGGTTTCCGGTTTTCTCTTTTCCAATCTTCTCACTTTGTTTTATTTTTTTTCAATTGGAGTAGATAGATCTATCTATCGCCCTGTTCACACTTCATCCACGTCTATTGAACAGGTTAAGAGGCTCATCCCTTGTTCCCTGTTTAGGATGTGGTTTCCGGCTTTCTCTTTTCCAATCTTTTCACTATTATGTAGCCCCCTGCACATCAGTGGCATTACCGCCTTGCTCGGGGTGATATGATTACAAAAAAAATCTCAATAAATCCAATGAGAAGAGGCAGCTTTGTTATATTTTTGTGTACTCAATTCATTCTCTATGTGAGTGCGTTTACAAATCTTAAGAAGCCAGTATGATCAAAATCTCAACCTTCTTCTATCCATGCCTATTTCTTTGTTTCATTTTGCATTGTTGGTGCTTCACGGCTCTTGGTGTAAAAATAAAAGTCTTTATCAGATAAAATGGTTTTTATTTAATTTTTAATGCTAAGTGAGGAAATAATACAGATATTTTAAAACCTGACTTGGAATTTTTTTTTTACAACTTGCATTAAAACAATCAGATAATTTTATGAAGACAATCCCCTAATGAACAATTTTTGAGTTTAAAATAAATGTAGAGTATTTTTAAATTTAACCACAGTGATTTGCTTTGTGATGTGAATCCCTTCCCTCTAAATAGAACATTCTTTGTATTTTCCATTTAATGTTTGCCTCAGACATGAAGGGGAATTATTGCATTGAATCTGCTACTAGAGAAATTGGTTCAGTGTGTTTTTCTAGGCAATTTTTTTTTCCAGAATCTATCTTGCACCTTTTTAAATCTAACATTTATCCGTGCATTGAATATTGTTATCAAAACTGTTCTGGTGCTTCTGTTATGCATTTAGAGATTCTTGAAGAGAATTTAAAGGAGAATCTGCAATGTTATCAATCATGACCTTCCATCTTTGTTTCAGCCACTTTTTATTACTATTATTATTATAATGATGATGATAATAATACAATGATGGTGATGATGATGTACATATGAGTATGTATGCATGTTCATGCAATAATCATTGGTGTTATTAAGTGAATTGACAAGCAAGATTTTATCAAAAAATAAATATCTGTAGTATAAAATAAATGCTTTTTCCATTATTTTCCTATGATTTTCATCATATATTCACACACATACACACATATATATGAAAAGGGAGTTACTGAAAGGATTTATATATATATATATGTTTTAATCATTTCAATCCAAGCAAAGCATTACTGCCACTGGTGTGCAGGGAGCTACATAAAATGAGAGTGAAGAGAAAGAAGAACTGGTTACAGGGAGTGTCAAAGAATTGGCAAGAGAAGGATGAGAATACTGGTGTAAAGAGAGTTGTGTGAGAGTAGAGAGAAAAGAGAGAAGAATAAGACACATGGGATGTTGCCAAAAGAATAAGAGAAGTATGGAAGTCAAGGGAATAAGTGATGGCAACTGACATTGCATTTAAACTCTTGAAGATTTTATCTATCAGGGAAGAAAGTAGACAGAAGAAAGTTCCACAAACAGGAAGTACAAGAAAATAGCTGATAGAGTAGAAGTGGTGGTTGCATTTGGCTGTTTTTACTGTAAAAGGGTGGGACCTTGCTGGCAGTTTGGTTGCTTGTAGAGGGGGCACCAGAGAGCTAAGTTCATTTAAACAGAGGTCATGAAAATATTTGTAGAAGAGACAGAGGGAAGCCACATCCCATTGGTGAGAAAGTAGCTGGAGTTGAGCTGCCAGGTCGAAATTGATTACATTACATTGTTCTGTCAAGGACCTGAGATGAATAGCAGAGGTGTCCAACCAGATATGACAACATTATTCAGAACATGGGCAGATGATTGGTTTGTATATGTGCAAGATGGACTCAACACAGTGACACAACCTTTCTAGCAGTAGATTTAGCTATAAATTCAATGTAGTCATTCCACTTGAGGTCAGCTGAGAGGGTGAGGCCGAGGAGGCACTGTGTATTGCTTTCAGGGAGACTAACTTGATCCATGCTGATGGAATGCAGGAGGGATTGTCTATGGTGGTTGATGAATAGCAGTTTATTTTGAAAACATTAAAGTTCATGAGCCATTTCTTACTCCAGTCCACCACAGATTCAAGGTCTATCTCAAGATCAGCAGTGAGGTTACCTTTGTCTGCCTAGGCTGATTTCTTACTCAGGAGGAAGTAAATGGTGGAATTGTCACTGTAAATGCCTACTTTGGATTTGATCACATTTGGGAGATTGTTGATGAAGATCAGAAAGAGCACCAGACCTAGGATAGAGCTCAAGGGGACACTAGCATTCCTGTAATAGGACCTGAAGCCATGCCTGTTCAAGATTACCTTTATTATATTGTTTGATGGGAATGGTATTGGATCAAACCAAACAAGCACCCAATGATTTTTTTTTAATCATCTCACCCCAATCAAGGCATTCCACTGCCACTATTGTGCATGGGGCTACATAGGGGAAGGTAAAGAGAAGGAGTGGTTAGACATAGGGAATGTCAGGAGGAAGGTGACAGATGAGTAAGGATAGCGAGGATGAGGGTTGGGCAGATGGGAAGAGTGCTTGATAGAATGGGAGCAGGTTAGTGTGTGAGGAGGTGTCTATTGACCTTACATTTAAACTCCTGGAGATTGTCGCCGTCGGGGAAGCAATCATTTGGAAGAGAATTCCACAGTCGGGAAGTGCGAGGAAAGAAACTGTTGGAGTAGAAGTTACGGCTGCATTTTATCAGTTTCACTGTAAAAGGGTGGGATCTAGTTGCTAATCTAGTATCTTGTTCAAATTCGTATTTAGTGGGCACTAGTGATCTAAGTTCATTGAAGCAGAAGCCGTGAAAGTATTTATAGAAGCGACACAGGGAAGCCACGTCACGCTGGTGGGAGAGAGACTGCAGGCGGTCTGCCAAGTCGGTATCTATCACATTACAGACCCTCCTCTGAACCTTATCGAGAAGCCCGAGGAGAACAGCAGGGGCACCCGACCAGATATGGCAGCAGTATTCAATGCACGGGCGGATGGTAGATTTATAAATATGCAGGATAGATTTAGACGGTAAAAACTTCCGGGCCCTACACAGAGAACCGACTTTCATAGCAGCGGATTTAGCAATGGATTCGATATAGTCATTCCATTTGAGGTCAGTGTGAGACCAAGGAGGCATAGTGTTTTACTCTCTGGTAGGCAAGCCTGGTCCATGCTAATGGGAGGTAGGTGAGATTGTCGATGATGGTTAATTGAGAGTAGCTTCGTTTTAGAAGCATTAAAATTTACTAGCCATTTCTTACCCCAGTCCAATAGCTTGCATAGAAGGCCAGTGTGCCAGACCCTATCAAATGCTTTGGAGATATCCAGGGCAAAAGCTTGAGACCTGGCGAAGTGGAAGCCATACTGTCTGTCCAAGAAAAGTTTATGGGCAGTGAGATTTTGAAGGTATGATATACTCATGGGTTAAGATGGTCAATATCAGGAATAAAACATATTTAAATATAAATGTGGACATTAAAGACAACACACAGTGAAAAAAACATGTTTCATGTTTAAATGCAATCATCAGGCCATGATGAATGAGATTAAGTAAGAAAAAGATTATTCCCACTATATATATATATATATATATATATATATATAATGTTGTAGAGCAGCTCTTCAGCACTCTCAAAAATTAAATGGTCTGTAGATGAAATAGATTAATAGCAGTCAGGAATTTGAAGTGTAATTGATTATCATCAATATGTGCTCTCTGCATCTTTAATGACTTTATATTTAACAGCATATGTTTAGAAAATTACTTGCTGCTTCGATACACTATATATATATATATATATATAGTGATTGTAGTTTCAATGTCGAAACAAATGTACAAATTGTAGTGGATATATAATAAAATTTGTACATGTTCTAAAATATAATTTAGAATATATATATATATAATGTTTAATATGACAGACAAGGAAAATTTGATGAATATTTTATTATCTCAACAGACAACCATGAAAAAAATTAACAATACTCAAAAATGGCTAAAGTGGCTTGCGATGACAGATACTATGGACTACTTTTCACTTCAAATAAACAAATGTAAGACTATTAAAAAACTAAATAAAACTTCCTAAAATTTTCTTCGTCTCTAATATTCATTTTATTATATTTACAAAAAAGTTTGCTAACTGCAAATATACATTTACACGCACACACACACATATATATATATATATATATAGGAAAATCTACTAAAAAGTTATAAGTTAAAAATGTATTTTTTTTCGACAGTATTTATTTATTTCTATTATTATATATATATATATATATATATATATATATATATATATATATTTGATATTTCAGACCGGCATCGGCCTTTCATCAGAAACAAAATATATATATATATATATATATATATATATTTCAGTATCATATCTTCATTAAAACAGGTCAGAAACATCAGACACAAAATATATATATATATATCTTGTAACTAAGTTGTAGAACTCGTAGGGTTTTTAACCTATTGTTCATGCATTTACTTTTATAAAGAGTGCTCGATACAAACGTAGAGCATTATATTGTAATAGTTGTTACAATGGTTTATAAATTCATAGTATCACTACACAAAAATGTTTGTGTTTCAAAGCTGACCATGTGTTTTGGCTGCTTCTTCTTTGGGTGATCAAGATGGTTTATTTGTGGTGGATTTGTTGTTTTTTTGGGGTTTTTTTAGGTGAAAGTGTGGTTGGGTTGTAATTTGGATTCTGTTGACCTTATTAAGATCTTAGGGTTAGGTGTCTGAGGTGGGTGGCTAAGTTCAGGATCTTCTTCTTCTTCTATGTGCCCTGTCCCTTCAGGACGTAGGCGATCATGGTTCTCCATGTTTCCCTGTCCCTTGTAGCTCTTAGTATATTTGCTCCTGTTGATCCTGGCAACCCCCGTTCCGTCATCCACCTGATCAGACCCTGCAAATATGTTATCCGCTGCCTTCCTCTGTCTCTCCTTCCTTCTATCTGACCAGTCAGTATCAGGTTCTCCAGGCTCTCCTTCCTCATTGCGTGTCCCAGGAACTTCAGTTGTCTCGTCCTGATGCTCAGTATCAATTTCCTTTTTGTTGCCATTCTTTCCAACACCTCATCATTGCTTGCATGCTCAGTCCACGATATCCGTAGCATCCTTCTGTAGAACCACATTTCGGCCACTTCCAGTTTTGTCCTCATTTTCGATGATATTGTCCAGCATTCACTGCCATATTGAAGAACTGACATCACGTAGCATTCCAGCACTCATTTCTTTGTTTCTATTGAGATCTTCCTGTGTGTTAGTATTTTGCTCATCTTCTGGAATGCGTCCTTTGCCATGCCAATTTGCCTTCGGATCTCCGTGTCGCACTTTCTATCTCCTGTTAGGACACTTCCTAGGTACTTAAATTTTTGTACTTTCTTGATTCTGGTATCTCCCACCTGTATTTGGCATTTTGGGTTGTATCTTTTGCTGATGACCATGCACGCAGTTTTCTTAAAGTTTATTTGTAGTCCCTTTTTGTCGCTCTCCACTGATGTCGCCTATATTTAAGTGTCATATCTTCATTAAAATGGGTTTAGTTGAATAATCTGGACAAAGAATGTCTATTTCTTTTGATTATGATCATCAAATTTTTTTTTATCAACTTCTTAATGTTGATATTAAATTAATTAAGGATTATTTTTATTTTCTTTTATTTTCATTTTTATTTTCCCAATTGCTTTCAAACTCATCTGAGTTCATCTTCAGGGTTGTGTTGCTAAGACAAAAATTGCATCTAACTGATAGTTGTAATATTTTTGTAAACATACATGAACATATTCAATTACAATTATTTTAAAATTAACTGTTAAAGTTATAGTGTTTTACATGCTTTGATCTAAGGGCGGTAGCATAATTTGTATGATTATAATCTATTCAGTTTTGTTCAAAAGCACTTTTAAAAACATTGCTCTTGTAAACATTTTGAAACATTTTTGCTATACTCATAACGTAACTTATTTTGCATTATATATTTGCTCCTTATATAAAGGGCCTCGAGAATTTGAAGTTTTTGTTTTTTATTTTCAGGGTATAGTATATTAGTATTATCAACAGGTACTTTTTTATACTGTGAAGGTGGGCAGGTATGTGTCTTTAATTGTTGTGCCATAGAGTATGTATTTGACATATGTAATGCAAGCCACCTTGATAATGCTGCTGTTGTGATGCTAAAATATGTATTTACTTTCTTAAATTGATATACAATGTTGGTGTTTCGTAAAACATTATATATATGAGGAATTGCTGAAAAGTTTTAAGTGTAATCTCTTCCCCAAAATATGACCAAAGAAACAAACAAAAATTATTTTGAAAGGATTTTGTAGTTGAGCTAAGCATTTATTAGCATCTCGCTTATTTATACTTGTGCACAAATGCACGCATATATTAAAACATTATAAAAAATATATATTTGGATAGTTTATCTAACAGTACATTTCTTTATCTCTGTCATTTGCGAAATATTACATACTTATGTGCATAAAGTAAACATCTTCTTATATGTGTTGTGTCCCTTCAGGATGTAGGCGATCATAGCTTTCCACATTTTCCTATCCCTTGTAGCTATAAACAACTTTTCTATTGGTATTTCTCTTAAATCTTGCTCTGACATCCATTTGCTTAAGCCTATCAACTATGCCACATATTGTCTTCCCTTGTTTCTCTCTTTCCTCTCTATCCGTCCTATGAGTATCAGATACACCAAGCTCTAATTCCTCATTTTATGTCCCAGAAACTTCAGCTGATGTTAAGTATCAATTTCCTTTTTGTTTCCATCCTCTTCAAAACCTTTCCATTACTCACATGTTCTGTCCATGGTATCCTCAGCATCTTTCTGTAGAAACATTTTTTGGTTGTTGTGAGCCTTTCCGTCATCTTTGAGGACAAGTTAATTTCTTTTTCATCCAAAATCTATTCATGACTGTTTCTTAAATATTATCCTAATATTTTCTAATGCTCCTTTTAAAGGCTAGAAATGCTATTTTCTCTATTAAAAAAATTATCTCTGTTAATTAATTTTCTGGTAATAACTAGAATGCTTATTTTTTAGGATTTAACTAGATCAGAATATTTTTTCTGGTTTCTGTCATCTTATCTGTCAGTCAAACTGTGTTACACACTGATTTTTTCTAATCCAAAGATGTCAGCTTCCTCTTCTTTTTTTACTGAAAATGTCACATTGTTGCCAAGCAGTGCTCAGCATGAGAGAAAAGAAGTGATGAACAGAAACCTCTTGAAACTTACAAAGTCATTTGTGAAAAGGAATAGAATAGTTTATCTCATATACAATCCTAGAAAAAGAAACAATGGTAATAGCAATATTAGCTGTTACTTTATAAGGAAACATTTAGCATTTACTGGTTGAGCAGCTAGGACTGCTTTGGGTTGAAATTTATAAAATCTTTCTCTTAAAACAATTTTTCAGTTAAATAGCTTTCTAAAGTCTAGTAGCTGTTTCCATTATTGATGGAAGTTTGCTTCCTTACCTTTTATTTGAAGTAGTGTGGAATGTCAAGAGCTTGATTATGTCATTATTTTTTCTTCAAGTTATAAATGCTATCCATTTTAGAATGTTGCTGCTGTTGATAGTCCTAAAGTGATGTGGCTTTTATTATTTGAAAGAGTTCTTTCTGATTCGGAAGCACTAGCCTCCAAGGAACAAAGAAGGATGGTCTTTATCAAAACTCAAGCTCTATTCATTTTAAAACCATTTTTAATCATAGATCTTATAAAGAAATTGTATACATCTGACATTTTTGATATTCCTGAATGGATTTGGTTCTATGCATGGCACCCATTTGAAAGTTTTCATCCAATGAGGTTATTTAAGAAAATGATTCAAGTTTTTAGGTTAATGCTTTGGTTTTGTAGCAATTAGTGTGTTAGGAGAAAAATACCTCTCGTGCAGCTTATTCTATGTTTCATTTCTTTTTCCCCTATTCTAAATTGGTTATAACCGATGCATATGCTGAATTGTTTGAAATATTTTATGATGGATCCAGGGTAGATGCCATCACTGCTTTATTTCCAATTCCAGATCATAATTTAGACAACAACAAAAGAAAAACATTACTTCCAATACAGTTTTCATAAGATGATTTGTCTGTGATTCTATAGTGCTAGTCTACAATGGTCAGAGAAGTGTGATCTTTACCATGACTGTCAGGATTAATCACAGCCATTTTTAACCATCAAGTGTAATATATTTTTAAAAATATGCCATAAAAATTAGTAATTAGATTACTTGTGTTATGTCATCTTATGAATAATCAGGCCCTGTTCTTCATTTTCAGAAAGATCTGGCTCTTGTAAAGTTAGACAATAGCAGAAGAGAGATACTTGTTGGAGCACTACAGAGAACTAAGCATTTCTCCAGTATCTTTTGTGATGAATTGTAGGTATGTTCCACTTGCTGTGTGAGGAGTATATGTCCCAATAGGCACTCAAAGCATGAAGCCTGCCTAAGGGAACACCTGTTCATCAAAATTAATGAAAGTTCTGGCTCCGTTCGGCAATGGTGTAAAGTACTAGTTTGGTTTTTGAGGCATTGAATCTGACCAGCTAGTTTTTCCGCCACTGAATTTTTAAAGCAAAGTCAAAAAAGTGATCAGTTACCAAGTTCTAGTGTCAAGGATTTTGGAGATGCACTCATATATATATATATATATATATAAGAAAAATTAAGACAGACACATTATTTCATGGTGAATCAGAACTATAGGCCTATTTCAGGTGAACCATCATCAGCTTCTGTCTTTATTTTACAAAGGATTTTACACAAACTATGTAAAATCCTTTGTAAAATAAAGACAGAAGCTGGCAATGGTTTGCCTGAAATAGGCCTATACTTCCGATTCACCATGAAATAATGTGTCTGTCTTAATTTTTCTTATATTTGCTCTATATGTATTTATATGCATATATATTTAGAGCTCGCTTAGAGAGTTATCCTACCACTGTATGTACAGGATACTCCTTTGGATTTTTTTATACCCACACTGCATGCTGATATATATATATATATATATAATCATTTCACACCAAGCAAGGCAGAACTGTCACTGGCATGCAGGCAAGGGGTTACATAAGAGGTGAGTGATGAGAAAGAGGAACAAGTTACAGTGGTGTCAGAGAATAAGTAAGAGAAGGATGATAATACAGGTGTGACAATTGCCGCATGAGAGCAGAATGAAAAGAAAGAAGAACATGATGAAAGGTTGTCCGGAAAAGGATGTGAGTCAAGCAGATAAGAGATGGCAATTGACTTTGAATTGAATTCTTGGAGATTGTAGCTGTCAGGGAAGCAAGTATATATATATGTATGATTTATATATATAAAATATATATAAATATATATAAAATATATGTATATGTGTTTTATAGATATGATTTATGTATGAAATATACAAAACAAATATAAAAAACCAAAGAGAAAAAAGAACAAGAATTTGGAAGAAAACATACTCACCATAATATGATGGATAAAAAATAAGAGACACAACAAAGAAAGTTAACCGTTTATTGTTCCTCTATTTTTAGAGCTCATCAAAGGACAAAATGTAAATAGGCATCTCAGATCTCACATCTCAAAACCTTCTCTCTGACAAACAGTATGATTTCTACTTTGCCAGGTCTACTGCTGATGTGTTAATGACCATTACTGAATACATATACTAAGCTCTTGATTAGAACAGAAAAGCGTGAGCTGTTGCTCAGGATATCTCCAAATCATTTGACAAGGTTTGGGAAGCTGACCTTCTGTGCAAGTTCTAGACACATGGTATTTCTGGATGATTGTTTGATTTAATTCAATTGTTTCTAAAAAATTGTGAAATGAAGGTTGTTTTGAATGGGTAAGTTTCTCGATTCTTTTATATGAATATGGATGCCCCTCAAGGCTCTATCCTAGGTCCTATGATTTTTCTAATCTTCATTAATGAGCTTCCTGATGTAATCAGTTCTGAAGTAGGCATCTATGCAGATGATACCACCATTTACTTCTATCTCAATAAGAAATTTGCCAAGACTGAAAAAGTAAACCTGGCTGTTGCCCTTCAAATGGACCTTCAATCTGTAATTAAATGGGGTAAGAAATGGCTCGTTAAATTTAATGCCTCCAAAACAAAGCTGGTTTCTATTAACCACCACAGAGAAACTTTTCTGCTTACCATCAGAATGGATGACACTAGTCTCCTAGAGAGCCTTCTGTGCCTCACTTTCTCAAATGACTTCAAATAGAATGACTACATGAAACCTGTAGCTGCATCTATTGCTAGGAAGAATCCATTGTACTCATTTATAAATCTATTATTCATCCATGCATTGAATACTGTTGCCATATCTGGTCAGGTGCTCTTGTTATCTATCTTGAGGTTCTTGACAAAATTGAAAGAAGGATATACAATATAATCAATCCTAACTTGTGGCTTCCTTCTGTCTTTTTTGCTTCTTTCAAGTATTTTCATGGCAACTGCTCTGACAAACTTTTTCTTCTGGTTCGCAAACCACATATATTTACATGTACTACTACATTGGCATCTAGGTCCTACCCCTTTACAATCAAAATAGTTAAATGTAACCATTTCTTCTACTCTAATAGTTTCTTTTCTTGCACTTCTCCTTCATGGAACTCTCCATGCAGTCTAAATGCAATGTTAATTGCCATCTTCTATCTACTGGAACTCTAACCATCTCTTTTCTTTCTTTGACATTTCCTGTATCTTGTTTGTCTCTCAATGTAACCCTTTGCACACCAGTGGCAGTCTTGACTTGCTTGGAGGTGAAATGATTATAAAAAAATAAAAAAAAAAAAACAATGACTAAAGAAAGTGGGAAAGAAAAAATTCTACCGGAGGATCATAAGTATATGATACAGACAAATTACATTTAGATCCAGCAACCATTCCTTCTGATTACAAAAGGAAAACTACCTAGAATTGATATAAAGAGTTTCAAGTACTCTCAAATAACAATCCAAGAGTGCTCTGCAGATTAATGCAAAAAAATATCTGGTAAAAGACAAGGCAAAAGTTGGATTAATTATTAAGTTTTCTGCAATCACAGGTATATGCTTAGATTTACTAATATAAATGGTAAAACTTCCTAGTTATTAAAATAAATCTGTTGTATAAAATTAGACCAAAAGGACTGGTATATATGTAAGAAAAAATTAATAATTGTCTATTTAACTGTCTGGCTTATGGCCACATTACATTGAAATACAAGTTCTTGTACAATCACCGAAATTAAGCAGCATCATGCATGACCAGTACCTAGATGAGTGACCATTTGGGAATACCAGGTAATGTAAGCTTGGATGTGCTGGTAGTGTTATGGATAATAGCACAGAATTGTTAATTGGCAATTCTAATTGGGTTCACTACATTCTCTTACGGCCAAACACACCTTGGGAAAGGTATGGATCCACCTCTTTAGCTTTAAGTAACCTTTAGAGATTGTTATGTTGTTAAGTGAGTACAACTAACTAATAACATACTGTCCACCTAACCTAAATTGATTTTTAAATGTCATTTTCTTTCTGGATATAAGTAATCATGGCTCTCTACAAATTCCTTTTTCATTTAATGTTATGACTTCTTGGGAAAGATAGTAAAATGGTTTTCTATTGTCAACATAGTTTGGAATTCAGAGAAGTCTTTTTTCCTAGGTTGACAGTCACCCAAGGCTATATAGCTAAGTCTACCTTTCTATTTAACCCAGATCAGAGGAGAGTAGGAAAGAGAATGATTCATATCTTTTTCAAGAGTACTAGTGCAAAAGTGAATGCAACAGACTAGGCTAGAGTTTGAACTTGACTTGTCATTTCTAATGCCTCTGCCATGAATTATTATGCTATCTGTATATCCAAAGATTGATAGTTAGATGTATGGTTTCCCTTTTTTTATTGTCTTTAGTGAAGAAGCCATTTCTTATGAAGGCAATGAAACTAAGCAAAGAATGAATATGAATAACTTAACAACATGCATCATTTTATTCATAGATTGTAGTAAAGAGTCTCGAAAGCCTGCAGTGAAAAATGTTTTGCAGAGAAAATATGGCTGCTTGTACAAACCTCTTGGCAATTACTTTATTTTATTTTTTTTTTTGTCACAAACACACCAAACCTGATGGTGCATTACACACTTTCCTGCATGATAAAAATGGACTTAAAAAAAATGTGGTAATGTGTAATGGTAATAGCAGCTGTCTCCTTGTAGGTAGACATTCGACATTTTTTATCAGTGTAGTGGATGTTTGGTTATCTATGTGGTTAAATAATTGTTATCTTTTATTAGAAATTACTAGCACATTCAGAATTCAACCTACAAACATTTATAATTTGTACACTGACAAAACAAAAGAAAGCCAACAAAACTCTGTAAGGCATCAAACGATAACATTTATATAATAATACACGCAATAATTGTAGTGGTGATCAGCCTACGAAAAGAAGTTGCAAAATTATTTGTTTATGAAAATTAAGGTTGAATATCTTTCACAATAAATCTCCCTTTTAGTGTGGTTTGTTTTGGGAACAGTTTGAATGATGCAGAAGTTATTTAATTTGTTAAAATAAATAAATTTTCCATTGATATTATGTGGTGAATGTCAATTGAAATGAGTGTGTGAGTAAGAATTGAACAAGCAATATATGTGAAGACTAAGAGAGTGAGTGAGTTAGTTGAACGAATAATATATGTTAAGTATATTACTTAATAAGCATTCAGTCTAGAGTGACAGAGTCTTCTGCTGTGAGTTGTTCAAAAGGAGATTTCTCACTTGAGGATTCAGGTTCATGTCATATGGCATATGAAATGGGTGATTGTTCTTCTGTCTATAACATGGCATTTTGCATAAATGTCTGCTTTCTGTCCAAATCTAGTTTCTTGCTGGGTTTCCTTCTTAAATACTGGCAAAAGTGGATCACAAACACATGTAATTTTTGGTGGAATTAAGCATGTTCTGTGACATTTCCACATTAATAGATCAATCAGCATTGGTTATTCTTAAAATTAGCTGCCTGACCCTTCTGGTGTTTAGTTTGCACAAATCTTTTAATATCATTACGTTTGATTAAAAAATTGTTGCAGGAACTTTTTTCTTCACTTACATGTTATGTGAGGAGTAAATTGTTGCATCTGCTTTTTTAATAAAACTTTGCTAGGTAGATTCCCCAATACTCCCCCAGAAGTTCCTAAACCAGTATTGTTGTCAGTTGAAATTTTAAAAAATCTTTCTCTTAAAATATTTTTTCAAGAATATAGGTTTCTCAATTCCGGTAACTGTTATTGCTTTTTCCAGTATTGATGGTGGTTTCCTTCTTAACCTTCTGTCAGAAGTGGTGTGGAATATCAACATCTAGATTATATCATTATTTTCTCTTCAAATTACATGTGATATCCATTTTAGTTTTTTCTGCTGTTGGTAGTGATAAAGTGATGTGCTTTCCTTTATTTGGCAAAATTCTTTGTGATTCTGTAGTGCCAGTCCAGGAAAATTGGAAGTGAGAGTTTATTTCAAAAAATTAATTCCAGAAATAAAAATACTCCTTATTTTGAGATTTAAGTTCAAAGAAAAGATGATAACAGAAGGCTGAATAATTGTAAGATTTTCTTAGTTACACAAATGTATGCAAAAAAGTTCATGTTGGAAAAAGAAAAGTTAGAAATTCTTATAGATTTTTTTATTTATTAAAATATAACTATACTAGCAGTATAGCCCAGCGTTGCTTGGGTGTAATGAAAGCTTTAAAACTAATCCATGATCCTGGAGCTCAGACTCTTTGGACGTTGGCATGAAAGATTAAAAAGCAATAGTTGCTTCCAATTAAAGCAAAACTGTAGACTGAAAGAAAAATCAATGGATGTAAGTCAAATTTTGATTTCCTGGTATTGATATCAAATAAGTTTTTTTTCATCGTAAACTGAATTTTGAAGGCTAAATAAGTCCTCTAAGTAAATGGTATCATGGCTGAGACTAAGAATTACAATTATACCTACTTAAAGCCAAACCCGAAGCAAAAACTAAAATAAAAGGGCTGAAAAAAATACAGACATAGAGGCAGATAAACAGACACACACACAAACAACTTGCCTTTTATACATATATATAATTGATTTTCTGCACTATTCTAAGAAGTGCAACCTTGAAACTTCTGAATATCGTTTTTTATGTCTTTGTCTATGAGTGTATCAAATTTGTTTAAAAACGGACCACTCCTTCGATAACCCAATTTTTTCGATTATCGATTTTCAATATTTATCAAAGGTACCTTGACACAAAACCTAGCTAAGAACACTTGCAAACACTTATAGTACAACTGTGTAAATTTTCAAGAAAATCAGTTCAGCTGTTTCGGAGTCTATAGGTAATGAACACACACACGCACACACACACACACACACACACACACACAGACAAAGTTCCATTTATAAATAAATTTAGATACAGAGCATGTGACATGTGCATTGTTTGTTTTAGATTTTGTTGACTGCACAATATAGTAAGGTCTGTTAGGCACTATCTGTGAAAAAAAGAGTACCATGATGCAACTCACTCCATCAGAAGTTTGAAAATTGCATGCTGTACTGCTTGGCATTTGCACCGGAAGCTCCAATTCAAACATTTCAGAAGGTTTGGGCATCAATCTGAGGACCCTACAGAGGATTCAGAAAGATTAGGATGAGTTTAATGGTCATTTTGAAGGTACAGCAGATTGGAAAATTCATTCTGATAAGAAAAGAACTCAGCAGCCTATATACATCAAGTGCCTTAAGTAGGTAGTGCTACCCTGGGTCAAGAGGGTGGCTGCTAGAAGACTTTAATTCTGGCAACAGGACTGTGCACCATGCCACACAAGCAGAACACAGTCATGGATGTAAAACAATTTCTTCAAACACATCATCCCTTATATCTGGTCACTTCACTCCCCAGACGGCAAGACCCTTGATTATTACATGTGGGACACAGCTGAGTGAGAGATCAACTCCTTGTAATACTAATGATTAACTGAAGCAAGGATTATGGCAGCATTTACTAACTTAAATAAGGAGACCATCCAGAAGAGTAGCAGGAAGGTTGGGTCACTCTGTTGCACCAGAAAACTTTACCTGGCAGAATCTATCTTGCACATTTATAAATCTTCTATTTGTCATTGCATCGAATACTGTTGCCATGTCTGGTTAGGTGTACTTGCTATTCATCTTGAGGTTCTCGACAAAATCCAAAGAAGGATCTGCAATGTAATCAATCCTGACTTGGCATCTCAACTTCAGTCACTTTCTCATTGATGGGATGTGGCTTCCCTCTGTCTTTTCTACAAATATTTTCATAGCAACTACTCTGAAACGGTTTTTTGCCTGATGCCTCAACCACATGAATTTAAGTGTGCTACTAGATTAGCATTTATGTCCCACCATTTTTCCCTTGAAATAGTTAAATGTAACTGCTCTTCTACTCTAACAGTTTATTTTCTCACACTTCCAGCCTGTGGAACATCCTTCTGTTTACTTGCTTCCTTGAGAGCTACAATCTTCAAAAATTTAGATGCAACATTAATTGCCATCTTCTATCTTGAATCCTGTTCATCTTTTATCCTTTCTTCATGACTTCTTGTTCCCAATCTTTTCTCTCACTGTAACCCCTTGTGGTGTTTTCACCTTGTCTGGGGTGATATGATTTAGATAGATAGATAGATAGATAGATAGATAGATAGATAGATATAAACAGACTGAACTAGATAGACAGATAGATATTAACCCTCTAGGGCCATTCGTATCACATTTGATACAGTATTTCCCTATAAGGAAACATTTGGTATTTCCCTATAAGGAAACATTTGGTATTCATTGACTGAGCAGTCAGTACTGCTTTCATTTGAAATTTATAAAATATTTCTCTTAAAAAACTTTTCAAGAAAATATTTCTTTCAAGGCTTGTTTTCATACTGTATCAAATATGATACGAATGGCCCTAGAGGGTTAACAGACTGAACTAGATAGATAGATAGATAGATAGATAGATAGATAGATAGATATAAACAGACTGAACTAGATAGACAGATAGATATTAACCTTCTAGGGCCATTCGTATCACATTTGATACAGTATTTCCCTATAAGGAAACATTTGGTATTTCCCTATAAGGAAACATTTGGTATTCATTGACTGAGCAGTCAGTACTGCTTTCATTTGAAATTTATAAAATATTTCTCTTAAAAAACTTTTCAAGAAAATATTTCTTTCAAGGCTTGTTTTCATACTGTATCAAATATGATACGAATGGCCCTAGAGGGTTAACAGACTGAACTAGATAGATAGATAGATAGATAGATAGATAGATAGATAGATAGATAGATATAAACAGACTGAACTAGATAGACAGATAGATATTAACCCTCTAGGGCCATTCGTATCACATTTGATACAGTATTTCCCTATAAGGAAACATTTGGTATTTCCCTATAAGGAAACATTTGGTATTCATTGACTGAGCAGTCAGTACTGCTTTCATTTGAAATTTATAAAATATTTCTCTTAAAAAAATTTCAAGAAAATATTTCTTTCAAGGCTTGTTTTCATACTGTATCAAATATGATACGAATGGCCCTAGAGGGTTAACAGACTGAACTAGATAGATAGATAGATAGATAGATAGATAGATAGATAGATAGATAGATATAAACAGACTGAACTAGATAGACAGATAGATATTAACCCTCTAGGGCCATTCGTATCACATTTGATACAGTATTTCCCTATAAGGAAACATTTGGTATTTCCCTATAAGGAAACATTTGGTATTCATTGACTGAGCAGTCAGTACTGCTTTCATTTGAAATTTATAAAATATTTCTCTTAAAAAACTAGGGCCATTCGTATCACATTTGATACAGTATTTCCCTATAAGGAAACATTTGGTATTTCCCTATAAGGAAACATTTGGTATTCATTGACTGAGCAGTCAGTACTGCTTTCATTTGAAATTTATAAAATATTTCTCTTAAAAAACTTTTCAAGAAAATATTTCTTTCAAGGCTTGTTTTCATACTGTATCAAATATGATACGAATGGCCCTAGAGGGTTAACAGTCTGAACTAGATAGATAGATAGATAGATAGATAGATAGATAGATAGATAGATAGAAACAGACTGTACTAGATAGACAGATAGATATTAACCCTCTAGGGCCATTCGTATCACATTTGATACAGTATTTCCCTATAAGGAAACATTTGGTATTTCCCTATAAGGAAACATTTGGTATTCATTGACTGAGCAGTCAGTACTGCTTTCATTTGAAATTTACAAAATATTTCTCTTAAAAAACTTTTCAGGAAAATATTTCTTTCAAGGCTTGTTTTCATACTGTATCAAATATGATACGAATGGCCCTAGAGGGTTAACAGACTGAACTAGATAGATAGATAGATAGATAGATAGATAGATAGATAGATAGATAGATAGCCATATTTTATCAGTAACATCTACCTTGATTCCTGTTCACTGACAATCCTTTCCAATTTTCTGCATACAGGTCAAGTGCATAATGGCTACATTTTTTTTAAGCAAATTGAGATAAGAAAATAACAAAAATTGGTGTTCATTCATTTCATTTCATTTTCCCTCCTGCTACAAAGAGTTACTTTGTTAGTGTAGAAAATGATTAAAACGATGCAGGGGTGTGGTAAAATAGCAATAAAATCAATAGATAACAATGAGAAAATCCAAAGTTTGCCTGTGTATAACTGGTTAAGTTGCAATTAGAATTGAAATACCACTGTGATTGCTATTTCTTTTTCTTTTTCAGTTCTAAAAATAGATCACAGAACACAGGATGGTTTCACCTCCTCTGCATACAGAAATGAACTTCTTTTTCTATGTGCCCTGTCCCTTCAGGACATAGGTGGTCATGATTCTCCACGTCTCCCTATCCCTGGTGGCTCTTAGTATGTTTGCTCCTGTTACACCTCACAACCCCTGTTCCGTCATCCACCTGATCAGGCCCTGCAAATATGTTATCCGCTGCCTTCTTCTATCTCTTTTTCCTTCTATCTGGCCTGTCAGTATCAGGTTCTCCAAGCTCTCCTTCCTTATTGCATGTCCCAGGAACTTCAGTTGTCTCTTCCTGATGCTCAGTATTAATTTCCTTTTGTTGCCATTCTTTCCAACACCTCATCATTGCTTGGATGCTCAGTCCATGATATCTGCAGCATCCTTCTGTAGAACCATATTTCCGCTGCTTCAAGTTTTATCCTCATTTTAGATGATATTGTCCAGCATTCACTGTCGTATTGAAGAACTGACATCACATTTTCTTTGTTTCTAGTGAAATTTTCCTGTGTACTTTACTAAAATGAGGAATGAAGTGGTGTGGCTGTAGCAGTGTAGCTGTGGCAGCTGTAGGATATTGACAGGACTACAGAATATCCTAATGTTCAAACTTCAAGAGTCACTCAAGGTAAGGGTTACTGTAAAAATGATTCTAAGTAATGAGACGTGTGATATGAATGAAAGAGTAGGTGGAGAGAACTGAAGAGTATGATAATAAGGAGAATGGATAATGTTTAACCCTTGATTTTCAGAAATTATAGTGCTAAGGGAAGAATCTCTGTAAGATCCTGTATAAGATGCTTGTTCTTGAACAAGAGCTGAGTGGAAATTTCTTCTCTTACAAAATACGGAGAAAATGTGGGTAATTCAACATTGCATAAGTCACCGTCAGTTTCTCTGCATTACAAATGCAATACAAGACATGGAGGAAATTAAAAGAATGATAACCATGTGAAAAAGCGAGACATGGCATGAAGTCTTATTCAACTTCAAGACTGATAGTACTCAACTCATTACAAATGCAATACAAGACATGGAGGAAATTAAAAGAATGATAACCATGTGAAAAAGCGAGACATGGCATGAAGTCTTATTCCACTTCAAGACTGATAGTACTCAACTCATTACAAATGCAATACAAGACATGGAGGAAATTAAAAGAATGATAACCATGTGAAAAAGCGAGACATGGCATGAAGTCTTATTCCATAAAGGACTGATAGTATAAACAACACAAATGCAATACAAGACATGGAGGAAATTAAAAGAATGATAACCATGTGAAAAGCGAGACATGGCATGAAGTCTTATTCCACTTCCAAGGCTGATAGTGCTCAACTCATTACAAATGCAATACAAGACATGGAAATTCTAAAAGAATGATAACCATGTGGCTTGAACATGGCATGAAGTCTTATTCCACTTCAAAGACTGATAGTACTCAATGGTACAAATACAATACAAGACATGGAGGAAATTAAAAGATGATAACCATGTGAAAAAGCGAGACATGGCATGAAGTCTTATTCCACTTCAAGACTGATAGTACTCAACACATTACAAATGCAATACAAGACATGGAGGAAATTAAAAGAATAACCATGTGAAAAGTGAGACATGGCATGAAGTCTTATTCCACTTCAAGACTGATAGTACTCAACTCATTACAAATGCAATACAAGACATGGAGGAAATTAAAAAGAATGATAACCATGTGAAAAAGCGAGACATGGCATGAAGTCTTATTCCACTTCAAGACTGATAGTACTCAACACATTACAAATGCAATACAAGACATGGAGGAAATTAAAAGAATAATAACCATGTGAAAAAGTGAGACATGGCATGATCTTATTCCACTTCAAGACTGATAGTACTCAACTCATTACAAATGCAATACAAGACATGGAGGAAATTAAAAGAATGATAACCATGTGAAAAAGTGAGACATGGCATGAAGTCTTATTCCACTTCAAGACTGATAGTACTCAACTCATTACAAATGCAATACAAGACATGGAGAAATTAAAAGAATGATAACCATGTGAAAAAGCGAGACATGGCATGAAGTCTTATTCCACTTCAAGACTGATAGTACTCAACTCATTACAAATGCAATACAAGACATGGGAGGAAATTAAAAGAATGATAACCATGTGAAAAAGCGGAACATGGCATGTGATCTTATTCCACTTCAAGACTGATAGTACTCAACACATTACAAATGCAATACAAGACATGGAGGAAATTAAAAGAATAACCATGTGAAAAAGTGAGACATGGCATGAAGTCTTATTCCACTTCAAGACTGATAGTACTCAACTCATTACAAATGCAATACAAGACATGGAGGAAATTAAAGAATGATAGCCATGTGAAAAAGTGAGACATGGCATGAAGTCTTATTCACTTCAAGACTGATAGTACTCTAGCTCATTACAAATGCAATACAAGACATGGAGGAAATTAAAAGAATGATAACCATGTGAAAAAGCGAGACATGGCATGAAGTCTTGTTCCACTTCAAGACTGATAGTACTCAACTCATTACAAATGCAATACAAGACATGGAGGAAATTAAAAGAATGATAACCATGTGAAAAAGCGAGACATGGCATGAAGTCTTGTTTACATTTCATTCCACTTCAAGACTGATAGTACTCAACTCATTACAAATGCAATACAAGACATGGAGGAAATTAAAAGAATGATAACCATATGAAAAAGCGAGACATGGCATGAAGTCTTATTCCACTTCAAGACTGATAGTACTCAACTCATTACAAATGCAATACAAGACATGGAGGAAATTAAAAGAATGATAACCATGTGAAAAAGCGAGACATGGCATGAAGTCTTATTCCACTTCAAGACTGATAGTACTCAATAAATTACAAATGCAATACAAGACATGGAGGAAATTAAAAGAATGATAACCATGTGAAAAAGCGAGACTTGGCATAGTGTTATTCCACTTCAAGACTGATAGTACTCAACTCATTACAAATGCAATACAAGACATGGAGGAAATTAAAAGAATAATAACCATGTGAAAAAGTGAGACATGGCACATGAAGTCTTATTCCACTTCAAGACTGATAGTACTCAACTCATTGGAAATGCAATACAAGACATGGAGGAAATTAAAAGAATGATAACCATGTGAAAAAGTGAGACATGGCATGAAGTCTTATTCCACTTCCAAGACTGATAGTACTCAACTCATTACAAATGCAATACAAGACATGGAGGAAATTAAAAGAATGATAACCATGTGAAAAAGCGAGATATGGCATGAAGTCTTATTCCACTTCAAGACTGATAGTACTCAACTCATTACAAATGCAATACAAGACATGGAGGAAATTAAAAGAATGATAACCATGTGAAAAGTGAGACATGGCATGATGCTTATTCCACTTCAAGACTGATAGTACTCAACTCATTACAAATGCAATACAAGACATGGAGGAAATTAAAAGAATGATAACCATGTGAAAAAGCGAGACATGGCATGAAGTCTTATTCCACTTCCAAGACTGATAGTACTCAACTCATTACAAATGCAATACAAGACATGGAGGAAATTAAAAGAATGATAACCATGTGAAAAAGCGAGACATGGCATGAAGTCTTATTCCACTTCAAGACTGATAGTACTCAACTCATTACAAATGCAATACAAGACATGGAGGAAATTGAAAAAGAATGATAACCATGTGAAAAAACGGGTATAAACGCAAAGTCTTGTTCCACTTCAAGACTGATAGTACTCAACTCATTACAAATGCAATACAAGACATGGAGGAAATTAAAAGAATGATAACCATGTGAAAAAACGAGACATGTGAAGTCTTATTCCACTTCAAGACTGATAGTACTCAACTCATTACAAATGCAATACAAGACATGGAGGAAATTAAAAGAATGATAACCATGTGAAAAAGCGAGACATGGCATGAGTATTCCACTTCAAGACTGATAGTACTCAACTCATTACAAATGCAATACAGAACATGGAGGGAAATTAAAAGAATGATAACCATGTGAAAAAGCGAGACATGGCATGAAGTCTTATTCCACTTCAAGACTGATGGTACTCAACTCATTACAAATGCAATACAAGACATGGAGAAATTAAAAGAATAATAACCATGTGAAAAAGCGGGCCTTAAGCATGAAGTCTTATTCCACTTCAAGACTGATAGTACTCAACTCATTACAAATGCAATACAAGACATGGAGGAAATTAAAAGAATAATAACCATGTGAAAAAGTGAGACATGGCATGAAGTCTTATTCCACTTCAAGACTGATAGTACTCAACTCATTACAAATGCAATACAAGGCATGGAGAAATTAAAAAAAGAATGATAACCATGTGAAAAAGCGAGACATGGCATGAAGTCTTATTCCACTTCAAGACTGATAGTACTCAACTCATTACAAATGCAATACAAGACATGGAGAAGTGAAATTAATGTATGTGAAAAAGCGAGACATGGCATGAAGTCTTATTCCACTTCCAAGACTGATAGTACTCAACTCATTACAAATGCAATACAAGACATGGAGGAAATTAAAAGAATGATAACCATGTGAAAAAGCGAGACATGGCATGAAGTCTTAGTCCACTTCAAGACTGATAGTACTCAACTCATTACAAATGCAATACAAGACATGGAGGAAATTAAAAGAATGATAACCATGTGAAAAAGTGAGACATGGCATGAAGTCTTATTCCACTTCAAGACTGATAGTACTCAACTCATTACAAATGCAATACAAGACATGGGAGGAAATTAAAAGAATGATAACCATGTGAAAAAGCGAGACATGGCATGAAGTCTTATTCCACTTCCAAGACTGATAGTACTCAACTCATTACAAATGCAATACAAGACATGGAGGAAATTAAAAGAATGATAACCATGTGAAAAAAGCGAGACATGGCATGAAGTCTTATTCCACTTCAAGACTGATAGTACTCCAACTCATTACAAATGCAATACAAGACATGGAGGAAATTAAAAGAATGATAACCATGAAAAGCGAGACATGGCATGAAGTCTTATTCCACTTCAAGACTGATAGTACTCAACTCATTACAAATGCAATACAAGACAACCAGGAGGAAATTAAAAAGAATGATAACCATGTGAAAAAGCGAGACATGGCATGAAGTCTTATTCACTTCAAGACTGATAGTACTCAACTCATTACAAATGCAATACAAGACATGGAGGAAATTAAAAGAATGATAACCATGTGAAAAAGCCGAGACATGGCATGAAGTCTTATTCCACTTCAAGACTGATAGTACTCAATACATTACAAATGCAATACAAGACATGGAGGAAATTAAAAGAATAATAACCATGTGAAAAAGTGAGACATGGCATGAAGTCTTATTCCACTTCCAAGACTGATAATTATAAACTCATTACAAATGCAATACAAGACATGGAAATTAAAAGAATGATAACCATGTGAAAAAGTGAGACATGGCATGAAGTCTTATTCCACTTCAAGACTGATAGTACTCAACTCATTACAAATGCAATACAAGACATGGAGGAAATTAAAAGAATGATAACCATGAAAAAAGCGAGATATGGCATGAAGTCTTATTCCACTTCAAGACTGATAGTACTCAACTCATTACAAATGCCAATACAAGACATGGAGGAAATTAAAAGAATGATAACCATGTGAAAAAGTGAGACATGGCAGTCTTATTCCACTTTAGGACAGTGTTAATAACAAAACAAATGCAATGTGGTTGTGATAAAGACAGTGTTTCAACTGCTGGCGGTGTGTGGAATAATATTCACTGAATGACAGTAATAATAATTACAAATGGCCAAGAACATGGAGGAAGATCTGCAGTGGTCATGAAAATGAAATAATGAAATCATATGCAGCAAGGATGATGAAATGCTCAACTATTCAATATATGCAGGCATGGAAATTGGAAGGACATTATGTGTGAACGTACATGAGAACCATTAAAACCAAACAAATGGTATCACTCATTCTAGACTGAAATACAGACAGGAAATTAAAAGACAGTAATATATGAAAAAGGACATGATCATAAATACATGCTGGAACATGAATGATATCATCATTCAAATGATACAAAACATGGGAGAAATTAAAATGATAACCATATGAAAAAGACATGGCAATCTTCATTCATGTAAATTCATACAAATGAGCACTCAATACTTACAAGTATGCAAGGACATGGAGAAATTAAAAGAATGATAACCATGTGAAAAAGAAAGCGAGACTGCTGCTTGTGAAGTCTTATTCCACTTCAAGACTGATAGTACTCAACTCATTACAAATGCAATACAAGACATGGAGGAAATTAAAATAATAACCATGTGAAAAAAGCTGAAACATGACATGATCATAGTATACATGGAACAAATAAGTATCAATAAATACAGTGTTGAATGGAAATTAAAAGAATAGCCATGAAAAGTGGTGCTGGGCATGGTCATATTCCAACTGGGAGGCTGATGGTATAATATTTACTGATGTAATACAGACATGGAGGAAATTAAAAGATGATAATATGTGTGTTTTGGGCATGGCAAATGTGGTTCCCTGAATGAGTGATGCTAATGTTTAAATAAATACAGACATGGAAATAAAAAATGATAATGTGAAAAAAAATTTTTAAAACATGAAATGTTGCTTCAAGGCTATTAGTATAAATATTCCTAAATGCATTGGATTTTGTGGAGAGTAAAAGATGATATGTGTATGAACATGGCATGGGGTACTTATTCACTTCAAGACTGTTGATAGTACTCAACTCATTACAAATGCAATACAAGACATGGAGGAAATTAAAAGAATGATAACCATGTGAAAAAGTGAGACATGGCATGAAGTCTTATTCCACTTCAAGACTGATAGTACTCAACTCATTACAAATGCAATACAAGACATGGAGGAAATTAAAAGAATGATAACCATGTTGAAAAGCAGAGACATGGCATGAAATCCTTATTCCACTTCAAGACTGATAGTACTCAACTCATTACAAATGCAATACAAGACATGGAGGAAATTAAAAGAATGATAACCATGTGAAAAAGCGAGACATGGCATGAAGTCTTATTCCACTTCAAGACTGATAGTACTCAACTCATTACAAATGCAATACAAGACATGGAGGAAATTAAAGAATGATAACCATGTGAAAAAGCGAGAAGACATGGCATGAAGTCTTATTCCACTTCCAAGACTGATAGTACTCAACTCATTACAAATGCAATACAAGACATGGAGGAAATTAAAAGAATGATAACCATGTGAAAAAGCGGGGAACATAGCATGGAGAACATTCCACTTCAAGACTGATAGTACTCAACTCATTACAAATGCAATACAAGACATGGAGGAAATTAAAAGAATGATAACCATGTGAAAAAGCGAGACATGGCATGAAGTCTTATTCCTCTTCAAGACAATCAGTACTCAACTCATGCAAATGCAATACAAGACATGGAGGAAATTAAAAAGAATGATAACCATGTGAAAAAGCGAACATGGCATGAAGTCTTATTCCACTTCAAGACTGATAGTACTCAACTCATGCAAATGCAATACAAGACATGGAGGAAATTAAAAGAATGATAACCATGTGAAAAGTGAGACATGGCATGAAGTCTTATTCCACTTCAAGACTGATAGTACTCAACTCATTACAAATGCAATACAAGACATGGAGGAAATTAAAAGAATGATAACCATGTGAAAAAGCGAACATGGCATGAAGTCTTATTCCACTTCAAGACTGATAGTACTCAACTCATTACAAATGCAATACAAGACATGGAGGAAATTAAAAGAATAAATAACCATGTGAAAAAAGCGAGGCAACTGGCATGAGTGTTATTCCACTCAAGACTGATAGTACTCAACTCATTACAAATGCAATACAAGACATGGAGGAAATTAAAAGAATGATAACCATGTGAAAAATGAAGACATGGCATGAAGTCTTATTCCACTTCCAAGACTGATAGTACTCAACTCATTACAAATGCAATACAAGACATGGAGGAAATTAAAAGAATGATAACCATGTGAAAAAGAGACATGACAAAGTCTTATTCCACTTCAAGACTGATAGTACTCAACTCATTACAAATGCAATACAAGACATGGAGGAAATTAAAAGAATGATAACCATGTGAAAAGCGAGACATAATAGAGTCTTATTCACTTCAAGACTGATAGTACTCAACTCATTACAAATGCAATACAAGACATGGAGGAAATTAAAAGAATGATAACCATGTGAAAAAGCGAGACATGGCATGAAGTCTTATTCCACTTCAAGACTGATATTACTCAACTCATTACAAATGCAATACAAGACATGGAGGAAATTAAAAGAATGATAACCATGTGAAAAGCGAGAACATGGCATGAAGTCTTATTCCACTTCAAGACTGATAGTACTCAGCTCATTACAAATGCAATACAAGACATGGAGGAAATTAAAAGAATGATAACCATGTGAAAAAGCGAGACATGGCATGAAGTCTTATTCCACTTCAAGACTGATAGTACTCAACTCATTACAAATGCAATACAAGACATGGAGGAAATTAAAGAATGTGTATGAAAAAGAGACATGATCTGTTCACTTCAATGATAAAACTCAACTCATTACAAATGCAATACAAGACATGGAGGAAATTAAAGGCCATTATACATGTGAAAAGTGAGACATGGCATGAAGTCATCCCTTGAATACAATCAATTACTCAACTCATTACAAATACAATACAAGACATGGAGGAAATTAAAAGAATGATAACCACATATTGAAAAAGCGAGAACATGGCATGATATTCCACTTCAAGACTGATAGTACTCAACTCATTACAAATGCAATACAAGACATGGAGGAAATTAAAAGAATGATAACCATGAAAAAAGCAGGATATGGCATGAAGTCTTATTCCACTTCAAGACTGATAGTACTCAACTCATTACAAATGCAATACAAGACATGGAGGAAATTAAAAGAATGATATACATGTGAAAAACGAACATGGCATGAAAAGTCTTATTCCCTTCACAGACTGGAAGTAGTACTCAACTCATTACAAATGCAATACAGACATGGAGGAAATTAAAAGAATGATAACCATGTGAAAAGCGAGACATGGCATAAGTCTTATTCCACTTCAAGACTGATAGTACTCAACTCATTACAAATGCAATACAAGACATGGAGAAATTAAAAGAATGATAACCATGTGAAAAAGCGAACATGGCATGAAGTCTTATTCCACTTCAGACTAGTACTCAATATTACAAATGCAATACAAGACATGGAGGAAATTAAAAGAATGATAACCATGTAGAAAAAGCGAGACATGGCATGAAGTCTTATTCCACTTCAAGACTGATGACACTACAAACTCAATACAAGTAATACAAGACATGGAAATTAAAAGAATGATAACCATGTGAAAAAGCGAGACATGGCATGAAGTCTTGTTCCTTCAAGACTGATAGTACTCAACTCATTACAAATGCAATACAAGACATGGAAATTAAAAGAATGATAACCATATGTGAACATGGCATGAAGTCTTATTCCACTTCAAGACTGATAGTACTCAACTCATTACAAATGCAATACAAGACATGGAGGAAATTAAAAAGAATGATAACCATGTAGAAAAGCAGGAACATGGCATGAAGTCTTATTCCACTTCAAGACTGATAGTACTCAACTCATTACAAATGCAATACAAGACATGGAGGAAATTAAAAGAATGATAACCATGTGAAAAAAGCGAGACATGGCATGAAGTCTTAATGCACTAGAGACTGATAGTACTCAACTCATTGCCTGATACAATACTAAAGACAATTAAAAGAATGATAACCATGTGAAAAAGCGAGACATGGCATGAAGTCTTATTCCACTTCATAGATGATAGTACTCAATATTACAAATGCAATACAAGACATGGAGGAAATTAAAAGAATGATAACCATATTGAAAAGCGAGACATGGCATGAAGTCTTATTCCACTTCAAGACTGATAGTACTCAACTCATTACAAATGCAATACAAGACATGGAGGAAATTAAAAGAATGATAACCATGTGAAAAAAGCGAGACATAGCAAGTCTTATTCCACTTCAAGACTGATATTACTCAACTCATTACAAATGCAATACAAGACATGGAGGAAATTAAAAGAATGATAACCATGTGAGAAAAAGCGAGACATGGCATGAAGTCTTATTCCACTTCAAGACTGATAGTACTCAACTCATTACAAATGCAATACAAGACATGGAGGAAAATTAAAGAATGATAACAGCATGTGAAAAGCGAACATGGCATGAAGTCTTATTCCACTTCAAGACTGATGGTACTCAACTCATTATAGTACAAGACATGGAGGAAATTAAAAGAATGATAACCATGTGAAAAAGCGGAACATGGCATGAAGTCTTGTACTTCAAGACTAATCGTACTCAACTCAATGCAAATGCAATACAAGACATGGAGGAAATTAAAAAGGAATGATAACCATGTGAAAAGCGAAGACATGGCATGAAGTCTTATTTGCCAAGACTGATAGTACTCAGCTCATTACAAATGCAATACAAGACATGGAGGAAATTAAAAGAATGATAACCATGTGAAAAGTGGGCATGAAGTCTTAATTACTTCAAGACTGATGTAATCTCAACTGTTACAAATGCAATACAAGACATGGAGGAAATTAAAAGAATGATAACCATGTGAAAAAGCGAGACATGGCATGAAGTCTTATTCACTTCAAGACTGATAGTACTCAACTCATTACAAATGCAATACAAGACATGGAGGAAATTAAAAGAATGATAACCATGTGAAAAAGCGAGCATGAAGTCATATTCCTTCCAAGACTGATAGTACTCAACTCATTACAAATGCAATACAAGGCAATTAAAAAGACAGTAGCCATGTGAAAAAGTGAGACATGGCATGAAGTCACTATTCCACTTCAAGACTGATAGTACTTTCAACTCATTACAAATGCAATACAAGACATGGAGGAAATTAAAAGAATGATACTTTTCTGAAAAAAGCGAAATGGCATGAAATTATTCCCTTCAAGACTGATAGTACTCAACTCATTACAAATGCAATACCACAAGACATGGAGGAAATTAAAAGAATGATAACCATGTGAAAAAGCGGAACATGGCATGAAGTCTTATTCCACTTCCAAGACTGATAGTACTCAACTCATTACAAATGCAATACAAGACATGGAGGAAATTAAAAGAATGATAACCATGTGAGAAAAGCGAGACATGGCATGGAAGTCTTATTCCACTTCAAGACTGATAGTACTCAACTCATTACAAATGTATACAAGACATGGAGGAAATTAAAAGAATGATAACCATGTGAAAAAGCGAGACATGGCATGAAGTCTTATTCCACTTCAAGACTGATAGTACTCAACTCATTACAAATGCAATACAAGACATGGAGAATGAGAATGATAACCATGTGAAAAAGCGAGACATGGCAGTGTATTCCACTTCAAGACTGATAGTACTCAACTCATTACAAATGCAATACAAGACATGGAAATTAAAAGAATGATAACCATGTGAAAAGTGAGACATGGCATGAAGTCTTATTCCACTTCAAGACTGATAGTACTCAACTCATTACAAATGCAATACAAGACATGGAGGAAATTAAAAGAATGATAACCATGTGAAAAAGCGAACATGGCATGAAGTCTTATTCCACTTCAAGACTAGTGTTATACAACTCATTACAAATGCAATACAAGACATGGAGGAAATTAAAAGAATGATAACCATGTGAAAAAGCGAGACATGGCATGAAGTCTTATTCCACTTCAAGACTGATAGTACTCAACTCATTACAAATGCAATACAAGACATGGAGGAAATTAAAAGAATGATAACCATGTGAAAAAGCGGAACATGGCATGAAGTGCTTATTCCACTTCAAGACTGATAGTACTCAATATTACAAATGCAATACAAGACATGGAGGAAATTAAAAGAATAATAACCATGTGAAAAAGCGAGACATGGCATGAAGTCTTATTCCACTTCAAGACTGATAGTACTCAACTCATTATTCAATGCACTGAACAGTGTACCTTACATTCCATAAGGTTTTATAATTATTGATCAACAAGAGTAATATTATTATTGGTAGGAAGGCATCACTTATTGCACCATACCTGGTCAGAAGTACACTGAGAAAAACTGTAGCAACTCCTTCAAGTTCTTGTAGAAAGCCAAGTTTAATAAATAAAATACAATAAATATATTTCTTAAATCCCGTGAAAATTATCACCCATGTATTATCTTAACACTTCATTAACATTAAAACCAGCATTCTTTAGGACAGGTCAATCAGATAACTTTATTTCTGAAATGACATACTTGGATGCACAAAACAAAAAAATAAAAACCCTGTACCAAAGCAAAAGACAATCCTACTCACACTTACCACTTACCAACCTCAATATAAACACAAACTTTGAGGTTGGTTCTCTCTATCTTTTGACAGCGAAGTCTACAGTCACATGATGTTAAAACACCAGATTTCATACAATCACTGAGGTTAAGCAATATTGAGCCTGGTCAGTACCTAGATGGGTGACTACTTAGGAATAACAGGGGCTGTAAACTTGGATGTGCAGCTGGTGTAATGGATAATGGTTTGATTTTGTTAATTAGAGAGCCGAGTTCCAATTTCATTTGGGTTTGTTATATTTACTTATGTGCGACTACTCTTAGGAAATACCTTTCCAAAGAGTAGTTGTATCCACCTCTTCTCCCTGCAACTATAGGTTAATTAGTAAGACTTGTATCACTAAACCCCTTATTATCTCCCAAAAATGGTTAGAATCTAAAAATATTTTATGGCTTCAAATAACCTCCAAAATGTTGATAAGCCATAGAAAAAGAATCAATCAATCAAAGTAGTCACCAAAGAACATGTAGAATCACTTCTACATGCACGTAGAAGTGATTCTACAAACTAATCCACATGATGCCATGTGGCAAAGAAAGAGGGGTCTTTTTTTAACTCTCTGTTCTAATGTACTGCAAGCAATCTAGCCTGCTACACAAGAAGGATGCAATTTGTATTCATAAAAAAGAAAATAAACCTTCTCAAATAGTCTTCACTCAGAGTTTGCTCAGCGTTCACTCATTTTGTAGGTAATAACCAAAATTTTGAGCCAACTTCCACAAGGTTATTAGTGGTTAACTGTATCAAAAGTTTTTCTAGGATTATCTTAAAACTTCCAGAAATATATTAGTGGCATGTAAAAGTTGCAGATATCCAAGGATGTGGCTTTTCACTGAATTTACTTAATCAGTACTAAAAAACAATTCTGAGAGAACTAGAAGTATTGCCAGATTCGTCATTGGCAGTCACAACCGTAACAATGTATGTTATGTTCCGGATATTAACGAAGATTAACAAAACTGATTATAAAGTTATAAAACTGGTTATGAAACTGGTTATTAAGTTAATTTGACTTTGTTTAGACTGATCATCATTCGTGGTTGAGAGGTCTAAGACCCACAAGATTAATTGGTGGTTTCCCTATGTGGATAGAGATTGCAGGTTTGAATTCTTTTGAATGACACACATTTTCGTAACAAAAATTTGTCATAAATAATCAGGCCAGTAGAAATAAATAATACTGTTTGATTATAAACAGAATACCTACTTAAATACAAGTATCGATCAAAAATAATGTTCAAACAAATCATTTCAAACTGTCGGTTGTTTATAACCAGTTTCGTTAATCTTTGTTAATTTTCGTAACATGTTTAAATTTGTTAACATTATGATACATTTCAGAGCAGATATGGTTATTATAATGAATTGAAAATTGTGTTATAGGCTTAATTTGACTTCGTTTAGAGTGATCATCATTCGTGGTTGAGAGGTCTAAGACCCACAAGATCAATTGGTGGTTTCCCTATGTGGATAGAGATTGCAGGTTTGAATTCTTTTGAATGACACACATTTTCGTAACAAAAATTTATCGTAAATAATCATGCTGGTAGAAATAAATATATAATACTGTTTGATTATAAACAGAATATCTACTTAAATATGAGTATCAATCAAAAATAACATTCAAACAAACCATTTCAATGTATGATATGCAGATGACTCAGTAATAAAAGCAAACATAAAAAGTAAAATACAGGACTTCCTACAGAAGGTACCAAGGAAAAGCAGGAAGAAAGGACTAAACATTAACTACAAGAAAACTGAATGCATGGTCATCAGCAAAAAGAGAAGCCTAAAATGCCAACTACTGATCAGGGATATAATTAACCTGACAGAGGCAGGAAAGTGTAACAGTGAGTTCTGAAAATTCATTGGCATGGCCAAGGATGCATTTCAAAAGCTAAGCAGAGTATTGAGAGACGGGAAAGTTTTGCTAGAAACAAAGAAAACAGTACTGGACTGTTATGTGATATCTGTCCTCCTACAATAGCAGCAAATGTTGGAGAATCTCCTCAGAGATGAAGGAAAGACTTGCAACCACATAAATGTGGTTCTACAGAAGGATGCTGAGGATACTATGGACCAAATATGTGAGCAACGACATGATTTCTGAGGGGATGCAAATGAAAAGGAAGCATATACTTAATATCAGGAAGAGACAGCTGAATTGTCTTGGACATGTAATGAGGAAGGAAGGCTTGGAGAATCTAATACACCCCTGATGGATAGAGGGAATGAGAGATTGGGAAAAGCAATGTGAAACATACTTGATGGGTTTGAGCAAGTGGATAACAAAGCAGGGTTTAGGAGAGATACCAAGAGAAAAAGTGTTAAGAGCAACAAGGGATAAGGGGTGTAGAGGTCCATGAATGGCTATGTCCAAAAAAGACACAACACATGAAAGAAGAAAGAAGTGACTGAAAAGAATAGTAACTAAGTTATAAAGTGGAATATTTCATTAAATCCTATACCAATTCAACACTGACACTACTCAAACCATCTGTCAATGCATTGTACACTATTCCATGGGGTTTCATAGCTGTTAAAACAAGTGTAACAATATTCACATCCTTCACTTCCCCTGAGACAGGGAACATTGTCTTTGAATCACGGAAAGCTGGTGACATATTCCCTGGTCAGACAACTCATGTTTTCAGCTTTCTGAGGGTGATGACATGTATGACTGGCCTCTCGTATCCAAAGATGCTAGCTGATCCCCATTGCAGATGTCTGCTCAGGTATGTTTGTGTTTTATTTGTTCTGAGAGAGAGTGCATTATCTAGTATGAACAACAGTCTGAACAAGGCCAGGATGCTCAAACCCTCTGTCACAATGACTTGTGACTTCATGCTAGCGCAACCATTGATGGCTCCCAAAGGGTTCCAGCTACCCAGTTTCATTCACAATGCTTAGGTCAACTTGTGGTATGGTTTTCAGGTGCTTACCAAAGATGCCACACATTGGGATCATCTCCTCCAAACTGATAACATCAAGATGTCGCCTTTCTGATGAATCCATTATAGTTAGATTTGAACTCAGGCCTCATGGTCAGAAAGCAAACTTTTAACCACTTGGCCACATACCCATATCATGTGTCAATCAATAGGTCTACTATGTTATGCATGATACCAAACCCATTCAGAAATATCTAAACCATCACCTGTTTATAACCACTTTCTAAGATCAATGATTAAAAATGACTTTGAGTGTATGAAGCCTCTGGGTCGCTGTATCTTTCTTTGTGCATTGTAGACAGTTGCTACAGAATCACAAAAAACTTTACCAAATAACAGAAACCACATCACCTGAGGGTTTCCAACTGCAGCAAGAACTAAAATGACTATCATATAAAACTTGAAAAGAAAATAATGACAAAATCAAGATGTTGACATTCTGCACTACTTCAAATAAAAGGTTAGGAAGGAAACCTCCATCAATATTGGGAAAAGTGATAACAGCTACTGGACTAAAAAAAAAACTATTTTATTTAAATTTACACTAATAGAAAGATTTTATAAAATTCGACTGACAGCACTATTGGCTCTATGATCAACGAATGTCTTCTTATAAGAAAGCAACTAATATTACTTTTACCAATTAGGCAATAGAGAAGTTATTCTACAAAAGATGCTGGGCGTGTCATAGATGAGACATATCAGCAATAAGGAAGTTTTAAGGATAATGGATGCAAAACACTCTTATGTACTATTGAGCTTAACACATGTTCTTATCTGATCACTGAAGTTAAGCAACATCAAGCCTGGCCAGAACCTAGATAGATGACTGCTTGAGAATTCCAGGTGCTGTATGCTTGCATGTATGGGTGGTATAAAGGATAATGGGTAATTATATTTTAATTCTAAACTTTTCTCTCTTTCTCTCTGTCTGTCTCTATCTCTCTCTCAAATAGAATAAGTAACTTGCTACTTTATGCCCTCAACCTAACAACTATGCTTCTAATACTAGCTCAAATGGGAGTAGAGGATGCACATGAACCTCTGAGCAAAATTTGTTACCCGCACTTTTGTCCAGTGGGTCTTTTAGTACTTATGTATGTGAGTAAGCTTGTCTTAGTACCCATGGTATCTGGCAGGTGCAATGTTTCAAACTCAAGGAGGCGTTCTGTTGACCTGACCTCTAAGCAGATAGGACACATACACTCAGAGTAACTTGCCTGAATCTATCCTGAGTTATTTGTTTTATCATTAAGAGTTCTGGAGTTAAACATTTTCTGAGTTTTGACATTATCTGCCTCCTAGTCCGGAATCTGAACCTTGAAATAACTTCAAAGGTAGCCATCCCACCACCACCCCCATTGGCATGTCTGATCATTTCCTAATCAGTGTCCAGAATGACTTCAAACCAATAATATCCCCAGATATACCATTCAATACAAAAGTTTTTTGCTATGAGAAGGCAGACTGGAACAGTTTTCAGTCCTATATGATAGAAGCACCCCTCCCAACCTTTTTCAGTCATGCTAGATTTTAAAACTGCTGCCCTTATCTCTAGATAGATTCTTTCTGGAATGGTGTGTTTTATAACCTCAAAAAAATTTAATCAAAGACCTAACTGTCAGCCCTGGCTTATTCCTGAATATGCTGCAGCCAAAGCTCACCAGAACAACTACTTCAAAATCTATCACAAGGAATGGTGTGGTCTGGCCCTTAACATTCTCAGAACTACACACAGTTGCTGTAAGAGAGTTCTAGAAAACAGAAACTGCAACTACATGTGAGCTGTTCAGACCAAGGTTGAAAAGAAACAAACTGGATCTTGTGAATTCTGGAAAATCCTTAACCAAATTATGAGCAGAAGCAAAGTGGCCATGCCCACTATAATAAATGGCCTGAAGTTCATATCCTCTTCAACAGACAAGGTAAAGCTCTTTGTCTCAATATTTGTCTCAAACTCAATGTTAGATGACAAAGGCCACCCCCTCCCCAACTTTCCACATCTTACTGAACACAGTCTCAGTCATATACTCATTTCAGTAAAAAAAATCATTAGACTTATCAAAAGCCTTTACCCCAAAAAAGCCACCAACCCAGACAAAATATCAGTAATTATCCTTAAGAATATCAACTCAGAATTATCTCTGAATCTAGCAAAATTATTTAACTGCTGCTTAAAGGGAAATGTTTCTCAAACCTGTGAAAAGTGGCAAGCATATATCTGGTCTTCAAGAATGCATGCAACTAATCCCCTTTCTCAGTACAGACCCATTATGCTCCTCAGTAATATCAGTAAATTTTTTGAGGCCATTATCAGCAAGAAAGTCATTAAGCTCTAGGATAGGAACAACCTCTTGTGTGATTAGTAGTACAGGTTTCAATCAGCTCTATCCATTGCTGATGTTGTAACTTCCATTACACACAGAATTAGTGAGGCCCTTGAGAGCACATACTGCAGCGACCATAGCATTAGATATCTCAAAGATCTTTGACAAGGTGTGGAACAAATGTTTGCTACACAAGCTCTCCAGCTACAGGATCACTAGAAGGGTCTTCTTGATTATAAAATTCTTCCTAACAGGTAGATTCCTGAAGAGAGTTATAAATAGTGAGCCCTCTGGGGACCTGGTCAGTACAGGCATTTCCCATGGGTCACTGCTCACCCCCACTTTCTTTTTTATTTACGTAAATGATCGACCTAAAATATACTTTGATCATTTATAAACATCTATGCCAGTGATACGACAATATACAGGTGCACCTTCAAAAGTCTTCACAGTCAGAAATTTACAGGTGACCTGTATTTTGAATCAGCAGTAACTTCCCAGTAAGGAGAAAAAAATAGCTGGTTACATTTAATTAAACTGGTTACTTTCTATCACCACCAATCAGATCCAGAACTACTACCAGTCACAATGAACAGATATTCCTGAAGGAGATCCCATGCCTTGAGAGGATACTGGGCCTCAGACTCACACTTGAACTAAAGTCAGTCAGTCAAGTGCCATACGTAATACATGCTTTGGACGATCATGTCTTGAAAGAGACATGACTGACTAGGCAGAAGATTATACCGCAGCAGGTTGCCATTGCTTTCTGCAGTAGACTGGTTGCCAGCCGGTGCTATAGAACCCAAGCTGTCCTATTATTTAACATATAACTGGTGGGAAGAGACAGATTAATATCTTTCTCAAGGGTATTTGTGCATGTGAATGCAAGGAATTCAAACTCAGCACCCTGATCTCTTGTTCCAAGTCAATATCCACTGCACCACAATGCACATCCTAACCTAAAGTAGAATTCCTATGTAGGAAGCAGTACATCCCCTTGTATGTACAAGTTTTACTTGAGGTCAGGTATGAGTTGATAATGGCTAAATTAGAAGCCTAGGCTAGAGAATTTTTGAAACAGCACAATTTTTGTTCAGTTGTGTTAACTTCCTATCAACAGTGGTTTGAATTAGAAAAAATCAAGAACCACCAACACTGAATTAAATAGTCAGTCAGTGGAAGGAAAGAATAGAAGCTTTCCTGCTATATATGAGCCTGTTTGGGGTGCTCTGATGATGTGTTGGCATTGTCTGAATTTTATTTTTTTATATATGCAACCATGTAACCAGAATTGGATTATAATATTACAAACAAAATCATATATGAGATACAATGAAATAAGCATAGAAATAAAAATAAATTGCTTTTGTATACATTTCAGAGAAATGATTGTATCTTTTAAAGAATATATATGTATATATATGTGAAAATAAAGAAATTTGGCTGATCTATTGGTGGCAACATGTTTTATGTGAGAATGACTAAAATGTCTTCAGTGGTTTTAAACAAAGTAAGTGAAAGTTTAGATTTTTGTTTCATTTGATGGTAAAACACCCATTCTGTTGCATTAAGAGAGTATTAAGAGATTTTTTTAACTATGTTTTAATAATCTAACTTTATCTTTCTTCATTGTATCTTACCAATTTTATCTGTATTTTAAAGTATTTAAATAATAATATATAAAAGTATACTTTTTAGAGAAATGATTGTATATTTAAAATATATATATATATGTATACAGAAATAAAGAAATTTTCCTGATCTATTGATGGCAACATGTTTTATCCAAGAATGTCCAAAATATTTGCCTTGTTTGGCAGTCCTAAACAATGAAACAGACATTTTTTTATTGGCAATAAAATGCTTATTCTGGTGAATCATGGGAGTATTCTATATTTTATTTTTATATAGAATATTCCCATGATGCACCAGAATAAGCATTTTATTGCCAATAAAAAATGTTTTTATAATTTAACTTTTTCTTTCTTTATTGTTCATTATGATTCTCATTTAATTATTCTTTTATTATTAATTATTTTGCTTCTAGACTATGACATAATCTAATAATAAGGGTTAGAGGTTATTTAGTGATTTATTTGTTGCCAACTGAAGAACCACTATGGCACAAATTGCAGATGAATTTAGTCAACATGAAGGAAGGATTGATCACAATGCAAGCATAATGTCCATTACTGAAAGCACCTTCAATGGCTTCTGCAATGGGCATGCAATCATTAAAACTGGCACCTGTACCAATAGAATAAGTTTGCCCATTTTGAGGATTCTTGCTTTCTCCAGAAAAATGAAACAGTAACATACTCATTTTTTTTAAACATTTCTTCTCAAGCAAGACATTAGTGTCACTAAGATGCAAGGAGGTTACTGGAAGTAGAAGAGAAGGAGAAAATTTTGGTGAGTAAAAAGGAACAATAAAAGAATAGGTTTCAGGAAGACTGAAGGTGGTGATTGACACTGCATTAAATTTGTCTGTCCAATTGTCCCTAAAGATGAAATCTGTCCACTTTTATCTGTGTCTCAGTCAGTTATGCGGGCATTTTTACACTCACCTACAGGCATTTAATTGCCCCTAAGACACTGGGTAATTTTTCATGGCCGTATATTGCACAGGTAATTTTATGCCTCTTTCATCAGGGAGATAGGCCATACCCATTACAACCGGGAAGCAACAAACCAGAAGAAAGTTCCAGCAGTAAGAATTGCAAGAAAAACAACTGTATAAATTACAGATGAATCAAGCTATTTTAACACTAAAACAATGAGACCTATGAGCCAGTCTAGTAGTAGGATTAAATCTAGTAGTACACATAAATTCACATGGCTGAGGTACCATGAAGGAGACCTCATTAGAATAACTGCAATGAAAACCTCTAAAGAAAATGCAGAAGGAAGACGTGGCACAGTGAAGAGAAAGTGCTATAAATAATATTATAGAACCTTTTTTGGATTATGTTGAGATATATAGTCAAATATATAGATATGTAGAATCTTGAGATATATAGACAAATATAGCCAAAGCACTAAATCAGATATAGCAGCAATATTCATTGTATGGATGAATAATTTTTCTTGAGAAGTGATGAAAACAGAATGTACAGTGGAAAGTTAACAAACTGTCAGATATAGTTTGATAGTTTGGACAATGTTCTGTAGAGAAAACAATGGATCCTATCTGTTATGAAAAGGTAGATTGTTTGTCACAGATGAAGACTAGGTACACTACCTCATGGCAAAAGTGTCATATGGTGGCAATAGCATTTTCCAACAGAACTATGCCCTCTGCCACACTATGTGCATTACCCAAGAATGTTACAACAACATAAAGCAGAATTCACTGTGTTACCCTGACTATAGGATTCCCTTGATCTCAATCCAATTGAATCTTTATGGGAATAAGTAAAACTTCCAGCCACTAGGGATCCTTCTGTTAATATTCTAGAACTTGATCCCAGAATATCCAAAATAGTTTAGAGGTCTTTTAAAGGCCATCATTGGCTGGTTAAAAGCTGTCTTGCAAGAACAGTGTAAAACAATACTTTATTAAGCAGGTGATCATGATATTTTAACTCACTGGTATATGGGTATATGTATTTAGATAGATATGAATAGACTGAAATAGATAGATAGATAGATAGATAGATAGATAGATAGATAGATAGATAGATAGATAGATAGATAGATAAGAAAAGAGTAAAACAGACTGGGACTGGGTGATACGAACAAACTTAGATAGATAGATAGATAGATAGATAGATAGATAGATAGATAGATAGATAGATAGATAGAAAAATAAACACCCAGATAGATAATTAGATAGCTAAAAAGAGAAGATAACTAAATTGAGAGAGAGTGAGAGAGAGAGAGAGAGAGATAAACAATGTGATAGATAGAAATGAACAGACTTAGATAAATAGAAAAAGAGAGAGAGATGAAAGTATAAACAGAATTATATACATAAAGAGAAAGAGAGAAAAATGATTACTTAGAGAGATAGAGAGATAGACAGAGAAAGAACGAGAGAGAGAGAACGAGAGAGAGAGAGAGAGAGAGAGAAATGAAAACTTAGAATTAAATGATTTATATATTTACTCTTATATTCTCTATGATACCACAGACTCAATAAATACTAAAATGTTCTGCACATTATCTGATATATTCGACAATCTTAATTTCCTGACATTTTTTTTTTTTATATGGCTATAAATGTTGAACAATCTCCACATAGATTTTTGTTTTAATCATTTCACCCCAAGCAAGGCATTCCACTGCCACTATAGCGCAGGGGTGTACATAGGAGAAGGTACTGAGAGAACCATTGGATATAGGAAATGTCAGAAGGAGGGTGATAGATGAGTAAGAAGGTACATAGGAAGAGTGTTTGAGAGAATGTGTGTGAGTTAGTATGTTAGGAGGTGTCTATTGACCTTACATTTAAACTCCTGGAAGTTGTAGCTGTCGGGGAAGCAAGTATGCGGAAGAGAATTCCACAGGCGGGAAGTGCAAGAAAAGAAGCTGTTGGAGTAGAAATTGCGGTTACATTTTATCGGCAACAAAACACAGTTCAAATTAATGATAGTGTCATTTGTACGTTTAACAAAAACTAAATCTTTACTTGCTTATTTCCCTCAGTCATGTATTTTAAAAAATTAAGTATTTTCTGCCTTTTCATTTTGCCATTAACCGTTTCTTTTTTTTTCTTTCTATGCTTTTCTAGATTTCCCCATTAGGAACAACAATGATTTTCTCCATATTAATTGTATTTTACTTTCTAAAATATTAAAAAAATATATTAAACATTGACTTTGAGAGGAAAAAAAAATCAATCGTAAGTTTTACTTTATCTCACTTTTATCAATCAATATTCTAATGATGTTTAAAGATGTGCTTTCAAAAATAATTTTATTTGCAAAACAAAAATATAAATGCTAAATACAGAGGAAAAACTTATGCCTAAAGCATTTTTGTAAATATTAAATAAAAACTACAAAAAGTGAAAAAGCAAAAGATAGACCAGTAAACGACTATCTCATTACAAATAAAAAAATTGTGTAATATTAGCTCTTTTGCATTTTTTCTATTCTCAATATTTCATTCATGTAATTTTCTCCACTTCAAAAATGAGAAAGAAAAATGAATTGCAAAGGTGCTCCAGACAACTCAAAAAGGAACTCATTGATTTCTATATTTCCATTATTTTGCTTTATTTAAAAGGGAAAATTTCAAGAGAAACAATTATTTTCCTGCCATGCCAAATTTCTAATTCCTAATTTAAAATCCAACTTTCAATTTCACTTTCAATTGCTGAAGAACAGAATTAAAAGTTGTTGAGCTGTTAGGAGTTCTTGAAAAAGGCTTCAGGGTTGGAACATTTAACTTGAGCATATAAGGCCGCAGGTTCAAATACTATTAGGGTGTCCCAAAAGTTTGTAAACACTTGCAAAATGGGTTTATCTGGTCCAGCACAATCGAGACAAGTGATTGATTCAGAAAGGGGTAGAGATACCGTCGGTTCCAAAACAAGATCCATTCAGCAAGAAAGTCATGTTGTGCGTGTGGTGAAACTTTGAAGGAATTGTGCATTTTGAGTTGGTTCCGAATGGTCATACCATCAGTGCCGAACTTTACTGTCAGTAACTTGAGTGGGTCTACAAAAAGTTGAAGCAAAAGTACCCAGCTCTGATCAACCAAAAGTGTGCTTTGATGCAGTAGGACAATGCCAAGCCACACACCGCCAGGAACACCAAAGACAAGTTTGAAGAGCTGGACATCATTGAGGTTCTGCCACATCCAGCCTACAGTCCTGACTGTGCTCCATCAGATTATGGCCTTTTCCACTCAATGCAACACTTTCTGAAGGGCCACCGATTCGACTCATTTGATGAATGTCAAGAATTCTTTGGTTTGAAGCCAGCTGAATGGTACTTTGACCAGATCTGAAAGCTTACAGATCAATAACAGAAAGTTTTGGAAAATGATGGTCATTATTTTGAGCAATAATTTTTGTTGTTTTTGCAAGTAAAAGTTCAATTTTTGCAAGTGTTTTCTGGTAACCTTAGATTACTTGGCGAGTAAAATTTTAATTTTTTGCAAGTGTTTACAAACTTTTGGGACAACCTAATATTAATAAGTGGGAACTGTTAACTCAGCTATGAAAAGTAAAAACAAACTAGACAGTAGCTGTAAGGAAACAGTCAGTTAATTGCCATACATGATTCATGCTTGGATGATCATATCTTTTTTGAGACATGAATGACAAGACAGAAGATTTTCCTGCAGTAGGTTGCTATTTCTTTCTGTGGGACACTGGTTGCTAACCAAGTATATAGAACCCAATCTGTCATATTCAACCCATAGCTGGAGGGAGAAGAGATGGATTAACACCTTTCCCAATGGTATTCGCAAATAAGGGAATATAGCAAATTCAACTGGAATTTGAACTTGGCTCTACAGATTTCTCATTCTGAGCTGATAGCCATTACACTACAACACACATCCTGAAAAGAAAGCAGACAGGAGCAAATCAATATTTCATTAAGTTAATTCTATCATATATTTAACATTGTGGCTTAACCATAGAAGTCTTTTTTTTATAGTAGTCTTTTCAAAATGATATTTAGATGTTACAAATGGTTGAAAGAGAGAAAAGCATGTAATCTGATCACATGATTTATATCTATAAAGGTGATGAGGGTGGATGTTAAGTATTTGTTTGTTTGAAAGATTCAACTTACCATCTGCATTTTGTGGTCTAGCTCAACATGAGTTGCACTCCGATGCAGATCAAAGTTTTAGAATACTAACGACACTTTGAAATTTTTAAGAAAGCCAAAATCCGGGGTAGAAAAATATATATTATCACCCCACTAAGTCAGGGATCAGTTTATCTATTGATTATAATATAGAATCGATCCCCCCACTTTATATTATCTATATATGTTGTCCCTCCCCCTTCCTCCCTAATCCAATAGATTCATTCGACATTGTTATCTATATCTATAAAAGTGACGAGGGTGTACGTTAAGTATTTGTTTGAAAGATTCGACTTAGCATCTGCATTTTGCAGTCTAGTTTGAAGGAATTGCACTCAGATGTAGATCAAAGTTTTAGAGCGTTAATGACACCTTGAAATTTTTCAGAAAGCCAAAATTAGGGGTAGAAAAATATATATTATCACCCTACAAAGTCTATATATTGATTATAATATAGAATCAATCACCACACTTTATATTATCTATATCTATATATGTTACCTCCCACCCAAATCATGTAGAGACATTCAACATTGTTATCTATTTCTATAAAAGTGATGAGGGTGGGCATTGTATCCGTATTTCCTATGTAAATTTATCTTATGTTTTTTATTCTTATTATTCCTTAAATTACCTGAGTGAAACCAGGCTAATTTTCTAGTTTAAATATATGTTGAAATTATATACCAGATGAACCCATTTGTTTTCCTATTTTAATTTTCTGATGAATCATTGTTTTAATGTAAAAAATATAGAAAATTAGAAACTCTTGTATTGCTTCACAAAGTATTTGAGATTAACAACTTTATTGCAATCATAAGCATGAATGTAGGACATTGCTAAAAGAACTGGGTACAAATGATTGATAATTAACACAGTTTCCCATTTAGCAAATGTTAAAGCCTTCATGATCAGTTTTCCTGTAGCAAATGTTAAATCCTTCATGATCACCCCATTTGTTTTCTTATTATGTGCAAGGTTTTCTATTTCCACATGGATGTGTAGCTGGTGTAATGGATAGATGCTCAGTATAAGAAATCGAAGAGCGAGTTTGCATTCCAGTCAAATACTGACCAAATAATCTTGGGAAAGATATGAATCTATGAGTCACCCCAGGTATGGGTCAAATAGTAGAAGAGGAAGATTGAGGTCTTCAGCTTTGGAAGGCAACAAATCTTTGTTAAGGAGAACTCTGAATTCCAAATCATATGTAGCTCTTAGGAAGCATATACTATGTAGCCTATGAAAGTATTATGGGTTTTACAATGACTGCATGAGCCAGACTGCTGCCAGTTTTGATCGATTAATGATTTCCATTTCAATTAAGCAGACATTAAATACATGAGAGTGCTATTCTGGTCTCTATCTTTTCTTTTTTTCTTTATATATATATATATATATATATATATATATATATATATATAGGGTGGTTCAAAAGTAGGTGGACAGTAAGTGATAACATTTATTTTGAAATTACATATAAAATTATATTTACTAATACAATTATTACATTGACAATTAAATTCTATTGTGTACAATAATATAAAAGTGTTTAAATTTTATCAGCACAGGTGCTCAAACTGTTGTCCATCACAATTTACACAGCTTTGAAGTCTACCCCTCGTGCTTCAACAAAAATTTTCGCACATGTTTCTTTGTATATTAATTTCTTAAAATGCTTCTCATATGTAATTTTTAAAATCACCAACACTTCTTGGTTTTCAACTATAAACTTTGTGAGTGCTCCCCAAAAGAAGAAATTTATTGGGGTCAACATGCTAGCCAATCAATTGGATCTATTCGGCCAATCCATTTCTCAGGAAATGTTTAATCCAGATACTCACAGAAGGCTCTTAAATAATGTGGAGGAGCCCTATCTTATTGGAATGATATAACCAATACACAAACTTTACTGTCCATCTACTTTTTTGTTATTTGGAAATTAAAACAAATGGGTTACTCTGCTATTTCAATAATGGGAAGGAAAGGGACAGGTAAGCTAATAAAGAATGTAACATATTGGCTTAATAATAAGGATGGAAGGAACAAGCAGAATAATAATGGGATAATTAAAGATATGGGATGTGTGTTGTGGTGTAATGGGTATCAGCATGAAATGAGAAATTGGAGAGCCGAGTTCAAATTCCAGTTGAATTTGTTACGTTCATTTATGTGCAAATATCTTTGGGAATAAAATGAATATATTTATTCTCCCCACAACTATGGGTTGAATAGCAGAACAGATTGGGTTCTATAAACTTTGTTGACAAACAGTCTATCACAGAAAGAAATGGCAATCTGCTGCAGGGAAATCTAACTTGTCAGTCATGGATTGAAAGAGATGTGAGTGCCCAACCGTGTATAATGTATGGCACTTAATTGACTAAAAGATAACCAATGTATGGCACTTAACTGACTAAAAGATAACCAATGTATGGCATTTAACTGACTAAAAGATAACCAATGTATGGCACTTAACTGACTAAAAGATAACCAATGTATGGCACTTAACTGACTAAAAGATAACCAATGTATGGCATTTAACTGACTAAAAGATAACCAATGTATGGCATTTAACTGACTAAAAGATAACCAATGTATGGCACTTAACTGACTAAAAGATAACCAATGTATTGCACTTAACTGACTAAAAGATGACTGATCTATGGCACTTAACTGGCTAAAAGATAACCAATGTATTGCACTTAACTGACTCAAAGATAACCAATGTATGGCACTTAACTGACTAAAAGATAACCAATGTATGGCACTTAACTGACTAAAAGATAACCAATGTATGGCATTTAACTGACTAAAAGATAACCAATATATGGCACTTAACTGACTAAAAGATAACCAATGTATGGCACTTAACTGACTAAAAGATAACCAATGTATGGCATTTAACTGACTAAAAGATAACCAATGTATTGCACTTAACTGACTAAAAGATAACCAATGTATGGCACTTAACTGACTAAAAGATAACCAATATATGGCACTTAACTGACTAAAAGATAACCAATGTATGGCACTTAACTGACTAAAAGATAACCAATGTATTGCACTTAACTGACTAAAAGATAACCAATGTATTGCACTTAACTGACTAAAAGATAACCAATGTATTGCACTTAACTGACTAAAAGATAACCAATGTATTGCACTTAACTGACTAAAAGATAACCAATGTATGGCACTTAACTGACTAAAAGATAACCAATATATGGCACTTAACTGACTAAAAGATAACCAATGTATGGCACTTAACTGACTAAAAGATAACCAATGTATTGCACTTAACTGACTAAAAGATAACCAATGTATTGCACTTAACTGACTAAAAGATAACCAATGCATGGCATTTAACTGACTAATAGATAACCAATGTATGGCACTTAACTGACTAAAAGATAACCAATGTATTGCACTTAACTGACTAAAAGATAACCAATGTATGGCATGTAACTGACTAAAAGATAACCAATGTATGGCACTTAACTGACTAAAAGATAACCAATATATGGCACTTAACTGACTAAAAGATAACCAATGTATGGCACTTAACTGACTAAAAGATAACCAATGTATGGCATTTAACTGACTAAAAGATAACCAATGTATGGCATTTAACTGACTAAAAGATAACCAATGTATTGCACTTAACTGACTAAAAGATGACTAATCTATGGCACTTAACTGGCTAAAAGATAACCAATGTATTGCACTTAACTGACTAAAAGATAACCAATGTATGGCACTTAACTGACTAAAAGATAACCAATGTATGGCACTTAACTGACTAAAAGATAACCAATGTATGGCATTTAACTGACTAAAAGATAACCAATGTATGGCACTTAACTGACTAAAAGATAACCAATGTATGGCACTTAACTGACTAAAAGATAACCAATGTATTGCACTTAACTGACTAAAAGATAACCAATGTATTGCACTTAACTGACTAAAAGATAACCAATGTATGGCACTTAACTGACTAAAAGATAACAAATGTATGGCACTTAACTGACTAAAAGATAACCAATGTATGGCATTTAACTGACTAAAAGATTACCAATGTATGGCACTTAACTGACTAAAAGATAACCAATGTATGGCACTTAACTGACTAAAAGATAACCAATGTATGTCATTTAACTGACTAAAAGATAACCAATGTATGGCACTTAACTGACTAAAAGATAACCAATGTATGGCACTTAACTGACTAAAGATAACCAATGTATGGCACTTAACTGACTAAAAGATAACCAATGTATGGCATTTAACTGACTAAAAGTTAAACCAATGTATGGCACTTAACTGACTAAAAGATAACCAATGTATGGCACTTAACTAACTAAAAGATGAACAATGTATTGCACTTAACTGACTAAAAGATAACCAATGTATGGCACTTAACTGACTAAAAGATAACCAATGTATGGCACTTAACTGACTAAAAGATAACCAATATATTGCACTTAACTGACTAAAAGATAACCAATGTATGGCACTTAACTGACTAAAAGATAACCAATATATGGCACTTAACTGACTAAAAGATAACCAATGTATGGCACTTAACTGACTAAAAGATAACCAATATATGGCACTTAACTGACTAAAAGATAACCAATGTATTGCACTTAACTGACTAAAAGATAACCAATGTATTGCACTTAACTGACTAAAAGATAACCAATGTATTGCACTTAACTGACTAAAAGATAACCAATGTATTGCACTTAACTGACTAAAAGATAACCAATGTATGGCACTTAACTGACTAAAAGATAACCAATATATGGCACTTAACTGACTAAAAGATAACCAATGTATGGCACTTAACTGACTAAAAGATAACCAATGCATGGCATTTAACTGACTAAAAGATAACCAATGTATGGCACTTAACTGACTAAAAGATAACCAATGTATTGCACTTAACTGACTAAAAGATGACTGATCTATGGCACTTAACTGGCTAAAAGATAACCAATGTATTGCACTTAACTGACTCAAAGATAACCAATGTATGGCACTTAACTGACTAAAAGATAACCAATGTATGGCACTTAACTGACTAAAAGATAACCAATGTATGGCATTTAACTGACTAAAAGATAACCAATATATGGCACTTAACTGACTAAAAGATAACCAATGTATGGCACTTAACTGACTAAAAGATAACCAATGTATTGCACTTAACTGACTAAAAGATAACCAATGTATTGCACTTAACTGACTAAAAGATAACCAATGTATGGCACTTAACTGACCAAAAGATAACCAATGTATGGCACTTAACTGGCTAAAAGATAACCAATGTATGGCACTTAACTGACTAAAAGATAACCAATGTATGGCACTTAACTGACTAAAAGATAACCAACTACTAACAGGAGTTAGTAAGAGAATAAGCCATTCATTCAAATCAAGGAAGTTGGCTGTTAAAATATTTCCACTCTTTTATATATTTAGAATGATAAGGGTAATGTAAATATTAGAAGTTTTTCTTCAAGAAAACATTTGACCTAACAGTCAGTACTGATTTTGGGTTAAATTTATTAAATCTTTTTCTTAAAATAATTCTTCAAGGAAATTTTTCATATCTTGTAGCTGTTATCTCTCTTTCCAATATTGATTGGAGTTTTCTTGCTAACTTTTTATTTCAAGTCATGTAGAATGTCAACATCTTGATTATATCATTTTTTTCTCTTTTTCTTTTACATGCTTAATTGTTGCTGCTATTGGTATTAATCAGGCGACGTGGTTTCCGTCATTCGGCAAAATTCTTTCGTTGTTATTCTGTAGCATAAGTCTCCAATGAGAGGATCAAACAAAATATTTTCCATGTTTTACTAATAAAGAAACTTCATCCCTTGACTGACTTCTCCTTCTCTCATTCTTTCTATATCTGAACTAAGAACTTAAACTATAATTATATAAGTTTTTTTTTCAACAGTCTACTAAAAAGATGTGTTGTTGTGTGGTGAATATCAGTTCAGAATGAGAAATCAGAGAGCAGATTCGGTTCTACGGCCTTGGTTGGTAACCAGTCTACTACAGAAAGTAATGGCAACCTACAGCAGGAAAATTTTCAGCCCAGTCAGTCATGTCTCGAAAGAGATATGAGTGCTCAAGTGTACCTCATGTATGGGACTTAACTGACTGATTGACTAAAAAGACAGAAGATCACCATCCTTGTAAAAATTCATTAGTGTTGTGTCAAACCTGACATATTACAATCTGTAACATGACTGACAATTTTATGACCCATTGACTTCTGATGTGATAATTGTTTGACAAAATAGATGTGCTCACAGGTTTATAAAAATGGATTTTAATGTAATCAAGTATATCGCGCTTTGCTTTCCCCTAGCTCTCTTTCCCTTTATCTATCGTGTGAGTATCAGATTCTGCAAGCCCTCCTTCCTCATTACATATCCCAGAAACTTCAGCTGCCTCTTAATTATAAGTTTCCTTTAGGTTTCCATCTCTTCAAGACACCGTCATTACTCGCATGTTCAGTCTATAATATTCTCAGCACCATTCTGAAGAACTTTCCTTCATCTTTGATGAGATTGTCCAGCATTTACTGCTATACATAGTCTTATTCAATTCTGTAGTAAGGATATAGGGCTTGTTCTTGGTTAGCTCTCTCCCCTCATTATTCTTGATGTCAATCTATTTGGAAGAGTCCAAGTCATATTCTAGAAAGGTGTGTTCAACATGTCACCTGATTTTTTACATATGTACTTTCTTTAGTCATTACTTTTTTTTCTTATTAGTTCTAAGAATATGTATTTTAAAGGTATCGTAAAGTATGTCCATGGGTGAATTAAATTGCACTGGTCACTTATTCTGTGCATCTAGACCTCAATTGATTTATATGTCTTCTATTTCGAAATCATCCATATTCGATAATGCACATCATGCTACCAAGATATTGAATAATTTTTCTTTCCTGCCAATATTTTTTTCCGGCCTTAAAGCTTTTAAAGAAGACTTTATCACTGATCTTAAGTGATCCTGTAGTTCCGAAAGGTTGACTTTTCTTTTTTATTCCCAGGCAGTTTTTTTTTGCCAAAAATAGATCTTACTTTCCTAGCAGACATGCGCTTTACAGGTGATATTTTTACAGTGATGTTTGCATTTGATACCATTCGATATATTCACAAAACTTCTTGTAATACTGTTTCTTCAGCTTCCAAGCCTTTAGTTTTTCTTCATGCCCTTCTGAAGGTGTTAACAAATTGCTCAGCTTGACCATTCAACTTTGGATAATAAATTGACATTATTGAATGTTCAGCTGCATAGATTTTGCAGAATTTTTTCAACTCACTAGAAGCAACTATCAGATACAACATTTTCATGTACTTCAAACCTTGCAAACGTTTTGCATAAGAATTTAATCATTATTGTGAGAGTAGTTTGTACATACTTTAATTTCTGTGGCCATTTTGTGAAATTTTAAAATTTGATTTAACTGCCAAAAGCTTGTTTATTTTTATGCTTGTTTATTTAATATTAGTAGTACTTAACTTTTTTGTTAAAATTGTTGTTTTTTTATAGATATTATTTACAGATAATTTAATTAAAATCAACAGACAGGACTATTTAAGAATTTTAAGTAATTAACTTCATCCTATAGCTCAGGAACTATTTCCAGAGGAAAATGCCATCTTTCAGAATGATAATGCACCCATTCATGCAAAAGTTGTAGCTGAATAGCACAAGGAACATTCAAGTGAAGCAGAACATCTTATCTGGCCACCACAGTCCCCAGATCTCAACATTGTTGGACATTTATGGTTCATTTTAAAAAAAGCAAGTAATGAGTTGATATTCATCATCATCATCATGAAAAGAATTGGAGATTGGAGACTGTTTTAGCTGAAGAATAGATAGAAATCCCTCTTGAAACAATTCAAACTTTGTATGAGTCCATGCCATGCAGAATTCAATCTGTAATTACTGCCAAAGGTGGTCCTTTCCATACTGAAATAAATTTACTTGAAATTTCAAGGTGTTTCCATTGTTTTGTTCATCCCCTGTATATGGCAGGATTATATGGCTTTAATCAAGAAAATATATAAAAAAAGATCAGCCAGTCACAGGAGTTATAAAAAAACAGTAAGACATTAAAATATTTCCACCTTTGATATGTATTACAATTGGTATCATTATAACCCATCAAATATTATAATAATTTGACAAAACAGATGCACTGAAAAACTTATAAAAATATCCTTTGATATAATGGTTTATTAAGAATGCATTACATGACTTCCTTTTTTGGTTATTTCACTCTAGTTTAAGTCATTATAATCTAACACCCAAGTATCATTACTGGTCATAAAATTAAAATCTTGAATAGTTTCAGTAGATTCTATATGGATTGCTCTAAATAGTGTTATCCATATAAGTGTACTATTGCTATTAAAAAATCATATTTTCATAAATGTGTGGGACCTAGATGCCTATCTAGTCAGTCAATCAGCTGTGCCATATGTGATACACACTTGGATAATCATGTCTCAAAAGAGGCATGACTGACAAGGCAGAAGATTGTCCCACAGTAGGTTGCCATTACTTTCTGCCAACATTATAGAACTCAATCTGTCTTGTTATTTAACCCATAGCTAAAGGAAGACATGATGGATTAACACCTATCCAAAGGGTATTTGCGCATAAGTGCAACAAATTCAGCTGGAATTCAAACTTGGCTCTTCAATTTCTCATTCTGAGCTGATATCCACTGCACCACAACACACAGTTTTTTTTTGTTTTTTTTTTTTTAATCATCTCACCCCAAGCAAGGCATTCCACTGCCACTATTGCGCATGGGGCTACATAGGGGAAGGTAAAGAGAAGGAGTGGATAGACATAGGGAATGTCAGGAGAAAGGTGACAGATGAGTAAGGATAGCGAGGATGAGGGTTGGGCAGATGGGAAGAGTGCTTGATAGAATGGGAGCAGGTTAGTGTGTTAGGAGGTGTGTCAATTTTGTCAATTTCTATCCTTGGTACCTCAACTACATGAATTTAAGCATGCTACTAGATTGGCATATAGGTCCTACATGTTTGCTGTTGAAATAACTAAATGCAACCACCACTGCAACAGTTTCTTTTCTTACACTTCTCACCTGTAGAACTCCTTGCTTTCCTAATAGTTACACTTTTCAAAAATTTAAATGCAACATGAATCACCATATTCTTTCTTCTTGAATTCTGTTCATCTTTTGTCCTTTCCTCAATTCTACCTATGCTCTGTTATTCCTCTCACTTTCACTCCCTGTGTACTAGTCTGTTAAGTGCCATACATGATACGATGGGCGATACATGATACATGGGTGATCATATCTTGAAAGAGATATGATCTGACTGGGCAGAAGTTTATCCCGCAGTAGGTTGCCATTACTTTCCGCGGTAGACTGGTTGCCAATCAAGGCTATAGATCCCAATCTATCCTATTATTTAACCCATAACTGGAGGGAAGAAATGGATTAATACCTTTTCCAAGGGTATTTGCATGTAAGTGAATGCAAGGAATTCAACTGGAATTCAAACTTGGCTCCTCAATTTCTTGTTCCAAGCCGATATCTACTGCACCACAACGCACATCCTAGTAGTACTAGTGCTACTAGTACACATCCTAGTTCTAGTAGCATTCCCATATTGCTTGGGGTGAACTGATTAAATGAAGAGACTATTACACAGTCTTGTATACAGAGTTACCAATTCATGGAAGCTTTTGGTGTCACATTTTCAGCACTATGTGAAAACATTTCTTGATATTTATATTTTCATACTTATTTGATTTTGGCATCACAAATTCAGAATTCATATCTTGGATATTTTCTCTTCTTCAAAATCATATATTCTATCTTCTTACAATTGATGCTTAGTCCTTTATTCTTGCTTTCTTTTCCTATCTGTTTTAGGAGTTTCCACAGTTTTCTTTCATTATTTGCTATCAACACTGTGTCATCTGCCTATCTTATATTGTTAAATTCATATTCTTGACATTCTGCTGAACAGGAAGTGTTAGGATGTCACAAAAGTCAACAATAATATATAGTGACACTGTCTTTCTTCTCACTTTCACTCCCTGTGTACTACTAGGATTCCCACTTTGCTTAGGGGTAATTGATTAAAAAAAAAAAAGAAAAAATAGCAAAAACATTTCTCTAAAAAAATAAAAACTCAGATACAGACACTTGACAAATAACCAGAGTAAATTTTATAATTCAACTCAGTTGATGATATTGTCACGGTCTGTACAAAACTAGAGTAGAATCTGAATAGCATTTAATAAAGACGAACATTCTGAAATTTGAATAAAGCTAGATTTACATATGCAACATGTAAAAGTTATGTTGAGAAGATCCTATTACACTGTCTGGTATCAGTCTGGGTATGACAGTAAACTGCATCCAGCAGCAAAGCCTCTGATTTGGATGTTATGAGGCACATGAAACCACCTCTTGCTGTTATTCCCAGGTCCACTATGATGGTGGACCTGGAAATAGGGTCCCAGTTAGGGTCCCAGCTATGGGCAAATAGTTAACCCCAAAACTGGGGTCAAAACACTAAGAAAGCATAAAAATACACTTTTATAAAAATATATACATAAAAATAGACCTTTATAGAAAAATATACATTTTTGAAGGAAAAATATTACCATCAATACATTTTTGAAGAAAAAATTATTACCATAACACATTTTTGAAGAAAAAAAATTCCAAGCCAAACATTTTTGAATACAAAACTAGAAGATATTTTCAGTTTTCTAAAAATAAAGAATAAAAGCAAAAATCTTTCATAAAAATCTGACTAAATCAACCTTCTCACTATAACTGAACATTACAAAAACCCCTTACAACCCCACCTTTTTGGCATTAAATAACCCACTGAGGTTGATATACCATTAAACAAAACTCAAACTAAGAGTTACCAATAAATGGAAGCTAAGTTCCAGTTACTACTTTTTGGAGGCAAGTCAGTTTATCCAACTCTAGAATTATAATGCTAATATGCTGGGTTACCTGATACTGCATGTCAAGATATTCCTTTGAAAAAATAGTAGCTGGGTAAATAATGAAAGTTGAGTGTATTCAGTGAAGCAAAACTGGTAATGTGAGTTTGTGATATAATATGAATATTGAAACTTTTATATTACTTGCTCTTTGTGTGGAATGAAAAAAAACTACAATAGTGAATAATTAAAGTTAGCTTGGAAAGTACTATTTATGGGGAGATAGAGGAAATCTGGTCTTTAATCTATCTTAGGTAGTCACAATTACTAATCCAAATATACCGCTGTATTCCTTACACAAAAACAACACATTTTTATTTACCATTCTTATTACAGACACCATAATATCTCAGAGTTTCTAGGAAGACCTAACTAGTTCTCATATATACAATTTGTCGGTGCAGTGTGGGGAAATTAAATTAACAATATTTAAAAATGAAACTCCACTGAATATTTACAATGAATATTTACAATGATTTCAGTTTCATATACAAGAAACTAAACAAAATAATGTTAGTAATACTCCCCCATCCTTAACTGTGGCAGAAACATTAGTTTACTGGACAAAATGAATGCAGGACTTAAATAATTCAAGCACTCATTTGATCAAGCACTCACTTAAATTTGCACTCACTCAAACATAACAACAAATACGAAAAGCACACTCAAAATACAGTGTCTTGTATTCACTGGAGAACTGACATTTCTAGTCACATAAATGAGGAGGAAAGGAGAATTAAACAAAGAAAAATGGGAAGAAAATAAAAGATGGTCATTGAGCATACATATCCTAGCTAAGTTAAGTTGGAAATCTTAGCTTGGAAAGTGTTGCAATCTTTTCAGACTGAGGAGATGATGTTGATAAATTGTCAAATGTATAGTCGATATTTGGATTACTAAATTGAGATGTAGGTTTCAGAAAATGGTTAGGATTTATGTCACTTTTCTGATTGGATAGAAAATATAAATGCCCTTTTGACATCAATTTTTATTTACAATAAGAACATGTTATTTCCATCTGTAAAAATGGTTAGAAAATTAGTGTTCCAACCAAGAGAGCCAGGTTCAAATCTGACTATAGTCAATTTGACTTCTTGATAATATTAACCTGGGAAAATGATCCTAGGATTCTGCACCATTGCGAAATGCTTGCAAATTATAATAAAGGGTGAATGAAATTGGGTAGACAAAATTGTTCAGAAGGTGGTTATTTTAGTGTACTGATCTTATTCAACTACAGATCCAACTAGATTATTCAACTATTGATTTTATCAGATTATGCACTCACTTCCAGAAACTATAACTACCTCAGCATAGCCAATCTCTACTGCAGACACCTACTCAGGCATTTTTATGTTTGTTCAATGTCTACAGGACCCACCTGTGGTTTATACTACAACTATGCTGAACGGATTTTAGTTATAGCCTCTGAGAGAAAACACATCATCTGGCATGATCAATAGTCTGGCCAAGGCCAGTATATTCAAACCCTCGATCACAATGACTTACAACTTTGTGCTAGCACAACTATTACCATTGATAGCTCCCAAACGGTTCTATCTACCCAATATTGTTCATTAGGCTTAAGTCAATGGGTGGTATGGTTCTAAAGAACTTTCCAAAGCTTTCGCCAGTTGTGATTGCCTCCATAGGCCAATAACATCAAGATTTCAACCATGTTGAGATGCAAAACCAATTCTCAGGGTTGAAAATTAACTTTTTTGAATCACTAGGCTACAGGCTCAGTATTTTTTCAGTATAAACTACAGGTTTGATTAGTAGAGACTGAAAAAACACAAATGTGCCTGCAGCACAAATTATTGTATATTTGGTCATCAATCTCTCTTTTATGCAAATTTCATTCAAAATAACAGACAACGTGTGGTGGTTAAAGTTTTTACACAATCTTATGATAGGCATACTTAGAAATTAAATGTTATTTAATAGATACATAAAAACAAAATCTTTTATCATTTAACTTGTTATCTTTGATCTGATTGATTTAATTGATTGATTTTTTAAGACTTATCAACCTTATGCAGGTTATTTAATTCTAGAAATCTTTTTTTACATCGTCAGAATTTTTATAAGATATTAATGGTTTAGTGATACAAGTCTTATTAATCAATTCATATCTGGGTGGGAAAAGAGGTGGATTAATACCTTTACCAAAGGTATCTGGACATAAGTGAATATAAAAAACCTGATTGGAATTAGAACTTGTCCTCTGATTAACAATTCTGAATTGTTATCCATTATATCTCCTATGCATTCAAACTTACAGCACCTGGTATTCTGAAGCAGTCACTTAGGTACTGACCAGGCTCAACAGTGCTTAACTTTGATGATTCCTCCCTGGTTTTTTGAACAGTAGTAGAGGCTTATCCCTTGTTTCCTGCTTAGGATTGGGTTTCCAATTCCTTCAACTATGTACTTCTGATGTCTCTGCTGGAACTCTGAAATTTTATTTTGTAATTATTTTTCTTCCTCTTTGATTAGGAGCAAATAGTTTTGCCTATTGACCAGTTCCCACTCCTCACCAGCCTTTTGGATAAAAGTAGAGGTTTTATCTATTGTTTATGATTGGGTTTCCAATCCCTTCTAAAGTCTACTTCAACTCAATACTCCTAACATCTCCACCTGACTCTGAAATTTTATTCACTAATTAAATATTGATCTTTTCAAGTCTGGAATATTCTGTCAATCTTTTATGCTATCTTTCCCTTTTCTTATGCTAAAAACAACTCCACAAAGTAATCCTCTACCATGAGTGGCTCTTGGGCCTTGTATTGGGTGACCATTAGTTAAAAACAAAGATTGTATATGACCAAGTGTTTGAACATGATATGATATTGAAGGTAGACTTGTTAAATTTTGTCATACATTGTTAGATTTCTTAATTAATTTTCTAGTAATAAAGATCCTGGAATAATATTTTTTGGCAATTTAGTTTAGCTAATATTATTAACTATTATAATATAATAATGGTAATAGTGAAATTAGTGAGTTTTCTATCAAGTAATAGTGAGATTAGTGAGTTTTCTAGCAAGTAAACATTTGGAATTGACTATGCAGTAGCATTATTATTATTTGAAATTTATAAAATCTTTTTCTAAAACAGATTTCATGACATTAGAACTTTCAAAGTCCAATAACTTTTATATCTCTTTCTCACATCAATAGAAGTTTCCTTCACAATCTTTTGCTTAATATAGAGTTAAAAGTCAGTATCTTGATTTTATTTTTATTTTCCCTTCAAGTTACATGGGCTACCCATTTTAGTTGTTGCTATTGTTGGGAGTCTTCAAGTGATGTGGTTTTTTTGTTATTCGGTAAAACTTTTTTGTTTGTGATTCCTATGTGCCTATCTATAAGGCCTGATGAATGATTTTTTTATTAAGACTGAGAGATTTCATTTGCTGGAATGTATTTTTAAACAGTGATCTGAGAAAGTATTTGTATTATAGAAATCATATTACTTGTTAGCTATTGAGGCATTTAGGAGCTTCCTTACTTTGCTTGATTCAGCAGTAGCATCAATGAAAATAATCAGCAGAGGTCAACTAAAAGTCTCAGATATAAAAGTCTTAAACGAACCCTGTTTGCTCTCTTTTTCACTTTTCATTTTCATGCAGCCTCTACCTTCAAGCCCAGGTCAAAGAACTACACCCAACTCTTGCAGCAGAAGATGAGGTCTGTCCTGGCAGTTTGACTCAGATTTCTTGTTCCTTTCATAAGAACCAATGGCAAAACCTTCCTTTGAGACACCTATCAAATGAAAATCAACATAGGACAAAGCTCATCCTAGCAGTTTTACAGATTACTCAATCTTCCTATGGGAACTAGTGGGGAAATCGCTCTCAACAAAAACATCTACTCAAAAACTTTGTTAACTGGGAAACTCCTGTTTTTCCCCACAAAATACTGCTAATTTTCACTTTCTTTCGACCAGAAATAAAAACTGTTGAACAGTTATTTCCTGCCTTGTGTTTTGTTCAGTCCACTTCTACTGCTGAGGTCAAGCACACACATGTGTGACTATGAAAAAAAACCCTACCATATACAGCTGAGAGTTTAGACATTTCTGAATGAGTTGGATAACATTACTGATATTCATATAATGTGCAGATCTGACAACGCTAGTTATCTTTAATTGATAAAAATTAATTGATTAAAACTTGTTGGTATTAAGTAAACCTTGAATGAAGCCTCTTTTGGTAGTCATGAGTTATCTCCCTCTAACCTGATTCTCTAGGTTACTTGTTTACCACTACTGACACATGGTCTTGTAGATATAGAGATTGGTTAGTTCCAGTGACTTGACCTAAAGAGTTGTGAGTTCAATGCCAAGCTACAGCAGTGATCATAATAAAGGGTTTGTTTTGAAATTCCCTCTTGAAGAAGGCCAGAGTGTACAATGACCGAAACGTCATACAAATGGCAACCAAGATGAGGACAATAGTCCAAATAATGTAAATAGTGTAAATACTACATCAACTCAGATATATTGACAAATAGTTAACAGTTAACTAGTTTAATAGCAAAGAAAGAAATTATTTTTCTTATGACTGATTTTTTTGTCATTTGTTCAATGTTAGGGAAATTAATGACAAAGTAGAAAAATTTTTGTGTTACAGATTTTAGCCAAAAGGATGAAAATGTGCCACACAAATATTTTATTGATTGGAAAATCTCGGAGAAAATAATTTCAGAATACCCAAAAATAGGAATATATAAGTCATTGACAAGATGCAAAAAGTGATGTTTTTGTTGATAGAATTATCTATGTGTATGAAGAAAAGAGAAATATAAAAATACAAACATTGCTTATACTTATGATAAAAAACGCAGAAAATATTGCGATGCTGAAATTTTAAACTTTAAAACTTAGTTCTTTTTTTAGATGTGTCTGGGTATAAAGTCTAGCCAATTTCTTTTAATTTTTTGTTTATGTTTTTATCAGTTTTATTATTTAAAAAAACTGAAAAAAATGGTCTAAGCAAAAAGAGAAATTTGAAAATGCCAATTACAGGTTAGAGATACTAAAATCAAGCAGGTAGAGAATTTAAATACCTGGGAAGTGTTCTAACAGAGGATGAAAAGTGTGATACAGATCTGAAGGCATACTGTGATGGCCAAGGACACATTCCAGAATCTAAACAGCATACCAAAAGACTAGAAAATATTATTAGAAACAAGGAAAATAATACTGGACTGTTACCTGATATCTGTCCTCCTATATGGCAGCAAATGCTTCACAATCTCTTCAAAAATGATGGAGAGACTCAAAGCAACAGAAATGTGGTTCTACAGAAGGATGCTGAGGGTACTATGGACCTAAACATGTGATGAGGTTTTGGACAAAATGTTAACAAAAAGGAAACTTATTCTTAACATCAGGAGGTGAGAGTTGAAATTTCTAGTACATTTGATGAGTAAGAAAGGCTTGGAAAATCTAATACTCACAGGGAAGATTAAAGGTAAGAGGAACTGAGAAAAACTGCCTGACATACTTAATAGGATAGATGGCAGAGCAGGGTTAGGAAGACATAACAGGAGATAATACACTATTTTGGGAGAAATAACAGGAGATAATTCTTTTTATTCTCTATGTGCCTTGTCCCTTCAAGACGTAGATGATCATGGCTTTCTACGTCTCCCTATCCTTAGTGGCTCTTAGCACACCTTCTCTTGTTACACCATGCAACCCTCGTTCCATCATCAACCTGATTAGGTCCTTCAAATACGTTATCCGTTGCTTTCCCCTGTCTCTTTCCCTCTGTCTGGCCTGTTAGTATCAGGTTCTCCAAGCCTTCTTTCTTCATTGCATGTCCCAGGAACTTCAGCTGTCTCTTCCTGATGCTCAGTATTAATTTCCTTTTTGCTTTCATCATTTCTAGGACCTCATCATTTCTCACATGCTCGATCCATGATATTCGCTGCATCCTTTTGTAGAACCACATTTCAGTTGCTTCAAGTTTTTCCTTCATCTTTGACGATATTTTCCAGCATTCACTGCCATATCAAAGAATGGACAGCACATAGCAATCCAGTACTCTCTTCCTGTTTCTAGAGAAATTGTCCTGTTTCTTAATACATTACTCAACTGCTGGAATGCTTCCCTCACCATGCCAATTCGTCTTTGAATCTCTGTGTCACACATTCCATCTTCTGTTATAACACTTCCCAGGTATTTAAATTTTTTAACCTGCTTGATTCTAGTATCCCCAACCTGTATTTGACATTTTGGGCTTCCCTTTTTAATGAGAAGAAAAATCTTTGTTTAACAGATTTTAAACTAAAGGATGAAAATGTGACACAAAAATTTTGTTCATTGAAAAATCTAGGAGAAGAATAACCTCAGAATATCCTAAAATAGGAATATCACTGATACGAGACTAAAATTGATGTTTTTGTTCATATCATTTTTATATATGTATGGAGGGAAGAGGAATATAAAAATGCAAACATTTATAATTATGCATTGATAGAAAACACAGAAATCTTTTCTTTTGTTTGATGTAAAGAAAATTAATGAGGAAGTAAATAGAAAAGATTTTTGTGGCATTTCATCCTTTAGGATTTTGTTGGTTTGCATAAAGTCTAGGAGTAGAAATATGCTTTCCAAAAGCTAAACAAATTATTACAGAACAGGAAAATTTAATTAGAAACAAAGAAAAGCATAATTATAAATCATAATTAGTAAGAACTTCAAAAGATAGGAAGTTGTAAAGAGTTTTGATCATCCACATTTTGATAGAACATTGCACAGAAAAGAAGAAAAAAATAATGACGTCATTATTTTCACTGACATCATTATTTTCATTATTTTCAGTAGCGGTTTTAAAATAAATTCCTAATTTATATATTTCATTACTGTTTATTAGAACTAGACTAAGAGTCTAGTTGAATGGGACACAACATTACCTGCATGATATATGATATATGATATATCTCATGACAGAAAGTCGTAGAAAAGCGTGATCATCCACAACCATAGATAGATATGATGTACCCAGATATGCTTATCCTTAAATTTGCATTTTTTTTTTTTACAGAATATTTTAATTAATTATTTTTAATTTATATTTAGAACAGTTGGGAGTGACTTACATATTCTGTTTATTTGAGTTACACTTATTTAGATTAAAATATTGTTTAAAAATAAATGAATTCCAACAAGCATGAACAGTTTGTAGAAATATGGGAAATGAAAATATCAACAGAAAATAGAGAAAAATATAATCATAATTTTTTTAATTCTCAGAAAAATGATTTTTAATCATTTTTTCCCCCCAAGTGTAATTATATTCTTATGAAGGCTATTTCTATTAATCAAATGGAATATTAATTGTAGAAATACATTTATGAATAGATTAATGGGTGTGATTTCTAAAGGATTCTTGGTGCATATATGGTTGTTTATGTATATATTCTGTTTGCATAATTTACAGCATTTGAGCTGTATTTTTTTATAATCATTTCAGCCCAAGCAAGGCAAAGCTGCCACTGGTGTGCAAAAGGTTATAGTGAGAGAGAAAACAAGTTCATGAGATGTTGAAAAAAGAATAAGAGAAGGATGGGAATCAAGTAGATAGAAGATAGCAATTGACATTGCATTCAAATTTTTAAAGATTATAGCTATCAGGGAAACAAGCAAGTAGAAGGGTGATTCCCAAACAGAAAATTCAATAAAGAAACCTTTAGAATAGAAGGGGCATATAAATGTAACTATTTTAACATTAAAAGGGTTGAGACATTGTCTTGCAGCACACGTAAATACATGTCTGTGCACCAGGGAAAGAAGCCTGTCAAAGCATTAGTCATGAAAATACTTGTAGAAAAGACAAAGTGAAGCCATATCATATCAGAGAGAAAGTGAGTAAAGGCGATCAACCAAAGGGATTAATTTTTCCTTATCTTTATTGCGTTATTCACAACATTTCAGCCGTTGTAAGCTCTGGCATTCTTCAGGTTATATTTGTAGGAATTTTGGACTGACATTATTAGAACAATCTACCCCTGTGTACAGAATAAAGGGTTCAGTTTGAAATTCCAACAAATATCACTTGAAAAAGGCCAGATCTTACAACAGCCAAAATGTTGTGAATATGGCAATAAAAATTAAAACTACAGTCCAAACAATGTAAATAATGTATATAGTTAAAATACCTCATCTTAGAAATATAGATAGATATTGAAAGTGAACATGGCAATAAAGATGAGAACTGCAGCGAGAACATTATAAATAGTGTAAATATTTACAATAACCCATTTCAGAAAACAGATAAATTCATAACTTCTCATCTCAAAATTTCTGTTAGAAATAAACCTTTCTGTTTATTTTACATATATTTATGTAACTTACCTAATGAGCTTGTGAAAATGGATAGAATAGATAGCATGATGGATACTTGAAAGACAAACATTACTAAGAACAACAAAGGATAAAAAATTGTGGAGAGCCATAGACATCCATCTTCTGAAAAGAATTGGCACATTATGAAGTTTTCTGAGAAGTTTTATGTCACTAGTTTAATCTTCATATTATTTGTTTTTATCACAAGAACATTTTCTTAATATCAGGATTTTCAGAAATAAGGAAGACGTCAATTGAAATCTCTCAGCTTTCTTTTTATCAAAGATCCTAGAATTGTATTGGAATATACAGGGAAAAAATTAAGGAAATGAAAACAAACAGATCAGTTTATACTTAGAATAAGAGAGAGATACAGATTATATTCTTTAGGCAATGAAGAAAAGAAGAAAGAAGACTTGGAAAAATTGACACTGAAAATGCATATTGAAGGCTAAAGTGACAGCAGGAAACAGTGAGTAACTTAAAATAAACTTGGAAAAATGGATAGGGCAGTTGGTATGGGGGATAATAAAACAACAAAGAATGGTCTTGGCATATCATGATCACTTGAAGAAGAAGAAGAAGAAGAAGAAGAGGAAGAAGAAGAAGAAGAAGAAGAAGAAGAAGAAGAAGCTTTGTACTCCTTGCACTCTGTAATTTATGATGTCATTGAAGGTCTGGTACAAATGGTCAACATGAACCAGAATAATCTGATCCAGGCATTTAGTTACATCTTAGGGCATCTATGGATGCTTACAGTTAATTTCTCAGATGCTTTGAAACTTGAAAATATATCTACAAATTTTGGAACACTTCATTCAAAGAAATCTTAACATTTATTAGAAAATAAGAAGAATTTATTCAAAAATAAGAAAGAAGAATTTATTGAAAACTAAGAAGGAAGAATAAAAACCAACAGACATAAAGAATAAAACATTTTTATATCTAAATTTCTTGGATATGGAGTTTTCATTATTTACATTATTTGCATTCAAATGTCCTCATTTTCTGTCTAGATTTTCTGAGATGAGGTGTTGTAACTATTTACACAAACTACCATGATTTGGACTATTGTCCTCATCTTTATTATCATATTCACAATGTTTTAGTTGTTGTAGGCTCTGGCCTTTTTCAGGGAATACATTTTGGAATTTTAAATCAAACCTTTTATTTTGTCTACCAAGGTATATTGTTCTAGTACAATTTGCCATGCCTTTTCTGGATATCTCAGTTGGATTACTTCAAACCAACACTTTTATCCACTGGTGATACATGGCCCAGTGAATAATAGTGTTGGTTTAGAATGACCAGAAATCATGAATAAAATAGTTTTTGCTTATAAATTCCAACATCTCCTGAAGAAGGCTGAAATATTATGAATATGACAAGAAATACAAGGACAACTGTCCAAACAATTCAAATAGTATAATGTCCTTATCTTTATTACTGTTATCATAATGTTTCACTTGTTGAGACCATCTTCAGGTTTCTATCAATCTGGGTAACATTCTGACAATTTCAAATTAAATCTTTTGTTTAATCTACTTTTTTTTAAAAATCATATCACCCCAAGCAAGGCATTCCACTGCCACTATTGTGCAAGGGGTTATATAGGGGAAGGTAAAGAGAAAGAGTGGTTAGATATAGGAAATGTCAGAAGGTGGGTGATAGACGGGTAAGGATACCGAGGCGGAGTGTTGGGTAGATGGGAAGAGTGTTTGGTTTGTTCTCATTCTACTGCACATTATTTTTATAATCATTTCACTCAAAGCAAAACAGCATCACCAATGACGTGCAGGGAATTACAGTTAGAGAAAAGAAAAAAGGTGCAGGGGATCTCAAAGAAAGTATATGAGAAAGAAGGAAATCAAGGAGATAGATGATGACAATTGATGTTGCACTTAAATGTTTGGAGATTGTACCTATCAGGGAAGCAAGCAAACAGAAGGTAGTTCCACAAATGAGAAATGTTAGAAAAGAAAGTAGAAGAGGCAGTGACCTTTAACTATTTTGATAGTAAAAGAGTGAGACCTTGATACCAAACCAGTCAGTCAGTCAGTTAAGTGCCATACGTGATACACGCTTGGGCGATCATGTCTTGAAAGACTGGGCAGAATATTATCCCGCAGTAGGTTGTTGTAGACCAAGGCTATAGAACCCAATCGGTCCTGTTATTTAACCCATAACTGGAAGGAATAGACGGATTAATACCTTTCCCAAGGGTATTTGCGCGTAAGTGAATGCAATGAATTCAGCTGGAATTTGAACTTGGCTCCCCAATTTCTTGTTCTGAGCTGATATCCAATGCACCACAGAGCACATCCGCCAAACCAGTAGCATGCATAAATACATGTGGTCAGGCCACTGGGAAAAGAAGCTCATCAGAGCAGTCGCCATGAAAATACTTGGAGAAAAGATAGAGGGAAACCACATCACATTGGTGAAACAGTGACAGAAGTTGAGCTGCCAAGTCAAGATCGATTATATTGCAGATCCTCCTTTGGATTTTGTTGAGAACCTCAAGATGAACAGCAGAAGCACCTGACCAGATATAGCAACAGTATTCAATACACAGATGAATGATAGATTTATAAATGTACAAAATGGATTCTGACAAGAAAGACTTCTTGGCCCGGCACAGTGACCCAGGCTTCCTAGAAATAGATGCAGATATAGATTTAATGTAGTCATTCTATTTGACGTTGGTTGAAACAGTGAGGTCAAGGTGGTGCAGTATGAGATGAGCATCATCCATACTGATGATAAATAAGAAAATGTCTCCTTGGTGGTTAAAGTAAAACAACTGACTAGAGATATCTTGTATTATTCACTTTACTGGCCCATTTATTGCTAGTCTTGTTTTTACTGACTCTGAATCTATACTACCTGGGCCAAGGATTGCACTAACAATTACCGTGCCACAAAACTCACAAATCAGCACTTTTTAACCCTCTGTGCTTTTGTCTTGTGGAATAATCCTGAATCTATAATTAGTATTGCCTACCTACTGCTACCACTGCTTCCTTGCTGTCACACTTGACCCACTTTGCTTGCTATAACCTTTCTTACTGCTGCTGTTGAAAACTTTGCTGTGAAGTTACGCATTCTTCACAGTCATTTCTCTTTCTTTATGACTCCGATATTGTATAGATCTCTATGCTATACCTACTGAGAAAGCTGTCATAGACAAGAATATGAAACAATATGAAGCATGTTTCTTTGCAGTGGTGAGACTGGAATGATACTGAAATGTTAGCATTTATGAATACAGATGAGAAGTAATGTCTGCAGGCTTAATTCCAGATTCAATTTAGATAAAATTTGTTACCAAAATGAAGAAATTGAAAAATAGTAAAAAATATCATCATATATGTAAACTAAAGAAATATGTGGATTTTACAAATAAGATAATATTTTGATATGTATTAAAAAACTGAGACATCTGATTTCTTATCAATTATTTTTTTCATTCAAATGTTTATTATCATTTTGGGCTGAATTTCTAGGATAAGTTTTCATTACATTATTTACATGTAGACTATTATCCTCCTCTTTATAGCTGTTATCACAACATTTCAGGTGTTGTACCTTTGGGGCACCAGGAAAAAAAGCCTATCTGAACAATTACCATAAAAATATTTGTAGAACAGGCAGACAGAAGCCATGTTATATTGGTGTGAAATTGACTGGATTTGAGATAACTGGTCATGATCAATTTTATTGCAGTCCCTTCTCTGGATTCTGTAATGAATCTTGAGATCTATAGTAGGAGCACCAGACCATATATGGCAACACTATTTAATACAGGGTTTAATGATAGATTTATAAATGTGCAAGATGGATTCTGACAAGAAAAATACTTTGGCACAACACAGTGAACCAAACTTCTTTCCAGCAGATGCAGCAACTGACTTAATCATATTTTACATGTATTGTTATATTTGTAAAATAATACATATATTCTAATATATTAACATCCATATAATAGGAAATTGATGGAAAGAACTTCTCTTAAAATATATTTTCTTGGAAATCCTCCCTGTTATAATAAAGACCGTTGTGCATTTATTGGTGTGTGTATATATATATATTTCCCTCCTGTCATGCTCATTGAGAGAGAGACAATAGCGAGGTTGCATTGGCACAGTTCATTAGAGAGACAACAGCTAAGCAGTGTTGGCTCAGTTTATTCTCTTTACTACCAGTTATTAAACTTTACTGCCAATTATGATAGCTCTTACCACATGTTTACTCTTTAACAGTGCATTATTATTTTTTTTGCAATAATGATGTCATTGAGAAGTGAAGAATATATATATATATATATAGTAAATAACTAACCTAGAGAGCCAACGAACCTACCAAGGTTTCACTTCAAGCCAACTTTCCCTGAAGATCCAATTTGGTGAAACCTTGGTAAGTTTGTTGGCTCTCTAGGTTAGTTATTTACTTAGTTTGCTCTACTTGTGTATTGAACGCTTTTTGTTTTAGGTTACTTGTCTCGGGTTTTTTTCTTTGGGCTATGTACTTTGACTGATGTTTGGGTGCTGAGCTCATTCTTTTTTTATTACCATTTTTTCCTTCCGCGTATGTACTTGGATGGTTTTTCGAAACGAGTATAGCAAGTTTATATATATATATATATATATATATATATATATATATACAGCTCTGTTTATACAGTGTGCACTGTTTTATTAACACCTGAATAATAATATTATACATATGTATACCCACCTCATATGTATATTTATTAATTTACGTTATTATATATATATATATATATATATATATATATATATATATGAGAGGATCATTATATATATATATATATATATATATAATGATCCTCTCAAATATTTTGCTGTAATTTTTGATGGTGGGGTACACTTGTACATAATAGTAGGTAAGAGCGAATAGCCTCATGATGTTTTATTTGCAGATGATTAGTTTGTGAAATTTAAAATACCAACATGACTGAGAATTAGTAATACAAATATCTGTATTATTTTTGCTATGGCAAGAGACTTAAATTTATAAGAACTGAAACCATTTTTAATTCAATTTTCAATTTAATTTGATTTCCAATTTCCATACAAAACAATAGGATCACATACCTCAGCAAAAAGAAAAATTCTTTAGCTTAAAATAAGAGATAAAAAATATGCATAATTATAAAATGTATATCCCAATTAAAAGAAAAAAAGCGAACAGCTGTAAAATCTTTTTTTCTCTATCTCTTGTCAAAAAGAAAAAAATCTTTAAAGAATTCAATTTAATTTTTTTTTATTTTATTTTATTTTTAAAATTTAATTACTATAATCATTACACTTAGATTTTTGTTATTTTCTGTCTTTGGAAGAAAAAATTAAACCTGATCAATTATTTCATTTACTTTTTTTTTTATATTTTTACTTTTTTGTCAAATTTTTCCTGTTAACTTTGAAAATTAATTACCGCTTATATTTCTGATTAGTTTTAGGGTGTTTAATTCTTCTGAGAGTTTTGAGATTTAATTTCTGATCTGTCCACTTTATCCTCATCTTATTCACTTCCAACATACCACCTCCTCTGACGTTCATATCATGAAATGTCATTCAGTAACCTGCAGTCTGTGGGTAGAAGGACTCACCTGGGTCACTCTCAACTTGGCTCTCAATGGGAACATAACTAATTTCCACCTTATCTTCTATTTCTACCTTCAATGCTATCTTGTGTCTTTGCGCACACTGTCTGACTGTCTCCTACACTTTTCTTCTTTAATTGCTAAAAACTAAAAAAGCTGTGTCCTGGGTATAAAAATGAATTGCCTCTAACAAGACGTCTGATTAGGAGGTTGTGAGAATCATGGAACCGCCTCATAATTGCTGTTGTTCGCAGGTCCACCTTGACCCAGGGTGGTAGCACCTGTTAGGGTCCCAGCTATAGGAAAATAGTTTATCCCCAAAACATTATAAAAACACTATAAAAGTATAAAAATAGACATTTATAGCAAAAAGTCCAGTAATAAATTTTTGAAGGAAAAAAATATTACCAGCAATAAATTTTTGAAGAAAAAAAATATTACCAGCAATACTTTTTTGAAGAGAAAGCTGATCTACAAACTTATATAGCCAGTCATGTCTTGAAAGAGACATGATCACCCAAGCGTGTATCATGTATGGCACTTAACTGACTGACTGAATATATATTCTATTCATACAAACCAATTGTAAAAAATCTTGTTGGCATTAAATAATCCATTGAGGTTGATATGCCATAAAACAAAACAAACCAAATCAAACCAAAAAGGCCATCTACTCCATCTAGATTCTTCTTTTATAATTCCCACGATTTATACAGAAACCTCAGTTGCCTAAGAGCTATGGATATTAACCAGAGTATTTAATCCTACACACTACATCTCAGTTTCTCACCATGGATGTTAGATGAGTTATTTTTGTTTTCAAATTATATAACTCTCTACCATCAGTGTCTGTGAACTTTAATTAAATAAAAAATAAATTTTTCATTTATAAAAATTTTCAGATTTTTCTAAGTATTTTCCTCATTCTTCTTCTTTATGTGCTGTGTCCTTTCGGAATGCAGACAATCGTGTACCTCGATTTACTCCTATCCCTTGCCTCTCTAAACACTTTCTCTCTTGATATCTCTCCCAAAACCTGATTGGTCATCCACTTGCTCAAGCCCATCCTGTATGCCTCACATTGCTTTCCCTCTCTCTCTTTCTCTCTATCCATCCCTTGATTCTCCAAGCTCTCCTTTCTCATTATGTGTACCAGAAACTTCAGCTGTCTCTTCCTGATGTTAAGTACAAGTTTCCTTTTCATTTGCTTCCTCTCCAAAACTTTGTCATTACTCATATGTTCTGTCCATGTTATCCTTGGCATCCTTCTGTAGAACCACATTTCTGTTGCTTCAAGTCTCTGGAGAAAGCATTTCTTGTCATGTAGGAGGACAAATATCAGATAACAGTCCAGTACTCTTTTCTTTGTTTCCAACAAAATCTTCATGTTTCTCAATACTCAGCTTAGCTTCTGAAATGCATTATTCACTGTGCCAATGTGCCTCATCATGTGGCTGAGAAATTTCAAAATATAAAGATCTTTTTTGTTTTCCATTTTGTCTAAAAATTTATCATTGCCCACATGTTCAGTCCATAGTATTCTCAGCATCCTTCTGCAGAACCACATTTCAGCGTTTTTTCTCTAGAAATTTCAATTATATCTTCCTGATGTTAAGTGTCAGTGTCTTTTTTATTTCAGTTTTCTCTAAAGCTTTATCATGGCTCACATGTTCAGTCCATGGTATTCTCAGCATTCTTCTGTAGAAATTTCAATCATCTCTTCCTGATGTTAAGTATAAGTGTCTTTTTTGTTTCCATTTTCTATAAAACTTTATCATTGCTCACATGTTCAGTCTATGGTATTCTCAGCATTCTTCTGTAGAAATGTCAATCATCTCTTCCTGATGTTAAGTATAAGTGTCTTTTTTGTTTACATTTTCTATAAAACTTTATCATTGCTCACATGATCAGTCCATGGTATTCTCGGCATTCTTTTCTAGAAATTTCAACCATCTCTTCCTGATGTTAAGTATAAGTGTCTTTTTTGTTTACATTTTCTCTAAAATTTTGTCATTGCTCACATGTTTAGTCCATGGTATTCTCAGCATCTACATATAAAATAAACAAATTATATAAATCAGAAAGATAAGTTAACATTAACAATCTTGAATCATTGAAAGACAAATTTTTTTTTTCAATGAACACAAACAATAAGCCTTGAAAAATCAAAAAATAGAAATTGATTCATAGAAATTCGCTAAAAATTAGAAATTAAATTGTTTAATATGCATATATAGATTTAGCAGCATGTAAAAGAGATTTGTAAACTGAATTTGAATTTTTGGTGAAATTACTTATACATCTCAAATTCTGGTCCAAGACCATTGTATTTTATTTTCACACTAATGTCCTTGGGAAAGGTATGACTCCATATCTTGTCCCTACCAGATATGGGTTAAATAGCAAGAGAGAATAGATTTTCTAGTATAAAAGAGAAAAAATTCAAAATTGGCTAAAACTCCACCCTGTAAATACCTACTTGTTACTGAAACCACAATAGCAACTCCTAGTATGGTGAGTCTATAGCACTATATTATACAGAAAAGCTTACAGTTTCAAAAAGGATAAGACAATCATGTACTAATGTTCATTAGGATTGTATGAATCAACACTTGTTTAAGTTTGTTTAACTCTGTATCACTATTATACACAGTTATGTCCCTTGTTTTTAAATGTATTTCAGTTGAATAGAATGCGGCAATCAGCTGAAATGTTTCGTTATCTTTACAGTTTTATGTGTAAACCATTTTATCACCCTATGTTTTGTTCCACTGCTAGATATCTATATCTTGAGAAAAATATTTCATCAATGGCCTGCCAAAATGCTTGACAGAAATATAGAATAAGCAAGTGAACATTTGTGTAAAACATTTGTGTTGAGGAGGAAATTAAGAATAAAGAGCAACTTTCTTCTTCACTTTTACAAAAATTCACAATGACGTGCGAAATCCTGGTTTTGCCAAATAGAAAAAGGATTGACCACATGCTTACAGAAAAAGTCAAAACTGGATTTCATGAGTAGATGTCAAATTGATTTTCTGACCAATGGAAGCGATTTGCAAGACTTAGTGATCCAGTTAAAAAAAAACTAATTGAGAGCAGTGAGAGATACAAAACACTAAAATGTAATGGGAAAAACTTAAATTCGACCCGGACATAAAGTTGTGTCATGTATTCGTTCTCTTTCTCCTTCTTTCTCATGCGCTAATTCCTTTTACTTCTTCTTCTCCATTCTCAACATTCCCATATGCCTCATCTTATACTTGATAACAAATGGACATTTTAAGACTGAGCGAATACTTCAAATGTGCTCCTACTGGACAAACACTCATACATACATACATACATACGTATGCATAAACTCTTTCCAACAAGTTACTACTACAAAAATTTCTACAACTCTTGATACCCTTAACTTTCTCATTGAACATTAACTTCTACAATTGATTTTACCCTTTCTATCAATTAATTTTTATTCTAACATGTAAAATGTATATTTTTATTCTTCCACAAGTCCACACATTCCAACCTGCTGCCAACCATCTGATGAAAACCTTCTGTTGATTACAAATAATAATAAGTTGTAGGGAGTTCAGTTATATAAGAAAAATTTTCACATAATATAATTTTCACATAATATAATTTTCACATAATATAATTTTCACATAATATAATTTTCACATAATATAATTTTCACATAAGGCCAAATTAATAAACATTAACCATCTCCCTGTAGCTTCACATTCTCTTTCACCAAGTTGTAGTGAAATATCAAGATATTTTGACATAAATAACATTTTCCTTTGTATTTTTGACAATTGTTTTCCTTTTATCATTTTGTCAAAATAAATTCATTTGCATCCACTTTTTTAAAGTCCCTGACAGCAGCCACTATACTTGATATCAAGTTACACCCTATTTACAGAATTTATATAATAACTAGAAAGAGCAATCAAACCTCTGGCAAGGCAATACCAACATCGTCTCAGCGATTAGCAAGAGATTATTAAAATAAGATACGATAACTGCAATTCTCTAAAAATTTAATGCAAACATAAAATGAAACAGGGGAGGTAATTCTGTATTTCAAGTGATTTAGAGGAAGTAATTTAGTATTTGGTATTTAAAAGGCAAAAATTAAATATTTTTAATAAAACCAGAAAAATAACTCAGAAATCTTATCCTCTACCAGATCAAACCTAAAATCTAATAAGTCATGCTAATCATGAGACCAATGACATCTGGGTGTTTCATCTGAATTCATGGAGTGGTCTTGATATATCTTGACCACGGACCAACAGACAAACATAACCAAATACAATATATCTATCTTAAGGCAAAGGTAGTTATTTGCAAATAAATAAATCAGGAGGGAACAACACCTTTCTTTCCCAAACTTCAATTAAATGTAAAATTTAAAGTTAGCATTATGTAAACTTCCACTAAGCTATAATCAACAAGAGCATTCTATTAAATGGTTATTGAATATACTTACAATTTACAAAAAATTTTTTTGCAATAAAATGTAAAATTTTCATGTCAGAAAAAGAAAAAACAAAGAAATGAAAATATTAATAATGATACCATGAAATATTAGTACAGTAGTTCTCAAACTATTTTAGGATTTTTTGCATGGCGATCTTTATATTTTAGATGGCTTGCAGACCCTTTTATATTAACCACAGTTAACGTATAGCACAATTAAAAAAAAAAGTAGAACTAAGAAAGATAACTCAAGAAATAAAAATAATGCATCGAAAAGAGAAAAAGGAGATAAAAAAAGGGAGAGTTGGATATGAAAAGATATAATCTCCTTTTCCAACAACAATGCTGCCATTATGACAATTTGAAATAGCCAATAATTTCAACTGAGTGGCCTCTTTGTGGTCTTCTTGAAACTCATTCCAGGTCATCTAAGGGACCGTGGACTCCAGTTTTAGAACCACTGTACTAGTATATTTATTTTGTGAAAATATATAATGGAAAAATATTACTATTTACAAAAACAATTTCATTCTTTTCATGCTGCAATTAGTAATATTTTCATTTTTTCATCTTTAATATCCCAATATTCCTCCAGCTATGGGTTAAATAGTAGGTTTTGTATGTAGAAGAATTATTATTTTTCACAAGAATTGTTAATGCCATGTTCACTCACAAAAACAAAAACAAGAATTATTCTTGTGAACTGAAATATGTTTTGGCTTTAAAAAATCCACAAAAATCCGATAAGCCATAAAAGCTAATCTAATTAATACAATTTTTTCTTTAGCAATTTCTAACAAGTGCACAATCAATCAGGCAATACATTATAACTTGGGTAATCACAAATATAGATATGATACTATTATTATTAATTTACAAAATGAACTGGAAATGTTTTCATTCTTCAAATAAAAGCATTTTAATAGTCAGTTAAGTGCCATATGTGATACATGCTTTGTGCAGAAGATTATCCCACAATAAGTTGTCATTGCTTTCTGTGGTAGACTAGTTGCCAGCCAAGGCTATAGAATCCAATCTGTCCTGTTATTTTAACCCAAAACTGGAGGGAAAAGACAGATTAATACCTTTCCCAAAGGGAATTTGTGCACAAGTGAATGCTAAGAAATTCAACTGGAATTCGAACTCAGCTCCCTGATTTGTCATTCCGCGTTGATATTCACTGCATCACAATGCAGATCCAAAGATTTCAATAGTATTGCTTTAGAAAAGTCCTTGTTACAGTGTGCAAATTTTGCTTTTACAATAAGAAACTTAACCACAAACAAAAACTGAATTATTCCTGCCTTCAGAGTTTCTACAGTTGTTCTTTCCTATATTGTTTTATGCTTTTTTTAGGGGTACAGGCTGTGATGAAAAATGACATAATGTCTGCATAAGAATAGTCAAATTATAAAATAAAGGAACAAAACTGCACCAAACCTTCTGATTGAAAAGGTAATGGAATTGTGCAATGTCAAAGATTACAATCAATTACATTACCAGTCTTTACAATTCATACAAATAAGTCATCATCATCCCAAGAAAGACAACCGGTTAAAGTACTTAGGATGAAAAATGGTGATAGCCATTGTTAGAATAATTATTTAACGACAAGCATATGACTAGGATTTGATGACGAAGGAGAGTTCTGGAAAATATTGAGAAATGGACAGAAAGAAATGACGTATGTGTCCATACATTTCATGAATTATTTTCTTAATCAGCATCCAGAAGCTTCATATTATTATTTACTTAATATACAGCATTCATAAAATGATGCGAGAATATTGTTAGCCAACAGCTCTGGCATGAACTTGGAAAAGATTGATACTGTACAATCACTCTCACAGGAAAGTGTTGCAACTGCTACTTCCACTCTAATAGCTTCTTTGCTAGCACCTCCTGCTTGTAGAAATCTCTTTCAGTTACTTACTTACCTGATTGCAACAATCTTAAAAATATTATGTGCAACATTTTACACAATCTCCTATTTTCTTAAACCCTGTTTTTAGGTTCTTTCCTCATTTCCCCATGTTCACAAATATTTTATTGTCTTTCATTTACACTCTCTGTAATCCCTTGTCCTCGTGGGCCTCATTGCCTCACTTAGAGTAAAATGATTAAATAAAAAAGTATGAATTAGAATAAAAGAGAAACACAAACAAATGAAATTAATTTTTATTTAATCAGGCAATGTGGTTCTACAGATAGATGCTGAGATAGAATATGTGAGTAATAAGCAAGTTATAGTTGAAATGAAAACACAAAGGAAACATATACACCAGAAAGAGGCAATTGAAATTTCTAGGGCACATAAGGAAAGAAGATTTGGAAAAATTAACACTGACAGCAAATGCCATACTGAAGAAGAAGAGTAACAAACAGAAAAAAAACAAGGAATCTACCTAAAAAAACTTGCATAAATGGATGGTAAAACAGGGAATGGGAATGATGGTAAAAAACAAAACTAAGAGCTACAAAGGATAAGAAGTTGTGGAGAGCCATGATCACTTAACTGATGAATTTGTGTAAATGGATGGCAGAACAGGCAATGGAAATGATAGTAAGAAGACAAACATTACCAAGAGCTACAAAGGATAGAAAGTTGTGGAGAGCCATGATTCCCTACCTAACGAGCTTGTATAAATTGATGGCAGAACAGGGAATGTGAATGATGGTAAAAAGACAAACATTACTAAAAGCTACAAAAAATAAAAAGTTGTGGAGAGCCGTGATTACCTACTTAAAGATCTTGTGTAAATGGATGGCAGAAAGGGACAGTGAAAAGACAAGCCTTACTAAGAGCTACAAAAAATAGAAAGTTGTGAAGAGCTATGATCACATAACTAATGAGCTTGTGTAAGCAGGTGACAGAATGATAGTAAAAAGACAAACCTTACTCAGAGTTACAAAAATAGGAAGTTGTGGAGAGCCATGATCACATAACTAATGAGCTTGTGTAAATGAATGGCAGAACAGGGAATGGTGGTAAAAAGTCAAACCTTACTAAGAGCAACAAATGATAGGAGGTTGGGGATAGCCATGATCATTTACCTAATGAGCTTTAAATGAATGACAGAATAGGGAATGGGAATGATGGTGAAAAGACAGACATTATTAAGAGCTACAAGGGATAGGAAGTTGTGTGTCCAAGAAATTAAAAATCTCTCTCTCTCTCTCTCTCTCTCTAATTCTAAGTATAAGTGTCCATTTTGTTTCCATTTTCCTTCAACTTCCTTGTTAGTCACAAGTTCAGTGCATGTCATTATCCTTATCTTTTTGTAAAACTTTTATTCTTCATTGTCCAGCATTATAGGCATATAGATATTACATAACAGTTCAGTATTTTTCCTTTTTCTTTTTAGTAACTTGCTTAGCTTTTGGAAGACATTTTTCATTATTCCAATATGGCTTCAGATTTCAGTGTCACATTTTCTCCCCTCTGTTAAAACACTTTCCAGACATCCACCACTGTTGCCAAGCCTGTTACTAGATATAGTTATTTATGAAGGTCTTAGTTTACTCTGGCACTTGGCCAGATACTTACCAAGCTCAAATGCAGTGTATAGAGTACCCATTGAGGTCTGTAATCACTACACAATCAAACTGGCCTGTATGACTGGCTTGCTAATTATGATGTAAAAGTGAAAAATGCTGTAAACTGATTAGAGAATAAAATACCTTCATAAGTTAGCATTTTTTAAATGATTAATGTGAACCATATTTTGACTCTGTAATGAATTCATTGCATTCACTTACGTGCAGATACGCTTGAGAAAGGTATGAATCCATCTCTTTTTTTCTGATGGCTCAGGGTTGAATAGCAAGACAGATTGGGTTCTATAAACATTTTTGGCACCCAGTCTACTGCAGAAAAGAATTGCAACCTCCTTTTTGGAAATATTCTGCTAGGCACTTAACTTACTGAATGTAGTTTTGTTCTACTGAAATAAAATACTTTTTCTGATCACATCAGATGTTTCCAAATTGTCATATAAGAGGGGACACAAGTTTGAACATTGCTATGTATTCTTTAATAAGACTCACAACTGCACAAGCCATAACCCTTTTAAAAAAAAATGAATGTCTACTCAAATACAAATTAATAAGAAATATTTACTTTTATAAATATTGATAAAGTCAGGGTTACTGCCAGAGCTGATATGATGTTTAAAAACCTGAAATCGGCAATAAAGGCAGGACATCACTGAAGAGCACCTTTAAGCACCAAAAATGTATTTATGAACAAATAAAAGTAGCTAAATATTTATCAAACTTTTTCATTAAGGTCATTAAGATATGTGAAAATATAATCTCACAAAACTTTATGCCAATGTTCATATATATTTTCAGCTAAAGAATATATTGCTCAGTCAGTCAGTTAAATGACATATGTGATATATACCTAGGTAATCATGTTTTTTTCGATCCATGACTGACTAGGCAGAAAATTTTCCTGCAGTAGGTGGCCATTACTTTCTGTGGTAGACTGGTTGCCAATCAAGGTTATAAAACTCAATCTGTCTTGCTATTTAACCCATAGCTGGAGGGAGAATTGAAACTTGGTTCTCTGATTTTCTCATTCCAAGCTGATATCCACTGCACCACAGTGCACGATGTTCATATATATTTTCAGCAAAAGAATATATTTATACAATGATGCCTATTGCTCAGATTACCAAAAAAGCTTTCAAATGCACTCAGCTAATATACATACTCAAGTTTATTCTTCGAGACAGCTTAATCTATTGTCAAGATTCATAGCACAAGCTACTAAGTACAATGACTAAAATATTTATTTGCTGTGCACACTCTTTTTTCCTTTGAACAGTGAAGAAGGAAGAAACAAAATGGATCTGCTTTAATGTGTTTGCTTGTTTTTTTCAATTTACCAACTATGGTAACTACAATAAAACGTGTTTCTTTTTTTACTTGCTCTTTGTTTTAAAATGCCTTTTAAATGTCCTGGGTATGACGATAAACTACATTCAGCAGCAAGGCCTCTGACTGGGACATTTAGAGGAGTGTGGAACCACCTTTTAATTGCTGTTGTTCACAGATCTACCCTGACCTGAGGTGGTCGTACCTGTTAAGTTCCCAGCTATTGACAAATAGTTAACCCACAAAATGAGGTCATTTAAGAGAAAAAGAAAAAGTTAGATTGAGTAGGAGTCCTTAACTTTAGATAGCAACTTATCTAAGTGAATGAAATCTCTGAAATAAAATCCTCTACACCTACTCTGGGTAAAATAGGTGAATTCTGTAACCTTGGTAGATAATCTTCTTAGATATGGTTTCTTGATAAAAAAAACTAAGTTTCCAGTCTCCAAAACTGGTTGGTGTTAATAAGAGCATGTAGCTGTAAAATTTACTCCAGTATTTCATGATGGTTCAATTATGCATGATAAATAGTCCATGTGCATTGTAGTGCTGTGGATATCAGCTCAAAATGAGAAATCAAAGAGCCAAGTTTGAATTTCAGTCAAATTTGTTGCATTCAGTTGCACACAAAATACTCTTTGGAAAGATACTAATCTGCCACTTTTTTTTCCAGCTGTGGGTTAATAGCAGGACAGATTAGGTTCGATAGCCTTGGCTAGCAACCAGTCTACTACAGAAATTAATAGCAACCTACTACAGATAAATCTTCCGCCCAGTCAGTCATGTCTCTTTCAAGACATGATCGCCCAAGTGTCCATCACATATGGCACTCAATTAACTGAGGTAGTCCATGCAAAAGTCATTAAAAAGATCACATCCAACCCATGCTAGCATGGAAACAGACATTAAACAATGATGATTTGCAATGGGTATGAGAGAATAACAGTCATAATAAAAATCTTACATCTAAAAAATTAAAACATATATCTTGTGACAACCATTCAAGGTAATTTTTCTCTAAATTTCTGGGATGAGAAGATATTATTTACATTATTTACAGTTGGGATAATGTCCTCATCTTTGTTGATATTCTAAAAACATTTTAGCCATTGTACTAATAGGAAACAATAAGGACATTATGCGTAGGGCTTCAAGTTGTAGCTTCAGGATTGTCCCATGAGACAATAACTTAAAAGAATAAAATCTTGTATCATTAATTTGGTGACATAGTAATTGTGAGTTCAATCCCTGGGCTAGATAGCAGAGACTCAGATACAGTGGGAACAGGTCTAGCAATAACTGTTGAGCAAAGAGGTACATGAAAACTGATTTCTCTATAGTAATTTATAAGGATGAATGTGATGCTACATTATGTAGAATTTTAAGCTTTTAGAAAGATAATTTAAAAGACAACAGGAGTAATGTTTTCAAAATGTATTGTACACTATTATTGGATAAGAAGATTATAAGCAGTACAAGTTACAATTAAGAAGCTTTAAGCTAAAAAATATTGTTCCACAAGACATTAATCTTTCAAATTCTGCAAATTTGTCTTTTGCCAACCTCATCAAGAAAGTTTTCAAATACACTGAACTAATGGAATTGTTTTCTTTCTTCTTAGATATTAATCCTTTAGAAGATGTGTAGTCTGATATTTAAACAAGTGTATATGAAAATAGAAAACAATCTGCATGCAAAGAAGACTTCTGTGAAGCAATAGAAACTGCTGGAAGTAATGTTATAGTTAAAAGAGTAGAAAAATAATTTGTAATAGCTAATGAAATCAAAAAATAATTGAAAAATGCTATAGAATATGAAAAAGTCCGTATTAACATGTAAAAAACTATACCATGGTTAATTCAAGCCTTGTGAGTGAATCTGGGTGGCAAGAATTGTTATGTTAGCACAAAGTCACAAGTCATTGTGACTGAGTGTTTGAACATGCTCATCTGGTTAAAAAAAGATTCATCACACCAGATTATGCACTCTTTCCTAGAAACTGTAACTAAGATCTGGCAGTCGGGTGTGCTCAGAAATGAGTAGTCAGATATTATTATGTCATTTTTCATCATATTTCGATTTCTGCTTTGGACTCACTACCAACCAAGTCTGCGGGGAGACCTAAGGCAGGTCGTGGCGTGTTGTTATGACTCCATTTCATGTTTTTCTATCTTCCCTGCTAAGTCAGTCATGTCTTTTTTGAGCATGTATTACATATGGCTCATAACTGACTGATATATAAATGTGTGAGTGTGTATGTGTGTGTGTGTGTGTGTGCCTGTATATATTATACATGCATTTGTGCATTTATTTTTAATTATTTTTATTTGCCTAAGATTTAGTGTATAAAACAATTACATTTAAATGATGACAACCATCACCAAAGCTTGTCTTCTTGTGAGCCAATTATCTAGGAGGTCTGGTGCAGTTCTTCTTTAATCGGCATGTAGTAAAAGTCCTCATCAAACTGAACAGGTCAGCCAGAATGAAAAGAGCCTATGAGTTATATATATTTACATGTGTGTGTGTTTGTGTGTGTTTGTGTGTGTGTGCATAAATATGTGTGTGCGTATATATATATATATATATATATATTTGGATATTCATCTGTGCATTTATTTATAATTATTTTTATTTGCCTAAGTTTTAGCATATTAAACAATTACATTGAAATGATGACAACTATCATCAAATGTTAATAGTCTGCCATGCAAATAATTCAGTCTTGAAAAAGCTTCATTTAATTTTCTTAATCAGTGATGAATTCTGCTATGAAATGAAGTTTCATACACACCTCTCCTGTATATAGTTTTTTAATACTCAAATATATGTGTGTGTGTGTGTGTGTGTGTGTGTGTGTGTGTGTGTGCGTGTGCGCACAGATTCACATAAAATCATTCTGCAACATAAGAATAATTATTCATATGAAAATAAATGATAAAAGATAGCTGTTAAAATTGATTATGGATGAATAAAATAATTTGATTTATGAGTTCAATTAACTCTTAGACATTTCAAGTTTATTGTTTTTATAAATCTCCATTTTACATAAACGCTGCATATGATTTCACTTAAAATTCTTCAAATGAAACGTTAAGAAAATGATGCATAGTTTGGCATTAAAAGATTAATTCACTGAATATGAATGTCTCTAAGCATGTGGATAAACTGTCAAGCAGCCACATCATACCCACAAGAGAAATAAGTGCATGTATTAGTTAAATATTTATATTAAAAATTTTAAACTACAAAATAGTTCCAGTTAGTGTGTGTATGTGTGCAAAAACAAAAGGCAAACTTTTATTTATCAATGTGTTTTACTATCAACTACATCCCACCCTTTTACAGTGAAACCAATAAAATGTAACTGCAACTTCTACTTTAACAGATTCTTTATTCCCACCTGTGGAATTCTCTTCTGTATATTTGCTTCCTCGACAACTACAAACTCCAAGAATTTAAATGTAAGATCAATCCCACGCTCTTTCTGATCTACATTAATGATCTCCCAGATGCCATTAGATCCCAAGTAGGCATGTACGCCGATGACACCACAATTTACTCTCACCTCGATCAGAAACCCAGTGTAGGCAACAAAGCAAACCTTGCTGCCAAGCTTGAAAAGGACCTCCAATCCGTGGTGGACTGGGGTAAGAAGCGGCTCGTGAATTTCAATGCTTCCAAAACGAAGCTGCTATCAATTAACCACCATAGACAATTGCACCTACCTCCCGTTAGCATGGAACAGGCTTGCCTCTCTGAGAGTAAAACACTACGCCTCCTTGGTCTTACACTCTCAGCGGACCTCAAATGGAATGTCTATATCAAATCCATTGCTAATTCCGCTGCTATGAAGGTTGGTTTTCTGTGCAGGGTGCGGAAATGTTTTCCGTCTGAATCTATCCTGCACATATATAAATCTACCATCCACCTGTGTATTGAATACTGCTGCCACATCTGGTCGGGTGCCCCTGCTACTCTCCTCGGGCTTCTTGACAAAATACAACGGAGAATCTGTAACGTGACCGATCCTGTCTTGGTGGACCGGCTGTAACCACTCTCTCACCGGCATTAGATGGCTTCCTTGTGCCTCTTCTATAAGTACTTTCATGGCTTCTGCTCCGATGAACTTAGGTCATTGGTGCTGCCTAGGTATGAATTTATACGAGATACTAGATTAGCAACTAGGTCCTACCCTTTTACAGTGAAACAGATAAGATGTAACCATAATTTCTACTCTAACAGCTTCTTTTCTTGCACTTCCCACCTGTGGAATTCCCTTCCACATGCCTGCTTCCTCAATGGCTACAATCTCTAGGTGTTTAAATGTAAGGTCAATAGACACCTCCTAACACACTAACTTGCATCTATTCTCTCAAACACTCTCACCATCTAACTAACCCTCATTCTCGGTATCCTTACCTGTCAATCACCCTCCTTCTGACATTTCCTATATCTAACCATCCTTTTGCCATCACTTCCCCAACCCTATGTAACCCTCTGAGCAACAGTGGCAGTGGAATACTTTGCTCGGGGTGAAATGCTTAAAAAAAAAAATTGTCATCTACTATCTCTCTGACTCATCCTTTCCCTTATGTTCTTTTCTCTGTCCACTCTACTCTCATCACATCAGTATTCTCATCCTTCTCTTACTCATTCTCTGACACCCTCTATAACTTATTCCTCTTTCTCAACACTCACCTCCTATGTAACCCCCTGCACACCAGTGGCAGTAGAACTGACTTGCTTGGGATGAAATGATTACAAAAAGAAATAAAATAAAATACAGGTTAATGTAAGGCCTTTATTTTGCAACATGTATTTATGAACGGAAGTAAAATAACATTAGGTTTTTGCATATACTTGTATGTGCAAGTGTGTGTGTGTGTGTGTGTGTGTGTGTGTGTGTGTGTTAGAATTCAGATATAAATAGTATATGTTAGTAGAAAGATACTAGTGTGTGTGTGTGTTAGAATTCAGATATAAATAGTATATGTTAGTAGAAAGATAATACGAATAGTGTGTGTGTGTGTTAGAATTCAGATATAAATAGTATATGTAAGTAGAAAGATAATACGATTAGTGTGTGTGTGTGTGTTGTGGAATTCAGATATACAGGCGTTAGTAGAAAGATAATACGAATAGTGTAAAAAGGAATTCAGATATAAATAGTATATGTTAGTAGAAAGATAATACGAATAGTGTGTGTGTGTGTGTTGGGGAACTATATAAATATATATGTTAGTAAGAGAAAGATAATACGAATAGTGTGTGTGTGTGTGTTAGAATTGTGATATAAATAGTAGTGTTAGTAGAAAGATACTACGATGGTGTGTGTTGCAACTGTATATAAAATAGTATACATAGAAAGATAATACGAATAGTGTGTGTGTGTGTGTTAGAATTCAGATATAAATAGGCAGCAGTAGAAAGATAATACGAATAGTGTGTGTGTGTGTGTGTTAGAATTCAGATATAAATAGTATATGTTAGTAGAAAGATAATACGAATAGTGTGTGTGTGTGTTAGAATTCAGATATAAATAGTATATGTTAGTAGAAAGATAATACGAATAGTGTGTGTGTGTGTGTTAGAATTCAGATATAAATAGTATATGTTAGTAGAAAGATAATACGAATAGTGTGTGTGTGTGTGTTAGAATTCAGATATAAATAGTATATGTTAGTAGAAAGATAATACGACAGTGTGTGTGTGTTAGAATTCAGATATAAATAGTATATGCTAGTAGAAAGATAATACGAATAGTGTGTGTGTGTGTGTTAGAATTCAGATATAAATAGTATATGTTAGTAGAAAGATAATACGAATAGTGTGTGTGTGTGCTGTAAATCTGACATAAATAGTATATATATAGAAAGATACACATATATGTGTGTGTGTGTTAGAATTCAGATATAAATAGTATATGTTAGTAGAAAGAATACGTAAATATGTGTGTGTGTGTGTTAGAATTCAGATATAAAGGAAGGAAGAGAGAAAGATAATACTAAATATGTGTGTGTGAATTCAGATATAAATAGTATATGTTAGTAGAAAGATAATGCGAATAGTGTGTGTGTGTGTATAGAATTGCATATAATATATATGTTAGTAGAAAGATAATACGAATAGGTGTGTGTGTGTGTGTGTCTGATATAAATAGTATATACAGTGAAGATAATACGAATAGTGTGTGTGTGTGTAAGCAGAATTCAGATATAAATAGTATATGTCAGTAGAAAGATAATACGAATAGTGTGTGTGTTAGAATTCAGACATAAATAGTATATGTTAGTAGAAAGATAATACGAATAGTGTGTGTGTGTGTGTGTGTGTGTGTTAGAATTCAGACAGAGAGAGAAAGACAATACGAATAGTGTGTGTGTGTTAGAACCAGATATAAATAGTATATAAGAGAGAAAGATAACACGAATAGTGTGTGTGTGTTAGAATTCAGACATAAAATGTATATGTTAGCAGAAAGAGCACACGAATAGGTGTGTGTGTGTGTGTGTGTGTGTGTGTGTGTGTTAGAATTCGAGATATAAATAGTATATGTTAGTAGAAAGATAATACGAATAGTGTGTGTGTGTGTGTTAGAATTCAGATACATAAATAGTATATGTTAGTAGAAAGACAATACGAATAGTGTGTGTGTGTGTTAGAATTAGACATAAACAGTATATGTTAGTAGAAAGATAATACGAATAGTGTGTGTGTGTGTGTGTGTGTGTGTGTGTGTTAGAATTCAGACATAAATAGTATATACAGTAGAAAGATAATACGAATAGTGTGTGTGTAAAGAATTCAGATAAATATACATGTTAGTAGAAAATGACAATACGAATAGTGTGTGTGTGTGTGTGTGTTAGAATTCAGATATAAATAGTATATGTCAGTAGAAAGATAATACGAATAGTGTGTGTGTGTGTGTGTTAGTCCAGATATAAATAGTATATGTGTTAGTAGAAAGATAATACGAATAGTGTGTGTGTGTGTGTGTGTGTGTACAGAATTGGGAACATAAATAGTATATGTTAGTAGAAAGATAATACGAATAGTGTGTGTGTGTTAGAATTGATATAAATAGTATATGTCAGTAGAAAGATAATACCATTAGTGGGTAAAATAGAATTCAGACATAAATAGTATATACAGAAAGATAATACGAATAGTGTGTGTGTGTGTGTGTGTGTGTGTGTAAGTAATCATAGCAATAGTATATGTTAGTAGAAAGATAATACGTGTGTGTGTGTGTGTGTGTTAGAATTCAGATATAAATAGTATATGTTAGCAGAAAGAAAGACAATACGAATAGTGTGTGTACAGAATTGATATAAATAGTAGTTAGTAGAAAGATAATACGAATAGTGTGTGTGTGTGTGTGTGTGTGTGTGTGTGTTAGAATTAGATATAAATATATATGTTAGTAGAAAGATAATACGAATATGTGTGTGTGTGTGTGAATTAGATATAAATAGATATGTTAGTAGAAAGATAATACGTGTTGTGTGTGTGTGTGTTGGTTCAGATATATTGTATATGTTAGGTAGAAAGACAATACGAATAGTGTGTGTGTGTGTGTGTGTGTGTGTGTGTACAGAATTCAGACATATGTATAAGGCAAGAAGATAATACGAATAGTGTGTGTGTGTGTGTGTTAGAATTAGATATAAATAGTATATGTTAGTAGAAAGATATATGTATTTAGTGTGTGTGTGTTAGAATTGTGATATAAATAGTATATGTCAGTAGAAAGATAATACGAATAGTGTGTGTGTGTGTGTTAGAATTCAGATATAAATAGTATATGTTAGTAGAAAGATAATACGAATAGTGTGTGTGTGTGTGTGTGTGTGTGTGTGTGTGTGTGTGTTAGAATTCAGATATAAATAGTATATGTTAGTAGAAAGATAATACGAATAGTGTGTGTGTGTGTTAGAATTCAGATATAAATAGTATATGTTAGTAGAAAGATAATACGAATAGTGTGTGTGTGTGTGTTAGAATTCAGATATAAATAGTATATGTTAGTAGAAAGATAATACGAATAGTGTGTGTGTGTGTGTGTTAGAATTCAGATATAAATAGTATATGTTAGTAGAAAGATAATACGAATATGTGTGTGTGTGTGTGTGTGTGTGTGTGTGTGTGTGTTAGAATTCAGATATAAATAGTATATGTTAGTAGAAAGATAATACGAATAGTGTGTGTGTGTGTTAGAATTCAGATATAAATAGTATATGTTAGTAGAAAGATAATACGAATAGTGTGTGTGTGTGTGTTAGAATTCAGATATAAATAGTATATGTTAGTAGAAAGATAATACGAATAGTGTGTGTGTGTGTTAGAATTCAGATATAAATAGTATATGTTAGTAGAAAGATAATACGAATAAACTCTCTAAACTCTATAACTATTTCCACACTCTTTCATGCTTTCCTGCTTGTTGGAACTCCTCCTCTGTAGTTTCTGTTTTTAAGAACACTGAGCCCTCTAATTATCACCCTATTAGCCTCTTACCTCTTTTAGCAACGTATTCAAGGATATCATTAAAAATAGGTATTCAAGGATATCATTAGAAATAGGCATCTCATACTCTCACACCCTTTTTCTCTGACAAACAATATGGCTAACAGTTCACCAGATCTACTACTGATCTGCTAACAACCATCCCTGAACTTATATACCAAGCTCTTGATAAGAATGGCAAAGCGTGAGCTATTGCTCTCAATATCTCAAAAGCATTGGATGAGGTTTGGAATGCTGGCCTTCTATGTGAGCTCCATGGTATTTCTGGACAATTCTTTCATTTACTGCAATCATTCCTGTCAAATTGGGAAATGTAGGTTGTTGTGAATGGGCAAGCTTCCAGATACTTTTATATGAAGACGGGTGTCCCTCAAGACTCTATTCTAGGTCCTGTGTGTTTTCAAATTTTAATCAATAATCTTCCAGATATAATCAGTTCCCAAGTAAGCATATATACAGATGACATCAGTATTTATTCCTGCCTCAATAGTAACTCTGCGAAAGTAAACCTTGACTGCTGCTCTTCAAAAGAACCTCCAATCTGATTGAATGGAGTAGGAAATGGCTTGTAAATTTCAATGCCTCCTTTAATCACCATAGAGAAACATTCCTGCCTATCATCAAAATGGAAGATGCTAGTCTCCTAGAGAGCAACACACTGCACCTCCTTGGCCTCACTCTTTCAATCAACCTCAAATAAATTGACTACATTGAATCTATAACACATCACTCAATAAATCGCGGACCTAACTAATAAAACAAGAGCTTTTAGGAAAAATTCAACCTTTATTCATCAACAAAGTCTTCTCCTAGGGTGATACACTGATTCTGATGCTTCTGTAACAATTCAATGCCTTTTTTATAGAACAATTTGTCTTTGGCCTTAAAATACGCCTCAGTTTCCAATATCACTTCACTTCTCTTTCCCTGGTGCATTCTTTTAATGTCTGCAAACAACCAGTAATCACTGGGGTGCAGATCTGGAGAATAGGGTGGATGCAAAAGCAATTTGAAATGCCATTCATGTAGTCTTGTCATTATTGCGATAGACTTGTAACTCAATGCATTTTCTTGGTGAAATGTAACTTTTTCTTCTTCATTTGTGGCAATGTTTTGATGATTTCTTCTTTCAAATGCACTAACATAAAGTTTATTATTGATGGTTCTTCCTTTTTTAAGGTAATCAAAACAAAATACTTTGCACATCCTAAAATATAGTGGCCAAAACGTTGCCTGCTGATGATTGCATCTTTGGTCACATTGGACAGCTTTCACCTGCTGCTGTCCACTCAGCTGACTGCTGATTTGACTCTTGAGTGAAGTGGGGGATCCATGTTTCATCCATTGTCACATATTTATACAAAAACTCTTTATCGTTACATTGAAACAGTTTCAAACAACGCTCTGAATTGTTGACACATTGTTTTTGATCAAAGGTGAGCAATTGCTGCACCCACTTTGAACACAGCTTTCTCATTGACAAATGTTCAGGCAAAATAGTGAATACAAAGCCTTCTGATATGTTCAACTCTTCTGCTATATCATGCAACTTCAATTTATGATTGGCCAAAATGAATTTGTGGGTTTTGTTGGTGTTTTTCAGGACAATTACTGATTCTGGGTGACTTGAACATTCACCATTATTTGTGTTTCTACAAGCACGTTTAAAAGTCAGCGTACTACCTCTTAATCTTTGTTCCAATGGAGCAGAGTCCAAATAACGAGCTTACGGCCATATCAAGTTGAATACACCGGTTCTCGCTCGATCACCAAAGTGAAGCAATGTTGAGCCTGGTCAGTACTTAGATGGGTGACCGCTTGGGAATACCAAGTGCTGTAAGCGTATAGTGACGGATGTGCGTTGTGGTGCAGTGGATATCGGTTTGGAAAGAGAAATTGGTGAGCTGAGTTCGAATTCCAGTTGAATACCCTGCATTCACTTAAGCACTGGTACCCTTGGGAAAGGTATCAATCTGTCCCTTCCTTCCAGTTATGGGTTAAATAACAGGGTAGGACTTGGGGACCCTGCCCTTAAAAACAAATTTCAATGAATCTTGATACTCGAAAAGAAAAAAGTATTACTAGACACAAAACTTATATAAGAAACAACAATAAATTGTTGAAAGAAAAAGGTATTACCAGCAATAAATAAATAAAATTTAGTTGGCAATAAATGACCCATGGAGGTTGATATGCCATAAAACAAAAACAACCAACCAACAACCAAAAAAAGTTTATAAAGCTATTGCTTTGCTTGAACAGTATTTTTTCCATCAGAAAGCAATGCTTTATCAACACATGAAATTCAGATTTTTTTCATTGTTTTGAAAGTTTGCAACAGTAGCTTCACTTAAATAACTGTAATTTGTAAACTAATAATTTGATTGAGGCCAAATTTTGTCATGTGCCATTTGAAGGCTAAAGGTTAGTACTTCATAAACATCATATGGATTTTTTATTAGTGGTGACATCTATGTGTCAGGACCTGGATATATTGAGTGATATGTTAGCTGCATCTACTACTAGAAAAATTAGGTCACTGTGTCAGACCAGAAAGTTTTTCTCATCAAAATCCAAAGAAGGATCTGCAATGTAATTGATCCTTACATGGCAGCCTACATTTAGTCTCTTTCTTAATGACATGATATGCTTTCCCGTTGGTCTTTTCAACAAGTATTGATGCCTCCTCCACCCATTAATCCATTAAAATAGTTAAATGTAACAACTCCTTCTACTCTAACAGTTTCTTTTCTTGCCCTTCCCATTTGTGGCACTCTTTTCCATTTGCTTGCTTCCCTGATAGCTACAATCTCTAAAAGTTTAAATGGAATTTCAATTACCATTTTCTATCAAGTTGATTCCCCAGCCTTCTCTTATCCTTTCTTTCTCTTTCTTTCTGTACCTTCTTTTTCTCTTACTCGAACTCACTGCACACCAGTGGTGATCCTGCCTTGCTTGGGGTGAAACGATTATAAAAAAAATTAAAACTTTTATTTATCAAAATGCTTTATTTTCTGATGGACTTTATCCAACTAAATGTAAGGATTTTATTTTGTAACATGTATTTATTAACTGAGGAAAAATATGTTTTTGAAATTTTTAAGGTAACTGTGAAAGTTAAGTGATGTAATTTAATGCAAAATAAACAAAAGTAAGTAAATTTTGCTGAATGTTTGTATTTTCTCATTTGTTTATATGTATTTATATATTTACTAGCAGTATAGCCCAGTGTTGCTCGGGTGTAATGAAAGATTTAAAACTAATCCATGGTCATGGAGCTCAGATTCGATGGACGTTAGCATGAAAGACTAAAATGCAATAGTTGTTTCCAATTAAAGCAAAACTGTAGACTGAAAGAAAAATGAATGGATGTAAGTCAAATTTTGATTTCCTGGTATTGATATCAAATAAATTATTTTGTTGTAAACTGAATTTTGAAGGTTAAATAAATCCTCTGAGTAAATGGTATCATGGCTGAGACTAAGAACTACAATTATACCTACTTAGAGCCAAACATGAAGCAAAAACTAAAATAAAAGGGCTGAAAAAATACAGGCATACAGGCAGATAAACAGACACACACACAAACATCTTGCCTTTTATATATATATTATCGATTTTCTGCACTATTGTAAGAACTGCAACCTTGAAACTTCTGAATATTGTTTCTTATGTCTTTGTCTATGAGTGTATCAAATTTGATTAAAATTGGACCACTTCTTCTATAACCCGATTTTTTAGATTATTGATTTTCGATATTTATCAGGGGTACCTTGACACAAAACCAAGCTAAGAACACTTGCAGAACAACTGCATGAATTTTCAAAAAAATCAGTTCAGTTGTTTTGGTGTCTATAGATAACACACACACACACACAGACACACACACAGACACAGACACAGACACACACACAGACACACACACAGACACAGACACACACACACACACACACACACACACACACACACACAGACACACACACACACAGACAAAGTTCTATTTATAAATAAGTTTAGATTTAGATTTTCTTATATCAATGTAATTATGATTTATTACTTTATTTGAATTTGATAAATTATTTATGATTTTATTTATAGTAAATAATGAAAAGTGTTGACTTAACCATTTGGTTTTACTTTTAAAAAAATGGTGGTTATGTGTGTTGGCTTAGGAAGAGGTATTTTGTTTCGAAAAGGAGATATTTGAAATCCTTTAGGGTGATGGTTAACATCTTGGCCAGCCTTGTTATGGGCACTCTCAATAACTTTCTGTCAAGTAAATTACTTTTTCTTTTTTCAGATCAAAACAGTGGTTTAACAATATTTTTGTCTCTGCTTGTGATGACATGTTGCAAAATGAAATCCTTCATTAAAGTCCAACAAAAGTTAAAATGCTTTTGTAAAATTTTCTTCTGTCTTTATATATATATATATATATATATATATATATATATATATATATATATATATATTATACAAATTCTATTCCAGTAGCTTCTTTTCTGAAACTTCCCACCTGTAAAATTCTCTTCCACATACTTTGTTTTCTTGACAGTTACAATCTCCAAGAATGTAAATGTAAAGTCAATAGTCATCTCCTGTCACACTAACTCACATCCTATCTCTCATGCTTTTCTACATCCACCCCACTCTCATCAGTACTCTCTTCCTCTCCTACTCTGTTCCTGACAACCCCTGCAACCTCACACTCTTCATAAGATTCCCCCTATATAACCCCCTGCACAACAGTGGCAGTAAAATGCCCTGTTTGGAGCGACACAATTAAATATATATATATATATATATATATATATATATATATATATATATATATATATTCAAATACTTTAATCCAAGCGGAAAAAGCAGGAAGGTAAATTCCAAAAACCCAATCCTAATTAATATTAAAATTTTATTTTAATGTTAAAAAATGATACAGGAAGAGAGCTCCATGTAATAAAATATTACAGAGCAAATATAAATTAAATAGGATTTATTCAAAGATGTTGTATGTACATTTCAACATGAAATCCCCACGCATCACCTCAGCAACGAAAAAAATCCTTTCTGAAACTGGAGAAAAAAACCAGTCTATTTTTCCTTTTTAACTCATAGATAGATTTGCAAAAAAGTTTAAAAAGAAAGAAAAAGAAAAAGAAAAAGATAAAATAAAATAAAATAAACAAGAAAAGAAAAATTGGCATCACCTGGGTTCGAAAAAAGGAAAGAGAATTGTAACATAAATAGAACAGATGGCGTGTTGAATTGATATTAGGTTAAGCAAAATGGATATATATATATATATATATATATATATATATATATATACACTCCCGATCAAAAATTCAAGACCACTTAAAAATCTTTAAAAAGAAATTGTTTTTTACAGATAGATTTTAAACTCCTCCCAATTAAGGTTACCAATCCTACAATCTAAAAGCTTATGGAAACAAAAAGCTAAATTCCAAACATTTTATTTAGAAATTCACATTTTTATAAATGAGGCGATTTACACATGATCAAAATTATAAGACCAGAGACAAAAATTCTATGAAATTGTACAAAAAGTGTATGAAAATATTCAACAACCAAATTTAATAATGAAGTCTAACTCCACTGCTTTTGATGACTTCAAAAATTCAGTCAGGCATGCTAGAAATAAGTGTTTCCATTAAGGTGCGGGGGATGTTGCTCCAGTTTCTGAAGATGGCTTCACAAAGTTCATTTTTTGTTGAATATTGTTTTCCATTTCGATAAACATCTCTTGTCATCCATCCCCAAACATTTTCAATTGGGTTCAAGTCCGGTGAGCATGCAGGATGTCCACTACTATGACGTGCGGGGAAAATTTCAGGAGGTATGTTTTTGTTATACCAATATTGTTGGAAGCCATCAGAACCATCGAGATTGAATTTTTTCTCATCAGAAGACAGGACTTTCTTCCACTTCTCAACGTCTCATGTTTGGTATTCACGACCAAACTTTAAACGGTCCAACTTGTGATGTGGAAGCAGCCGAGGAATTTGTTTACGCTTTTTATTTACCATGCCTTTTTGTCTTAAGTGTCATCTGATGGTTACGGGACTGCAATCAGCATCTGTGACTACCTTAATTTAACTAGAAGAAAGTCCCCCGTCTTTCATAACAACCCGTCTTATTCTCCTACTTAATGCAGGAGAAATTTTTGGGGGCCTACCAGAGGATTTTGCTTTTCCATAATTCTCACTGTTCTTTAGAAAGTTGCAAATCACAGTTTTACTGCGATTTACCTTAGCTGCAATTGCCCGCTGTGACAAATCATGCTTATGGAATTCTAGAATTCGAGAATGCTCAACTTTGCTAAGTTTGCTTGTTTTAGGCATGGTAATACTTTTACGCAGTGATTGCTAATCTCTAACTGAACTAAAAACATTGGAATTGCCATAGATCTAACAATTTATACCCCTGGTCTTATCATGTGTAAATCGTCTCATTTTATAAAAATGTAAATTGTAAATAAAATGTTTGGAATGTAGCTTTTTGTTTCCATAACCTTTTAGAATGTAGTATTGGTAACCTTAAGTGGGAGGGGTTTAAAATCTATCCATAAAAAAAAATTTCTTTATAAAGATTTTTAAGTGGTCTTAAATTTTTGATCAGGAGTGTATATAGATAATTCTCAATTTATAGATAGATAGATAGATAGATAGATAGATAGATAGATAGATAATTCTCAATTTATATATATATCTATCTATCTATATATATATAATTTTGATTGAACAATTTTGATACACCTAAAGCATTTCCTTTAACTACCACTCCCTAATTTTCTAAATATCCATGAATTCAATCTATATTTTCAAAATAAATCATTTTCACTATTTATTTTAACATATCATCTGAAGAGGAACAGTTTTGTTCTGAAACATGAAAATTTATGTGTAGTGATATTATACTTTTATAAACCAATGTAATAACAAAATTACAATATATATATACATATATATATATTTTTAAAATTATATTAATGTTTAGTGCAAAAATGGCTGTTTTTTCAATACTTTACTAGTGAAATGGCATTTTAAGCATGTACATTCTTTGTCATGTACTGCTTAATATCAAGATAGAGATAGAGCATTCATGCAATTAATGTAGAGAAGCTTGTCACTTAACTGAGCAGTGTTATTTTAGTCAAGCCAACTTTGAAGCTTCATGAGGGCATTATTGTAATGTCTTCACTCTTCAAGGTCTTTCACTTTTTTGGCTGCAGAAAAAAACAAAAACCATTAAAAGTGAAGACATTACTGTTTTAGTAGATAAAAAAATTTGTTGGATCCAGTGACCTGACCAAAAGAGTTCAATACCTGGCTAGTGCAATTGTGAACAAAAAATTTAGAGAATTGAGTTAAGTAGTGATAAGACATCAAGAAGTGGCATGACTCATAGAATGAGAACAATATCCCCCCAGAGATTAGTAAAATGGTTGTTCAAAATTCTAAATTCCTGAAGAAGGTTTGAGTGTACGATGGCCAAAACATCCTGAATATGGCAAAAAGATGAGGAGAACAGTCCAAACAGTGTACATAATTACAATACCTCATTTCAGAAATATAGACAAATATTAAATTGCATAGAGATAAATATTAAATTTATAGAGATAAACTCCCTTGAAAATGAAACAGAAAATTCTTTGGGATTTCAAAATAAAGATGGATCACCCTATTTACAGCAGGAAATCAGGTTTAGTTTTTTTATAAATAAAGAAAAGAAGGCTTGTTAAATTGTGGAAGCAAGCATACCAGCAAAACTGAACACAATGGAGAAATATGAACAACCAATTTGGTAGTTGCAAAATCTATGGAATGAATAGGAAAGCTGTATCAGTAACCATCAAAAGATTAGGACATTAAAAGAACAGACGATATTCAAATCACGGCTTTATTGAAATTGCTTGCTGTCACTACAAAGATGGTTTTTGTCATGAAGATTCAAATAATAATAATAATGATAATGTTTTCATCTTCATTACTGTTATCACATTCAGACAGAAAATTCATAATACTACTTTTGAGTATATAGACAAGGCCATTTACTATCACCCGTTTACTAATATATTTGTGTTGGGTGACTTCAATGACCACCATGCTAAGTGACTGAAAAACTATCTCACTGATCTTGCTGGCATCCATACCCTGAACTTCTCAATCATTTAGTTTCGCATACAAGTGGTGGATTTCCCCACATGCTTCTTCAGTATCCCTGAAGGAGATGCTTCCCTACTAGAACTCTGCTTCACTTCTCTCCGTAACTTTTGCCATGCCATGCAGATCTGCCCTTTTGGCAATTTTGATCATGCTATAGTTTCTGTTGTTATCCCTTTCTACTTCTCATTCCCTCCGGGAACCTCCTAGAAGCAAAATATTTTAGAGTTTTAGCTAGATTCAAAGTACCCTTATTTGACATCACTGACAGAAGTAGCCAGTCTGTGACAGAATTGTTTTCAGAGCTGTCAAAAATCATAAGCTTTCAACAATTGAGAAAAGCTCTGTACCTGTGAACAGATTAATTGAACGTGCACACAGGACATTAAAGACAGCAATTATTACAAGGAAGGATTCTTGGCTATCAGCTTTACCTACTGTACTTTTGGGTATCAAAATCACACCCAATGAATCTACATACTTGCCATATACAGCAGTAATGGGGTGTCATGCACAAGTTCCAAGACTGTTGACTGACCCATTTGATGAGGATAACAATGAGATATTAAACCTGGCAATAAAAGATCAGATGAAGAAAATGCAAAAGTTTGACATGAAAAATTATTCTTCCAGATACATACAATCATCACCAAAACCTTATTTACCAAAGAACCTAAACAATAGTGAATTTGTATAGCATAGGACTGACAGAGTTTGGAAATCTTTGGAAGCTCCTTACACATGTCTATACAAAATAATTAACTGTAATAATAAGTTATTTACTATTACAACTTTTGAAGATATCAATAACAATATGTTCATAGACTGATTAAGACCAGTGGTGGTTTCAGAAATGGTGAAAATGCTTGATATTGATAAAACTATACCAGCCCAAGAAGATATTCTACCAGAGATTAACAATAATAAGGAGACAAAATAACAAAATAACAAAACAAAACAAAAGCTAAGTCTGGAAGATCAGTTACTTGGAAAAGTGACAATACTTCCACTACTATTGAATTATCAACTTATTCATGTACTAAAGCAGGCTCAATAAAATGGGAAGGGAAAAGTTGCAGTGAATACAAAATAAAAATAACATTCTTTTCATCATTGCTTGCAAAATTGCAAGCCAGTGTAAAAATCTATTTTTGATCAATAGAAAAAAGATTGCCTCCTTGCTGAGAAAAGATCAAGGAAAAATTCTTGAGCAAGTGTGAACTATTTATTAACCAATGAAAAGAGAGTGATTTACAGAAACCAATAAATTGAACTTTCAATGACACCTGTCATGTCTTTCCTCCTAAAAGTGAGTGTATGTTTTAAGTTGACTACATGATTGAGCCAGCCTATTTATTAATATCCCTGGTCAGTCAGTGACAATTAGAATCATAGAAAAAAGAGAAGAGAGAAAAGCAGAGACTATGCATCTGTATAACACCAGTGTCAAATTATATGCTGATACATTATCAGCCTCTAATGACAACTCAGAATTTCAAGGACTCTATTTAATGGTTAAGCTAAGTACCTACAATATATCTTTTATTTTGAATTCAACTGTATAACTTTTATACAAAAAAACAAACACTCTGAATTTGTTTTAAACATTTTGGAAACTTTTGTTTATATTGAATTCAACCATATAACTTTTGTGTGGAAAACAAACTCTCTTAATTTGTTTTAAGCATTTTGGAAGTTTACTTTGCATTTGATGGTTTAATTTGAACATTTTCTCTTCTTCACTATTCATCAAATCTATGAAATTATGATGTTTGATTACTTGTCTTGAATCAAGCTACTGACAACTACAAACATGTAAATTAGCAAATAAAGTCCTTATTTTGTGTCGTTAAAATACATATGTTCTATTTCTCATTATTATGCCCTACATCCCCTACCTTCAATACATATATATATATGTATATATATATATATATGCACATACACACACATGCACTCAAACATGTTCGTACATACACCAACATGACCACATATGCATGCACACACCCATATATGTAACTTATAAGTTATACAAGTTCACTAGTAGTTTACTATGTCCCCATGTATAAGGACCCTATATAATGACTCAGTGCATTTGTGTACGTTTAATTTTTAAATTAATTGGTAATATTCTTTAATTTTATTTTTTAATTCGTATGTTATATTATTCCTTTTTACTCTCTATTTACACCATTTTACTTCATTTGGGTGTTGATTTATCTATATGTTGGTGGAAATACAACACATTAGGGAAGTTGTATAATTGATTTTATCTAAAGTTGACATATTTTGCCTCTAATTAGGTTTTCCCACATGATGGAAATAATATCTATTTTACCTAATTGAGTTTGTTCCTACCTATAGAGTACACATCTTTTTAGGTGCCCATTTTTCGTACATTAATGCATTCAATGATACACAATACATCAAATATGATACATAAAATTATGATACATAAAAATGATACATAAAAATGTGATATATAATACATAATACATATGAATTTTCACAAGTTTTCTAGGATCGTGCATAAGTTTAAGTGGATCCTATTTTTTTTTATATAAAAGGACATATCTCGCCTCATATTTGGGTGCCTCATTTCTCCCAGGGAAGTGTTTATGTTGAAGTTAATATTTTGAGTATTTTTCATTTCATAGTTTGGGCTAGGATATTTTTTTCACATATATGTGTACTAATCATAATATAAAGTTGTTAGTCTAGATGGGTATATCCATCTATTGAATGGTGGATTCTACCCTCTTTACAATCAATCTGCACATTTTACCAACTAATGATCTATCAGTTTAGGAGAGTTGGTAAGGGTGTCGGAAGGTGGTGATTCCGGGATTTTATGTGTCGGATAGTTTAAATTTATTTCTATGGCGTCACTTGTAAATTATATCGTTTCTCTGATTTAATAATTGGCTAGATTCTCTAAACTTGATAATTCTAATCTTTTCATAAGTTGCATCTACCTCTAAAGCTATTGGGGGTTTGGGATTTCCCTATGATCTTCCATTCAATCTGAGGGGAAAGATTTTTGCTTTTTAATTCTCAGGAATATTTCAAGAGGGCGGTTTGATATTTTAGGTGGGGTTTAGAGAAAGATTGGGTGTGATTATACAGGCATTGTTTCCATGGACCTATTTATGTTTTTTTGTGGTTTTTGTCTACGCTAGGATAGATGGGTGCTTGGTATATTACTTTTTCTGATTTACATATGCCTCCTACTGGGCATTTATTTTTTATTCTACAGTTACAGAGGGTTGCACTTTATGTCTTACCGTTGCTATGAAATTTCTTTAATATACTATTATTGTGGGAATTGATGATGTTATTAACATTGTTGGTACAAGAATAACTCATTTTTAATGTCATTCTATTGCAGATTTTCCTTAGTGGGTTGTTCTGTTTAAAGTGTTTATCAACTAATTTTAGGAAGTATTGTCCGATATTAATATTAGATAGTTTACAGAAGGGTGGGTTAAACCATATCACCTTTCTTTTTCTATTTTTAGGTTCATTGGTTCTGGTACTTTTGGGGGGCTCTAAGTAATGCAATTCCTGCTTGAACCCATTTTTTAAGATGGTGTTGTAAGGTGTTTTATTCTCATTAAAGATTTTGCTACTTGATGATAGTTTGCTGATTCTATTGTTCCGTCACTTATTTCTTTCCATGTGTGTGTGTATATATATATATATATATATCTGTGTGTGTGTGTGTGTGTGTGTATGCATATGTGTATATATATGTGTATATATAGGTGTGTTTGGATATGTGGGCTTAAATATGTACTTAATTATCTCATATATATCTCATATATATAAATATATGCGAGATTGAGAATACCTCAACCTAGGTAACGTGATATGCGAGTGCGTATATACACCACACTACGGGGGACGGACGCACCAAAGTCCTGTGCTTATGAAGAGTATATATGTATGAGTATGAAAACACTAAGACCTAAAAAGATCAAAAAAGAAATCAGTGGATATGTAAAATTAAACAAAATCACAGGGTAAATATATGTGGGAATATATGCATAGGGATATGTGGATTTAAGTTAATATAAATAAGTGGGTTGACCTGACTGGGTCAAAGATACCCTAAAGTCAGAGGAATTGGTTTCTTTCAGAGGTCATACCATCTAAGACAGTCAAATAACTTCAAAGGAATACTACCCATATTTGGGACTATATCTCTGTCTCCCCTCCCCTCCCGTTCCTTCATTTCTTTCTTTCCCCCTTCCCTTCACAAATATTGTCATTTAATTATTTGTTTGTAATTTTATGTTTATTATTATTTTTTTTTTATGTTCTCTCTTCATTTTAAGAAAAAGCTCATTCCTGCAGAAATTTTATGCCAGATGGAGGAATATTGTAAAAGGGTCTGATGAGATGAGTTGTTTAAGCTCATTGAAATGAACTAAAGTTTATACTAACATGACGTGTTGAGTTTTCCTTTATAAACTTCATATCGCTCTGGTTAATACCAATCAAGCTCTCTATATGGATTTACCTATTAATAATTTATATTAAGGAAATCTTGTTGGATTATCCTCACTGTTTACAGACTGACAATTACACCTATATATATATATATATATATATATACTAGGTGCGATTGGTAAATTGTCGCAATTATTTTATTATTTCAAATATTCTTTAGGCTGAGTCTGAGCTCCAGGACTATGGATTAGTTTTGAAGCTTTCATTACACCCGAGCAATGCCGGGCTATACTGCTAGTTTACCATAAAACAAAATGTTTATTTAAAGCAAGATTCTAAATCTATTTAGAAAATCTCATGCCATAAAAGTGATGAGCAACAGTAAAATTGCTAAATAAATGCTTTCACAGAATACCAATATATGTTTAGGTGTCAGAAAATAGAAAAGGTATGGTAAAAATGCCTGCTAGGATAATGTCTGCAAATGCACACTTTGAGGAAAAAGAGCTTTGAAGTAAAGGTCAGCTTATTTATAATTATTTCTTTGTGTTCCTGGTATTTGATCGAGAATTTGAGTTAGCATTTTTGAAAACCATTTAACTCAACCTCATGAGGATGTTTGATTTGATAAAATTATTTAACTCGACTGCATTTTCTTAAAAAATTGAATGCATTTATAAAATATGTTCTTTAAAGGTTGTTACAGTGAATTTGTTGTAGATGTTTAATTTGATAATTTAATGCTGAATTTTCAAGAATTCTACAGTTAAGAATTCCAATTTCTTTGTATTTCTGGATTTTGAATTCTTGATTTGTTTACTGATATCCTTTTCAACTAAGAAATTTGCAATTTCAATTTCATTTATTTTATTTGAACTTTAAACATGACAGTATATTGTGTATAGGGGAATGCAGCTGAACAGTTAAAATTATAAGAAACAGGTGAATTAAGTATAGAATTTAGTCAAAGTGAAAATCAGGTTTAGCATGTCAATTTAGTAACTCTAACCAGATCCATTATTATTCCCACTAATGCACATCCTAATCTCAGTAGGGTCGATTATCTGTTTATATATTAAAGACAGCCACTGACATCCAGTAAAGGGGTGAATGTGCCCCTGGTGGTTAGAAGTTCTTCTTCCAGGTCAATTTGCTGATACACCTGGATTCTTTGATAAACTTATATAAAATTATTTTACTTATATCTATTATTTTATCAACATTAATCACAATTCTCATAGCCCATTAAAGACATGAGAGTACCACAGATAGAGTTTCCATGGCAGTAGATGTATGTCCTGTGCAGGGATTTTTTCAGGTTGGTTTTGAATTCAGAATTTGCTTTGCCTAGACTGGTTGCTGCTTCAAGGCATGAAAGTCCTATCTACCTTGTTATTTCACCCATCAATAGAGGATGACAAATTCATACATTTTCCAAGGACATCAGTGTGAAGTTAATAAAACAGAATTGAATTTAGCATGCCAAATTAATTTTCTGTGCCAATAAGCATTATGCTATCAATATCTCATAATTATCAACATGACTTAAGAGATTAACAATGTTGAGGCTATTTTTATGATTGTAATAGTTACATATTTTTCCACCAATGCCAATAACCAGAAAGTCAGGCTCTCAAATAGTTCTTCTCAAAGAATTCAGGCTCTTCTCTTCTCCTGCTTCATTCTTTGAGTTATTTAGACAAATAATTACATGAAACGAAATGCATAGGTGGCTTTGAGAGGTTTTGATGAATGGAGAGAACTCTACACCTTTCCTCTTGGGTAGGGTGCTTATATATCTACTTGTACTTGAGGTGTCCCATCTGTGCACATCTGAACCTCAGCTGTGTCAACTATTTGTTTATATATCAAGGACAGCCACTGACATCCAATGAAGATATGAATCTGCACTAGGTCGTTAGGAGAACTTCTTCCTGGTTAATTTGCTGATGCACCTAGCTTCTCTGATACACTTATATAAAACTGAATACAAAGTCTATTTTGGTACTATCTGAGTTGAACCCAACACAGAACAACTTCCCTTAGAACAAAGATTACACTGACATTAATTTCTATTCGCACCATCTGGCATTTTTTGGTGTAAATCACATACGGCAAGACTAAATTAAACAGTGTACCAAATAGCATGGAGGTATGGTGGAGTAATAGATAGCAGCTCAGATTGAAGAATCAGAGAGCGGAGTTTAAATTCCATTCAGATTCATTATTAATTTATATTCAATTATGTGCTAATTCCCTTGGGAAAGATATGAATCCAAGCTAAAATAGTAAACAGACTGGATTATATAGCCTTGAATGGAAACTGGTCTAGAAGGAAAACTCTGAATTCAAACCAGCCTGGAGTGGGTTGGCCTCTGTCAGGCTGTCACATCTTGCCCAAAGAAAACCACTTCTACTTCTGTTGCTGTACATGAATTCACGGGATTTCTGGATCAAGTAGCAACATCTTTAAAATTCAAGAAATCTTCAAAGAGCATTTTTTAAGATTTGAGAAACAAGTAAGTATTTTAAATGTGGGTATCGATTAAAAATAACATTTGAAATAAAAAAATGCTTCATTAAAAAATTCATTAATTCTTTAAAAATTCAGTTTTATGTTTCAAATAAAAAATTAAGTAGCTAGCTTAGTAAGCTCATTGCTTCCAATGGGGTATAAGCCATTGTATACTGTTCTAGGCTGTTTTGTTATCATTGATGCTTCTGTAAATTGCCTTTTGTACAGATAGGGGTGTTAACCCTAAACAAACTCCTTTATCATTGGGGAGAAGTGGTCCACCACTGGGCAGATTTTGAATTCAGAGCTTCCTGTTTTCTTAGACTGATTGCCACCCAAGGACATAGAATCCAGTCAACCTTGCTATTTACCCATAACAGGATGAGTGGAGAGGAAATGGATTCATATATTTGACAAGGATATTTTCACATAAGTAAATATAATGAACTAAACTAGAACTCAAACAGTTCTTCGATTCCCCAATCCAAGCGACTATCCATTACTCCACCATGAATTCCAGCATATAAGAGAATGTAATGAACTTAACTGGTATCCATACTCTACTCTCCAGTTCCTCAATCCAAGCCAGTATCCATTACTCCACCATGGATCTCAGCATATAAGAGAACATTATGAACTTAACTGAAATCCATACTCTACTCTCCAGTTCCTCAATCCAAGCCAGTATCCATTACTCCCCCATGGAACCCAGCATATAAGAGAACATTATGAACTTAACTGAAATCCATACTCTTCTCTCCAGTTCCTCAATCCAAGCCAGTATCCATTACTCCACCATGGATCTCAGCATATAAGAGAACATTATGAACTTAACTGGAATCCATGCTCTACTCTCCAGTTCCTCAATCCAAGCCAGTATCCATTACTCCCCCATGGATCTCAGCATATAAGAGAACATTATGAACTTAACTGAAATCCATACTCTACTCTCCAGTTCCTCAATCCAAGCCAGTATCCATTACTCCACCATGGATCTCAGCATATAAGAGAACATTATGAACTTAACTGAAATCCATACTCTACTCTCCAGTTCCTTAATCCAAGCCAGTATCCATTACTCCCCCATGGATCTCAGCATATAAGAGAACATTATGAACTTAACTGGAATCCATGCTCTACTCTCCAGTTCCTCAATTCAAGCCACTATCCATTACTCTACCATGCATCCCCATATATAAGAAAATGTAATGAACTTAACTGGAATTCATACTCTACTTTCCGATTCCTAAAATCAAAGCCATTATTCATTACTCCACCATGGATCCCAGCATATAAGAGAATGTAATGAATGTGAATGGAATTCATAATCTACTCTCCAATTCCTCAATCTTTAAAAATATCTATTTTTAAAGATGGTGAAATTTTGTCATTTTTGTTATTAATTATATTTTTTCTTACATCAAAGTTGTGAAAGCTTTCTGATTGGTTGGTAAAAATATGGTTTTGTTTGCTTGATGATTTTAAGTAAACACCTATTTTTAGAGATTCTCCTACAAAGAGAAATGCACATTTTATTTAAGTATGCAGGCCAATAGATATATTACACACTATTTAAAATAAAATTAGGTGTCCATTTCAAATATGGGTATTCATTAAAAATAATGCTTGCAGTAATAAAATAATATAATATCTATTAAAAAAAAAATGTTTATTTTGTCTTTTTAAAAGTTTTTTTCCAATATAAAATGAAAATAATTACTATACTGAGTTGAGTTTTACAGAATTTACTTAATATATTAATATATATTAAAGAAATTCTGTTACATACCAAAATGTTTTCTATAGTTCTCTCATTAGCCTTTGTTGCATAATGTTCTCACCTAAACCCTGATTTTTTATTTTCTAATTATTGATTTATAATTTTTCCCATCAATAGGAGTAGATTAGTTCTACTATTGTCTAGTTCACACACTTCTCCGTCTTTTGAAAAGAAGTAGATGTTTATTATCCCTTGTTCCCTGTTTAGGATTTGATTTCCAGTTCCTTCTGCTTCAATACTATGCTTCTAATGTCTCCATCTGAGCTTTGAAATTCTATTTACTAATTAATTTTTTCTCTCTAATAGGAGAAGATAGCTTTGCCTGTCATCAAGTTTCCTAGTTTCCTTCTAAAGGATTTTCATTCTCACTCTCCGTAGTCCATTGCATCATAATGGCATTATTGCCTTGCTTGAAGTTATTTGATTAAAAATTTTAAAAAATCACAAGGGATATTGTCAGGAATTATCTCATGAAAAAATAGATAAGTAATTATATATATAAGTAGTTATATATATTTAAGTAATTATAGTTATAAATAATAATCAGTTGCTGGTTAAATATGTTTTGGGATTCTTTTCCAAAAAAGTTAGCTAAAATTTATCCTTATTATTTAACAAAACATTCATATTGCTTACTTCAGTTATTTTAGCAAAGTTAATGCGGAAATTTTCAAGATTTGAATTTCATATCTATCATTTTAGAAATACGAGCAGACCTGTAAAAACAGGTAGTTGCTTCAAATATCATAGACAAGTCAAGATAAATAATAGTAATAATAATATGGCATGTTTTATTTCTATTTTTATTCTTGAGCATAAAATTACATGTTTGCCAATATCTATGTGAGATTCTCTGGTTTAAATATAAAAAAATATCTACTCTAATTGTATTTTTTCCTTCAACCTATTTTTGGCTGAAATCCAGTGTAATTTCTGAAGTTGAGAAAATGTTTCTTTTTCTTTAAAAAAAAAAAATGAAACAAAAAGCCTATTGGCTTATGTTCTGGCATTTAAATTCTTACAGATGATGGTAATGGCAATGGCAAAACTAGATATTTCCATACAGCAAACATTTCTCATTCATTGACCAAATAGCATTACTGTTGGTTGACATTTATAAAATTCTCTTTTTCAAAAAAGGATTTCTCAAGTCCAATAACTGTTACCACTTCTGATAGAGGATTTTGTTTAAAATAATGAACAAAGTTAGCATTTTGATTGTTTTTTATTATCTCACTCCAAGTAAAGCAATAATTCCACTAAGATGCAAGTATTTACTGGGAGTGAAAGAAAATGCAAAAACGGATCTTTAATATTATTGTTAACTGGCATCTTAACTTCAGTCATTTTTTCACCAATATAACATATCATCAAGAAAAAAGATAAAAAAAACAGATTCAGGATGACAGAAAATTGTTATTGATGTTGCATTTAGATTTTGGATTATTGTAATTGCAGGAAAGCTTGAAATCAGAAGAGAATTCTGTTTTTTTTTATATAATCATTTCACCCCAAGAAAGGCAGTACTGCCACTGGTGCACAGGGGGTTACATAAGAGAGAGTTGAGAAAGAGGGACAAATTACAGGGGGTGTCATAAAATGAGTAAGAGAAGGATGAGAAACCTTGTGTGAAGAGAACTGCATGAGAGTAGAGTGGAGAGGGAAAAGAACATGATACAAGGGTTGTCAGGGAAAGGGTGTGAGTCAAGGCGATAGAAGATGTCAATTGGCATTACATTTAAATTCTTGAAGATTGTAGCTGTCAGGGAAGCAAGTATACAGAAGGGAATTCCACAGATGAGAAGTGGAAGAAAAAGAGGTGTTAGAGTAGAAGTTGTGGTTACATTTGATTGGTTTCACTGTAAAAGGGTGGGGCCTAGTTGTTAGTCTGGTGGCTCAAGTAAATTCATGTAGAGTGGACACCAGGGAACTAAGCTCATCGAAGCAGAAGCCGTGAAAGTATTTATAGAAGAGACAGAGGGAAGCCACATTATTTCAGTGAGAAAGTGATTGGAGCTGAGCTACCAGGTCGAGATTATCACATTACAGATTCTCTGTTGGATTTTTTCAAGATTCCTGTGATGAATAGCAGTAACACCCGACCAGATGTGACAGCAGTATTCAATGCACGGGTGCATGGTAGATTTATATATGTGCAGGATGGATTCAGACAGAAAAACTTCCTGGTCCTACATAGTGAACCAACCTTCCTAGCAGTAGATTTAGCTATAGATTCAATGTAGTTATTCCACTTGAGGTGTTTTGCTTTCAGGGAGACTAGCTTGATCCATGCTGATGTGGGGTAAGGGCAATTGTCTATGATGATTAAAAGATAGCAGCTTCATTAAGTGAGTAAAAATAACAATTTGAATAGAAGCTATTACTACATGTAGCTAATTCAACAGGAAAATGATGAAACCTAGTGGCCAATCTCATATGCAAAAATTCATGCAGTCAAAGAAGAGAGCTCATTAGAATAATTGCCATGAAAATGCTTATAGAAAAGCAAAAGGAAAGTGTTGTTGTTCTTCTTGTATGTGCCCTGTCCCTTCAGGACCAAGGCGATCATGGCTTTTTACGTTTCCCTATCTCTGGTGGCTCTGAGCATGCTTTCTCCTGTTACACCATGCAACCCTCTTTCCATCATCTACCTGATTAGGTCCTTTAAATATGTTATCTGTTGCTTTCCCCTGTCTCTTTTTCTCTCTATCTGACCTGTTAGTATCAGGTTCTCCAAGCTCTCTTTCCTCATTGATGTCCCAGGAAGGTCAGCTGTCTCTTCCTGATGCTCAGTATTAATTCTCTTTTTGTTTCCATCATTGCTCAGATGCTCAATCCATGATATTCATGGCATCTTTCTGTAGAACCACATTTCAGTTACTTCAAGTTTTTTGTTCATCATTGATGATATGTTATATTGGTGAAAAAATGACTGAAGTTAAGATGCCAGTTAACAATAATATTAAAGATCCGTTTTTGCATTTTTTGAGAGTCTTAAGACATATAGTAGGAGCACTAGACCAGACATGGTAGCAATATTCAATGCACAGATGAATGGTAGATTTATAAGTGCGCAAGATGGATTCTAATAAGAAAAATTGTTTGGTATGATACAGTGAACCAACTTTATTAGCAGCAAACCTAGCAATTAATTCAATAATTGCTCCATTTCATGTCAGTAGAAAATGTTAAACCAAGATTATATCATTATGGTCCCTCTTAGTTACATGAGCTATACATTTTAGCTGTTACTGCTGCTAAAAGGTTTGAAACAGTATGTTTTTTGGTATTTGGTAACATGTTTTTTTTTATTCTGTATTTCAAGTCTACGAGACCTGCTGAAGGATAGTCTTTTTTAGGACATAGAGGATTAATTCACTTCAAGCTATTTTAATCATTGATCTCTATAATCAGTGATGGCCCTAGGGTTGCTGGGACCCCAGGAAAGCTGAACTTTGGTACCCTAAGAAGTGTCTTTTTTAAATTTTTACAAGGAGAAAAACTTGAATTGTAGAATAATGAGTAAATTACAATATATAACTTAATGCAATTATCCTATCTAAAGCATTTCTTTTCTAGCCTTTAATCTGCAAATCATTTCTACACCTATCTTCTTTACAAGATAATTTTCTGTTGACAAAATAGCCAAAGAACTGAATCTGTTTTGAGTTATAGGTGATTGCATGTATGTTTTAATGAGATTTTGTTTTAGAAGACCCCAAACATATAACATGGTGGCAAGATAGTGCCAATCTCATAGTATGCAAAATTGATGATGCCCCAGTCGACTGCCCAAGTTGCCAGTATCTTGAGCCGACCCTGCCTATAATAATGTTTGAAGTAATACAAATATTGGATTAAAAATAGATCCATTAATTCTTTAGCAATAACAGAAAGTTTAAACATTTCTAAGTTGGATGTCATGCATGACTTCCATGTGAGATTTTAGATCTGTCAAGAATATTTAAGAAACTGACTCATGGATTTGTAACATTTTGTCAGACTAACCTACTCATACTGTAGCCTATCCGATGTTAATTTCCTTAACAATTATGGCAGTGGTTTCCAAACAGTGCAGTTGCTTTATAGGGACAGTAGAAGAGAATAGCAGGTAAGGCAGAATGACTGAAAGACAATCAAAGATTTAGAAACAGTTTTACAAAATTTGTATGCCAAAAATAAATATGATTTCAAAATTTAAATTATTATTCTGGATTACTTGTAATTGTATGCATAGATAAATAGTTATAAATAATTAGTGACTAAATTTATCGTGGGGATATTTTTGCATTATATCAAGTATTAAGAACATAGTAACTAGGGTTTTCAAATTGGAGGAGAGAGTTATCAATGATAATGTTTTGTCCTTGAATTCACAATTATCTCTCTTTGATCCTCTGTTTGTTCTTTTTTTTTAAATTTTAAATGTACTTTTTATTGAATAAAATTTGGTGAAGTGTGATCTAATTTTACTTCTGAAAATGTGGTCCAGAGAAAAAGTATGGGAACCACTAATGAAAAATATTAGAATGGGTCCACAATTTGAAGGAGAGAGTTGTCAAGGATAAAATTCTGACTTTGAATCTAAGGTTATCTCTCTTTAACTATATGTCAGTTTTTCATTTTTAAATGTTCTTTTTATTTTTTTATTTTTTTTTTATAAGCGTTTCACCCCGAGCAAGGCATGTCACTGCCACTACTGTGCAGGGGGCTACGTAGAGTGGAGAAAGAGGGTGGGTGATAGGCGGGTAAGGATACCGAGAATGAGGGTTGGGTAGATGAGAGTGTTGTGAGAATAGTTGGGAGTTAGTGTGATAGGAGGTGTCTATTGACCCTACATTTAAACACCTGGAGATTGTAACTGTCGGGAAAGCAGACTTGTGGAAGGGAGTTCCACAGGTGGGAAGCGCGAGAAAAGAAGCTGTTGGAGTAGAATTTATGGTTACATCTTATTTGTTTAACTGTAAAAGGGTGGGACCCAGTTGCTAATCTAGTATCTCGTGTAAATTCGTGCTTAGGCGGCACCAGTGATCTAAGCTCATCGGAGCAGAAGCCATGAAAGTACTTGTAGAAGAGGCACAGGGAAGCCACATCACGCCGGTGTGAGAGCGGCTGCAGCCGGTATTGTGAACCACTGTCTTATGGTATAGATATAATTAAGTACACTACAATTTGATCTGTATTTGGAAGTATCACAAGTTGAGTTTTATTTGTTATTTTAATTTGCCTGAACTTCTAGCTCACATCTTGGGTTGTTTCTCCAACTAACAATCATACATTGCACCTTATCTGTTTCCCTTCAGGGCAACATTTAGCATTCATTGACTGAGCTGTTAAAATTGATAATAGCAATCAGGTACCTTCTGTTTTAATTTTTAGGATGAGATATTGGATTATTTACATTTTGATATATGGCCTCTGTCTTGTTGCTATTATCACAATGTTTCAGCTGTTGTGTTCTCTGTCCTCAGGTATCTGGAGAGGGCCAATTTTCATGGAAATGCATCAGCAGCAACGGTACCAAAAAGAAAACTTGAGAAGCATCAGAAATCTGTCTTCTCTAAAAAAAAAAGTGAAAAGTAAAATCAGTAATAGTTGATCATATGAGGAAAGAGAAATGAGCACACTAAACCTTGTGGAATTAAGTTACAAATAATTGAAAAAATAAAATATTTGAAGAAATGAACTATTCTCAAAATATATGATCCACAAGGCAATAATTACTATCATTAATGAGTACAAGCAACCAGGTATTTCCTTCAAGTCCTCCTTACTGAGACTAGATGTGTCACAAGGCTTGGTATAAGCCTGAAAATTTCATATTAAATATATATATTTGTACAAATGAATACACAATGATCTTTATTACAAGAGAGAGGATATATATACATTTATATATATATATATATATATCACTACTCATCGACATAATAACTGCAAAAAAAATAAAAGAATAAGCAACTGTTAAAAGCAAACTTGCCACAAGAGTTTTTATAACTGGTAGTAAAGTTTAATATGTGGTAATAAAGAGAATGAACTGAGCTGATTCTGCCTTGGTATTGTCCCTCTAATGAACTGAGCTGACACTCTCTGGCTATTGCCTCTCTAATGAACTGAGCCGATGATGCCCCGCTATTGTTTCTCCCTCTATGAGTGTGACTGGATAGAAATACACACAGAAATACACACACACACACACACACACACACACACACACACATTTTTCATATGAAAACCAGTCATTTATGCAACCTTGGTTTCAACTTTTGGTATCTTCAGGCGATTTATAATAACTGATTTTCTGTTTTCAAACGTACAACAGGGATTTTTACGAACACATGACTGGAAGTATAAAGTAACTGAAATTTTTAAAATTAGGGAGGAGTTTTTAATGATTTTAAACACTTTTATCCAGGTTTGTATGATCCTAAAATATATTTTCTGGTGTGATTACATCTGGACATCACTTCGGATCTTTCATTCAGAAATGTTTTTTGTTCTGAAAATAATATTATGGCCAACTTCTTCTCCTGGCACATTCTACAGACAGATTCAGCAGACAGATTTTTCAACATTTAAAAATGTTTGAAAATAAGTTATTATAAATTGCCTGAAAATACCAAGAGATTGAAACTAAGGTTATGTAAATAACTGGTTTCCAAATGAAAAATATTCAAAAGCTCTACATTATATATGTATTGAGCACTTTTGAATACAACTGTATCCTAGTCTAATTTAATTATGACCAAAAACTGGTTAACAGTAATTATATATATATAAATATATATATATATATATATATATATATATATATATATATATATATATATATATATACAAATAAATACACAACAGTCTTTATTATAGTAGAGTTACATGTGATATCCATTTTAGTTGTTGCTGCTGTTGGTAGCCTTCAAGTGGTGTGGTTTCTATTATTTGGTAGTTCTTTGTAATTTTGAAGGGCCAGTTCACAATGATAAAAAAATGGGTGGTCTTTGCTAAGACTGCTCAAAGCCATTTTCAACCATACATTTTAGAATGTGGTTGTATACAGCCGACAGTTTAGATATTTTTGAACAGGTTTGGCACCATGTATGACATCCATATAAATGCCTTGATTAATACCAACTAGTACTATTGTCAGTTGAAAGTTATAAAACCCATCTCTCAAAATATATTTCTCAAGTCCACTAACTGTTATTGTTCTTTTCAGTATTGATGGGTGTTTTGTTCCTTACTGTTTATTTGAAGTATTGTGGATTATCGACATCTTGTTTATATCATTATTTTCTCTTCAAGTTACATGTGCTATCCATTTGAGATGTTTCTGCTATTGGTAGTCCTCAAGTGATCTGATTTTTGTTATTTAGTAGAGTTCTTTGTTTGTAATTCTGTTTTGCCATTCCAGAATGTTAAAAGATGCCATTTTTAACCATTGATCTTTAAAGGTAGATCAATTCAGTCGACAATTTAGATATTTCTGAACTTGTTTGATGCTATGCATGACATCAATATACGAGACCTGATCTGACTTAGCTATATAAGAATATGACTTGCTAAACATTTGTTAAAAAAGTCGAATGCGTGTGAAACTTGATTAACCACTGAAAATCAAACAACACAAAAGTAAAAATACCAGAATTTCTTCTTTTTCTCTATATCTCATTTTCTTACCATTCTGCAGGATTCCACTCTATATTTGATCTATAATTGATATTGTGGTGATACCAACCGAGCAAAGGTGATGAATTAGATGTTTGTTCTCTCACAACAAAAAGGAAAATGAATAAAACTTGTTGCGCCCATCCGAGTTTGCACAGATGTTCCGGTTGAAAAATAAAAATTAATCAAATATCAAATTTCCATTTCACGAGCCTAAGTGAATTTTATTTACCAGCCAATGGGAAGCCCGGAATCAAATACAAGTGTGAAATTCAAAACGAACTTTTGATCCAAAAGGTAGATATAAAAAGCAGAGACAAAAAGCATCAACAGACAGAAGGACCAACAGGCTGGTGCCTCCCTTTGACTTAAGTTGAGTGACTACTATGCTGACCTCTTTCCTTCTCGGTGTCTCAAAAGTACTTACTGACCTCAGGAGTGACCTCTTCAAAGACATTGCACACAAACCAACTTACTGACTTAATGACCTTAGAAGTGGCAACTTCAAAATGAACATACCTATGCTCTCCACATTTCTAAGCCTTTAATCTTTTTCAGTTCATATTATTTTCCATGAACTCCTTAACCTCCGTTGGGCTTGTATTCAAGTATTGCTTTAATTGTAAAACATTAATTGAAATGTGTATATCTAAATGTTATTTTATACTCAAATTGCCTTTCTTGATTTTATAATCATTTTATGAATTATAGTGGGCTATCTTCCACAAGGCCAAATTCTCTTAACCTGCAACGGTATACTACTACCCTTCACTAGAACAGAATCCTAGTACAACTAGAAAAAGAATAAAAAGATAAGATACCCACTATAATACAAACTCATATACATCTTTATACGTTTATTTATACATCTATCTCTGATATATATATTTATATATGTGTGTGTGTGTGTGTGTGTGTGTGTGTGTGTGTGTGTGTGTGTGTGCGTAAAAATTCAAGATAGACTATATGTGTAAAGGGACAGTATGAATAGAGTCAAAAGGAAAACTCATCTTAGCTGACGTGTTTCATCCACTGAGGGACTTTATCAAGGCAAATATTGGCTCAGATAAGTTTTATTTTAGTCTTTATCATTGTTATTATATATATATATATATGGCAGTAAATTTTCTTTTAGATATTTCATATTAAATGAAATTTAATTTAATATTAAACTGCAAACATTGTGTCTGCTTACTTTTTATAATATTTGTTCATAAGCATTCTCAGCAATTTGTCAAACATTACATTTGAAGCAAGAAGAAAATTTATAGTAATTTTTAGTAACACAGTTTTGCGATTTTTTGTTACCACCACTCACAGCCCTGAAGATGATCTTGGAAGGAGATTGAAAGTATTTAGAAACATCAAGAAATGAATAATAAAATCATTTGTCAAAGTTACAGCTCATTTCTTACATCTTTCAATTATAATATGTGAAAGACTATCCGTGAGTATAAATGGATTTTATTAAAAATAAGCAGCCACAATGTTTGCAATTTATTTAATCTGACTTAATCTGAATGACAATATACATGCTAAAAAGTCTGCCTTCTTCTACTGTGCACCCATGGCCCAGAGGTAGAACCGCCGACTGACGTCACTTCAGTCGGGTTTCAATCCTGGGTTAAAAGCAATCGGAGTCTAAGCGTACTGATGAGCTGTGATACAGCAAAACAGATCTGTCTGCGGATGACTATATATATATATATATATATATATATATATATACTAAATAGATAAAATATATATTTACATCAAAATAGTAGGGATTAAATTAAATGATCAAGTTAACTGTTTGCAATAATTAAATTGCAATAATTAAAAGGCAAGACAAAGCATCAATCAATTCAGTTATATACGTAATACCCTTTCTTTGAATTTTCTTTGGTGAAGAGAAAAAAAACAGAATTTAACATCAAAGGAGCATGGATAATTTTTAAAAAGAAAATTTTCCTTTTGCTGGTTGATACTCAAAGAAAAATTTTGTTTTGTCAAATTTTATGATTTTTAAATCATTTAAGAGATCAAATCAACATGAAACGTTCTGGATAAATGGATTTCTTTAAAAATCTTCAGCTTTCTTTGTGCTAATATATTCATGAATCAGTAACTATGTATTCATCACTTTCTATCTATCTATCTACTGATCTATATATATTTGTATATATATATATATATAGGTATGTGTACTAATAAATAAATGTATGGATATGCACTCAAGTATATGCACATATATAAAAATATTATTCAGGTGTTAATAAAACAGTGGTCATTTTAGTGTAACAAAATTATTAATTCTATTAATAATATATACACATTATCTGTTAATCCATGTCAATAGCATGACTCAGAGTTTCATGCACTACACAATAATCAGGCACATATTTCAAACTAACCGTTTAAGAGATTAGAATTTAATGTTTTCTCAATGTTTGTGGAAGTTAAATCATACAATGTTAGGATACTATTTTTTAATTTATAACAAGCTTAATTTAAATTGACAAAAATTACATGAAGATAAAATAATTAAAAATTAATAAAATCATAAATATTAAAAATTAGAAATTAAAAAAATAGAAATATTAAAAAATAAAATTCTGGGAGATGTAGCAATGTGAGGTAATTGTTAGGGCGCCGATCCTATTTGACTACAAATGGACTGTTCCCATTGCTATATATAGCAATGGTGGATTCTCTACAAGGGAGTCGTAGAGAGTCACTTGAGAGTCTCTAATGAGTTACTGAAGAGTCAGTGAAGAGTTAGTCACACTTCCGGTGGCGTACCGGAAGTAATCACATATACACACCTCCTAACACACTAACCTGCTCCCATTCTATCAAGCACTCTTCCCATCTGCCTGACCCTCATCCTCGCTATCCTTACTCATCTGTCACCTTTCTCCTGACATTCCCTATGTCTATCCACTCCTTCTCTTTACCTTCCCCTATGTAGCCCCATGCGCAATAGTGGCAGTGGAATGCCTTGCTTGGGGTGAGATGATTAAAAGAAAAAAAATCCACACATCTTACGATGGTTTGGACTCTTGTATCTTTCTATTGTAAATATTACTAATCACTTCTGTACATACTAACCGTCTTTCCGTGGAATACAACTTATATTCTGATTCTGTTGTTGAGTTATTCATTTATACTTGGCGACATAACAGTAATTCATAATTATTGTTGATAAATACTTACGAGTAAGAGAAAGAAAGAAAGAATGAAATGCACAGAATAAATGTTAATCTGGGTCTAAGTACTAGATTAAGTATTTTTTGCTATGGCAGCATGTGGTCATCAGCTGACTTCTTTTGTTTAATAAATTAGGGTGTTTTAAGTGTTTTAAGATAACAAGTTTTTCTAAAAGACATAAGTTCCATCTATCCCCTTTTCCATGATAAGATTTAGTTTTAGCAACAATATTCCAGGTAAGTGCATGAAACTCGGAATTGTGTCTTTGATGTAAGATATATATATATATATATATATATATATATATATATATATATATATATATATATTGTGTTTTAGGGCAGCAAGCCCACTTTTATACAAGTTTCTTGATAAATCCAAATTTGTAAATAATTAACTTGGATATGCTACTATATGTTTAGCAAGAAGACTTACATTGAATCTCTCTGACCATAACTCTATTATGCCTCATTTAAATATGCATGGAGACATAACTAACTCTGTCGGTAATATGTCAGTTTGCTAATACAAATATATTATCCACATGTAAAAAGGGATAAAAATAATGGAATCATTATTGATAAAAAAAAAACTATGAACATGACCACAATGTACTGAACATGTTTAGAATATATAATATTTCTCTAACTCTACATACATGCACAAAACAATTTATATATTCAGTTAAAAGTAAAATAAAATTTATCTTTCATAATGACTAAAAGTATAGTCAAAAGTGCTTGGAAGAATTGGACAATTTTCATATAATTTATGTTCTGAAAAGAAAAACTATATGATTACATAAAAAATTGTATAAAATCTTAACTATAGCATCTTGTTTAACGAAACTTGCGCACACACACACACACACACACACACACACACACACACACACACACACACACACACACATTCATTTTGAAGTCAGTTAATTATGCAACCTTGGTTTTAATCTTTCAGTATCTTCAGGTGTTTTGTTTTGACTGATTCTCTAACATTATTTTGTAAAAGCACAACAAGAAATTTCAGAACACACAACTTGAAAACAACTGAAATTTCAAAATAAGAGAGGAGTTTTTCAAGAATTGTAAACCCTTTCCTCCGGATGTGTATGATTCTACAATATATTTTTGATATGTTTACAACTGGACATTACTTTGGATATTTCATTTAGTAACCTTCTTATTCTGGAAATAATATTATGGCTAATTTCTCTTCTTGGCACAATCTGCAGACACTGTTGTAAGTTTTGGCTTTTTTTTTAATATGCTCCATGTTATATCAGGGTCTTTGCCATTTTTTTCTTTCAATTTCCACATGTGGTTAGTAAGTCAGTTTTTAAGGTTTTCTAGCTTGAATTTAGACTTGTGTTTATACCAAAAATTTTTTGAATTTCCTTTCATACATCTGATACATTATAGTTTTCTGTTAGGATGACCAGTATGGTTTTGATGTAGTTTGTGATAATAAATGAACAAAGACAAGGTTTGTACGAACTATACCATCATTTTTATTGTTTTTTGTAGTTGACTCCATTACTTTACATATTTTCATTTAGGTGAATGTTGATCACTTTATGTGTATTTTGGTGTTGTGGTTATAAAGAGTTTCATATCAGTCGGTTAAGTGCCATACGTGAAACACGCTTAGGAGATCATGTCTCAAAAGAGACATGACTGACTGGGCAGAAGATTATCCCGCAGTAGGTGGCCATTGCTTTCTGCAGTAGACTGGTTGCTGACCAAGGCTACATAACCCAATCTGTCCTGTTATTTAATCCATAACTGGAAGGAGGAAATGGATTAATACCTTTCCCAAGGGTATTTGCGCGTAAGTGAATGCAATGAATTCAACTGGAATTTGAACTCGGCTCCCCGATTTTGTGTTCCGAGTCAATATCCACTGCACCACAACGCACATCCTGTTTTTCATATAAATATATCATATTTGGTTTTACGTGTGTCCAGTTTAATATAGTAGTTGGTTGTTGTTGGTGTGTGTTATGTTGTAATTTACTCCAGTATTTGAATGTGTGGGTTGTACTTTTTAATTAATTCTTAGTTTTCTGTATATCTTTTCTTGTGTGGATATTATTTTCAACATGTCTTCTTTTTGGTTCAGTTGATATTTGTTGAATTTCAGATGACTGAAGTGATATATATATATATATATATATATATTTCTGTCCATCTTTATTCTGTATTTCTGCTTTGTAAATAACTACTTCTGTTTTAAAAGCTTATATAATATATGTATTGAGCACTTTTTAATACAACTTTATACTAGTCTAATTTAATTCTGACCAATAACTGATTAATAATAATTATTATTTTGTTTTTGTCTTACAATTGAACACTATTATCATTAGTGTATTTACAATTTCAAAACCTCATACAGGCTTTCTAAGATTGCACAACAACAATAGAAAATCTGTAGAGAAAACTATAATGCAAAAATATAAAATACCTTATTCACTAAAAAAATACCTTATTCTTAACAGGCAAACTTACTACAAAAAATTGAATAGATCCTTACCAGAATGTGATAGAAGGCATTGTTCTATGCAATATTTCTAACTTGAATGTAGATTTGTGATTATACCAACGATGTTTAAAATTTTTTTCAGTACATCCTAAGTATATGTTACTCTATCTATCTGTATCTTGAAATTATGCTTTGTAGATAACTCTTGTTTTACAAACTCTGTCAAGTGGGCATTTGTTTTTGTCTTTGCAGTTACATTTTTCATATTATGCTGCAAATTATTTTTTTAATTCTTAGTGTTTTACTTTTTATGTAATTTTCTAAATTACAACTGTAACTTAATTTAACTGTATTTCTATTGAATATTTTTAGGGAATGTTTATTAATTGCAAAATATTTGCCCTATTTTGGATTCTACTTCTAAATTAAAAGGCGGATTGAACTAAATAATGTTTTATTTCCAAGCATTACTTTTCATTTACGTGTTTACGCGCGGTTTATATTCTAATGTATTTTTTATAACCATTTTCATTTAAGGCCCTTTCCTAATCTTTTTTCTTTCATCAAAAACTGTTTTGTGGGACGAATTTTGATAATCTTTGTTCTATTCCTTTAGGAATGTGCTTGATTATGTCAGCAGGATGTTTACATCCGGTTTTCACATACCTCAAATTTGTATTTGGTTTCATTTATGGGGAGACACTGCCAGGATTAAATTCTATGTCAAAATATTGGAAACTTTTTTATTCATTTCAACTTCTATTTTAAAATTGAGGCTCTTGAAAAGTTTGAAAAGCATTTTTCTTATCTTGCCATTTGCACTTCTGTTATCTGGCACTATCATCAACATGTCATCTATGGATAACTCGTGGTTGTCTTTGTGGAGTACTTCATTGATCCTATTTAGAATTTAGAGGCCTATTAGTTCTGAAGTTTGGGCTCTGTCAAACTTTGTGGTACATCAAATGTGCCTTTTTCTGATATTTTAATCCATGCTTCACTATTGCATTGTGGAATAGTATAGACTTGTGGCAATGTAAAATTATATTTATATGTTCTAACAGTATATTTCTGAACTGCTTAGCAAAATTCAAAGCTTCCATCAACCCTTTTTGAGATATTGATGGGCATGGCCGTATCTGACTACTGGGCACACCGAGCATGCAATCATAGTGAAAATCCGGGCAAGGAAAAATGTCTTCATCAGAAATCAAACTAAACAATTCACAAAGAAAGAAAGAAAAACAAAGAAAACATCCGAATGAACGCAGTAAAAATCTGTTTGTTTATTTATTAATTTTGGGAGAAAAGACTGGTTATACTCAAAAAGTCCGAACCCTATTTCCTGCTTTCGTTCACATTCTGTGCCTAATTTCCATTGGAACAGCCTAAAAAATCTGCAAAAATCAGTTTCTGGAAACAGATGACACTGATGACGTCATCACATTGTCAACTAATAAATCCGGGCAATTATCTCTGTGCCCGGTGTTTTTTTAGCATCAGCTATGGCCTTGTTGATAGGTAGATTTTTTTTTTATGTTATATTTTATGAATGTATTTTTTCTTTATTTCTAACTTTTTGTAACCAAGAAACACACTCACTTGTGTCCTTCCAATGATTGGCTTGTGTAGCAATTCTTAATAAATTACACATATTTTTTGAGATTTATTGGCTTATTTTATCTAATTCAGTTTTTATACAAATTTCATTAAAATTATTGACAAGGTACTGCAGTTAAACTTTTTGTTTAATTTTTCTTGCATTTTTATATGATTTTGTTTTCTGAATATAAATTATGTAGAAAATATCCCAAAGTTCTGCATGCCTGAGTATTTGCAACTCTACTTTTGGCCTTTTTCAAAGATGATTTTACTTTTGCTTTTTAAGAAATTACAGAGAATCAATATTATTTATGAATTTACATTATGTCAATCTCTTTTGTGATCCACTCATTTTCCCTTCTACATCCATTTTTTTTTGGGGGGGTGTCATCTGCTGATATCAGTAAAGCTTCTCTTAGTTTGTTCCATCTTCAGTTTCCACTTATATTTTGTCCTTTGCGTCTTTCTTTCACACTTTCTATATTTTTCCTTCAGATTCAGGTCATCTAGGAGTCTGTTGTATTGCAATTTGGGTGCTATGTAAGATTTCTTCAATTTCCAAAATTTCTTTCAGTACCACATAATTTAAAAATTTTTCTTCTGATTTATTTCATTTACCTTCATTTTTATGTCAGTCAGTCAGTTAAGTGCCATACAAGCTTTGGGTAATCATGTCTCAAAAGAGACATGACTGACTGGGCAGAAGATTATCCTACAGTAGGTTGCCATTGCTTTCTGCGGTAGACTGGTTGCCGACCAAGGCTATAGAACCCAATCTGTCCTGCTATTTAACCCATAACTGGAAGGAAGAGACGGATTAATACCTTTCCCAAGGGTATTTGCATGTAAGTGAATACAACGGACTCAACTGGAATTCGAACTCCGCTCCCTGGTTTCTTGTTCCGCACCGATATCCACTGCACCACAACGCACATTATGTACATATCTATAAATGCATCTAAATATGTAAACACACACACACATACATATACATATACATATATATATATAGTAGTGTGTATGTGTAAATATATATATACGAGCAGTATAGCTCGGTGTTGCTCGAGTGTAATGAAAGCTTTAAAACTAATCCATGGTCCTGGAGCTCAGACACTTTGAGCTCCAGGAAAGACTAAAAAGCAATAGTTGTTCCCAGTTAAAGCGAAACCGTAAACTGAAAGAAAAATGAATGGATGTAAGTCAAATTTTGATTTCCTGGTATCGGTATCAAATAAGTTTTTTCATCGTAAACTGAATTTTGAAGGCTAAATAAGTCCTCTGAGTAAATGGTATCATTGCTGAGACTAAGAACTACAATTATACCTACATAGAGCCAAACTCAAAGCAAAAACTAAAATAAAAGGGATGAAAAAATACAGACATACAGGCAGATAAGTAGACACACACAAACAAACATCTTGCCTTTTATATATATATATTATTGATTTTCGGCACTATTGTAATAACTGCAACCTTGAAACTTCTGAATATCATTTCTTATGTCTTTGTCTATGAGTGTATCAAATTTGATTAAAATCAAACCACTCCTTCTATAACCCGATTTTATCAATTATCAATTTTCGATATTTATCGGGGTACCTTGACACAAAACCTAGCTAAGAACACTCACAGACGCTTATAGTACAACTGTGTAAATTTTCAAGAAAATCGGTTCAGCCATTTTGGAGTTTATAGGTAATGGCCACACACACACACACACACACACACACACACACACACACACACACACAGACTTCCATTTATAAATAAGTTTAGATTTACATATATAAGTATATATTTACACACACACCCTTGTATATATGTATATATGTATACATGCACATATATATGTACACACTGATATATGTGTATTTACACACATATATATAAATGCATATAAATATGTATAGATATTTACATATATGTAGATGTGTGGGTAGTATAGTGGTTAGCAAATTATAATATCATACACTTAGGAATCATATGAATTCATCGTTTCTCTTCCAAGCAATGGGTTAACTCACAAGGCAGACTATCTAGCCTTGGTCAGCTACCAATCTAAGAAAAGGATAACTCTGAATTCAAAAATGGTTGGTGTGTTAATGAACAGAATAAAGTTCTTGAATTGCAAGAATAGAAATGCTAATTCAATAAAGTCCCTCAGACAATAACTGAAATTTTTAAGTCACATGAGAACTTTCAGAAAATTGAAAAAAGGGACAATATAAGGTAGTACACAGTTATAAATGAGGTAAGTGCAGTTTCAAAATTGATATTTGTACATAAAAATAAAGTACAGATACCTCTTTAAGTAGTCAGGGATCGATTTTTTTTTTTTTTTACTTTTTAATACTTCCATAACAAACAAGGTAATAAAGTCCCTAAGAATCAAGGGGTTACTGAGTGTTAGAGAATATGAGAAAAAACAGCTATTAAGGAGGGAGAACAATAAAAGTACAAGAATCAAGAGTTATGAATATCACACCATGTAAGACAATAAAGCCCCTAAGATTCAAGGGGGGTGCTACTGAATGTTAGATAATATGATAAAAAGAAAACATTATCAAAAAGAGAGAACAGTAAAAGAACAGAAATCAAGAAAACAGAAAATAATGACTGATATTGAATGTAAATATTTGAAGATCAATCTTGACCAGAAAGCAAGAACCTGGACAAAAGTTTCAAAAGCAAGAAGTGTGACAGAATAAACTGTTAACATAGAATTTATGGTCACATCTAGCCATTTCAACTGTCAAAATTATATAAATGTATGATAAACTCTAACATCATTTTCATTGTATGAGGGTTCAACTGCATGTTCTACCCTTGTTGTCTTACTTGCATTTTTGCCATTAAATGATTTTAAGGCTAACTTCAGACTGACACATCATGCCACATAGAGGACAAAGAATAGCATTCCTTGTGGTTTCAGGAATGTTAAAGTAGTATTTAATCAGCTGCACTGCAGATATTCAATACATGACCTCTCAAAAGTTGTAATGTTTTTTATGCACATTTGCCATGATATGAAGATAATTCCCAAAAGGATGACAAAAAGATGCCAAAGAAATTTAGATTTTAGTCAAGTTTATGATTTTAGCCCATTAACAAAAATGAGCAGTGCTCAATGGCTATAACATGAAGAGCCAAAAATACTTCCTTACAATGATTTATAACCATTGCTGCATACTTCTAATTTTCCTTCCTTTTTATATATATATATATATATATATATATATATATATATACATATATATATATATATATGATACATATATATATATGATACATACATATATATATGATACATATATATATATATATATATATATATGATACATATATACATATATATATATGATACATATATATATATGATACATATATATATATATGTATATATATATGATACATATATGATATATATGTGTATATATATTCAGTTTCTTGAAGCAACTGAAATGTGGTTCTACAGAAGGATGTGAGAAACAATCTTGGAATTGATGGAAACAAAAAGGAAATTAATACTGAGCATCAAGAAGAGACAGCTGAAGTTCCTGGAACATGCAATGAGGAAGGAGAACCTGTTACTAACAGGCCAGATAGAGGGGAAAAGAGACAGGGGAAAGCAACGGATAACATATTTGAAGGACCTAATCAGGTGGATGACAGAACGAGGACTGCATGGTGCAACAGGAGAAGGTGTGCTTAGAGCCACCAGGGATAGGGAAATGTGAAAAGCCATGATTGCCTACGTCCTGAAGGGAGGGAGCACATAGAAGAAGAAAAAATAAATCAAATGAATTAACAGTCACTTGTCAACACGGTTTTTTGTTTACCTTAAAGTATAGTTAATTACATTTTCTACTATAAACATAAGCACTATACCTTTCATGACTGCCCACCTCCAACCTTTAACCCCATCCCCAGTGATCCATCACTTTACTTTCTGTCTTTGTAGTGACCTCTCAGATTCTACCATCCACCCATACCATTATTAATTGTTAATCTGCTACTGGTATACATAGCCAAACCTACAAGAATAACATATCATTCCATAAATCATTCCAGACCTAACTAATAAAACAACAACTTTTAGGCAAAATTCAACTTTATTCATCAACATAATCTCCTTCTCAGGTGATACACTTATTCGAACACTTACCTAACAATTCGATGCCTTTTTTAGAATGATTTGTCTTTGGCCTCAAAATACGCCTCAATGTCACTTCTTCATTAGAGCCAAATCTCTTTCCCTGGAGCATTCTTTTGGGGTCTGCAAACAGCCAGTAGTCATTGCGGGCCAGATTTGGAGACTAGAGTAGATGCAGATGTGGATGCTGATGCAATTTGAAGTGTAATTCAGCCTCATTTGTGTCTATACAACCACATTTAAAGTCAGCATACCACCTCTTAACCATTGTTTCCAATGAAGTAGAATCCAAATAACACCTATCAAGCCATTGTTTTGCTTGAACAGTATTTCTTTCATCAGAAAGCAATACTTTATCAGCACATTTTTCCATTGTTTTGAAAATTTGCAGCAGTAGCTTCACTTAAACATTTGTAATTTTTAAACTAATAATCCAGTTGGGTTCAAATTTTATCTCTTGCCATTTGAAGGTTCTTCTTTTTCTATGAGTCATCTTCCTTCAGAACAAAGGTGATCATGGCTTTCCATGTCTCCCTATCCCTGATGGCTCTTAGCATGTTTTCTCTTGTTACCCCACCCAGATCCCACTCTGCCATCCACCTGCTCATGCTCATCAAATATGTTATCTGCTGCTTTCCCCTGTCTATCTTTCCCTCTATCTGACCTGTGAGTATCAGATTCTTCAAGCTTTCCTTCCTCATCACATGTCCTAGGAACTTAAGCTGTTTTTTCTTGATGCTCATTATTAATTTCCTTATCATTTTCATCCTTTCTAAAACCTCCTCATTGCTCACATGCTCAATCTATGATATTTGCAGCATCCTTCTGTAGAACCACATTTCAGTTGCTTCAATTTTTTTCTTCATCTTTGATGATATTCTCCACCATTAGCTGCCATATTGAAGTACAGACATCACATAGCAATCCAGTATTCTCTTCCTTGTTTCTAGCAAAATTTTCTTGTTTTTTAATATTCTTCTCAGCTTCTGGAATGCATCCTTCGACATGCCAATTTGCCTTTGGATCTCAGTGCCACACTTTCCATCTTCCCAAATACTTAAGTTTTTGTACTTGCCTGCTTTTAGTATCACCATCTTGTAATATGCTTTTAGTATCACCATCTTGGCATTTTAGGTTTCTCTGTTTGCTTATGGCCATACATTCAGTTTGTAGGATGTGCCAGCCATGCCACTTCCAAATGTAGTCAACAATCCTGCATTTAAAGATAGCATCAGGTTGTTGAAAAAATAATTGGAATTTTGGTCATGTGAATGCTTTAATATATTTGTGGAAAGAAAAATGTTCATTGAGAAAATGCATGCAGTTTTGTAGTTAAAATTGTTCAAAGAGAAATGTATGTATTTTAAATGTCCACAGACATTTAGAATTAATGGTTTGATATTAGTAAATAGCTAAGTGTCTTATGTTCCTTTGTGGGTAGTAAGTGAATTGTGATTGTAATGTTCCTTCCTCTTTTTGGTAGGTCGGTGACAGAGGGAGAGAAAAGGTAAAACAAATAAAGAAATTGTACTTAACACATCCTGTTGTCGTTGTTGTTGCTCTTTTTGGCGGTGTGGAGTGAAAACAAAGATAAGAAAGTTGGAAGAAGTGGTTGAATGAAACTGTAACGTGCCCTACATCCGGGTGGGTTGAGTGAAATTTCTTTTGTTACATTGCCACGAGGTCCATCAGCTAACCGCTCACATGTGGAACTGGACTGGATTGTCACCAACATGATTTAAATAGGGAAGTTTATCATGTTGCAGGCTCCAGCAAGCATTTTCATTTAAGTGTGAAAAAATGTTTGACTGACGTCATATAAATTTTTGATTTGCTATTTAATTAGGATCCAGAATTTTGCTTTTCACACTGACTTGTGAAATTTGCTTTGATCTGGGTTTTTCTAAAATGTTTTTAGTCATTTGAATCCACTTTTATGGGTGTGCAATTTTACTTTGTCTGTTATAGTTGGGTTTTTCCAAAATGCTTTTAGTCATTTGAATCTGATTTTGTGGGTGTGCAATTTTACTTTGTGTGTTTTAGTTTGTTGAAGGATAATATAGGATTTGTATCCTAATTTTTTTTTTCTAGTTTATTTGTAGTCCTTTCTTTCAACTTTCTTTATCCACCTTATTTAGAAGGTCTTGTAGTTTTCATTCTGTATCAGCTATCAACACTGTATTATTTGCATACCTTATGTTGTTGAGATTGTGACCACTGATGATGAATCCTGGTATAACTTCTAGGAACCTCAGGATTGTCTTGCTGTTCAGATTGAATAAATCTGGTGAAAAGACACATCTTTGTTTTACGCCCCTTTCTATTTTTGTATATCTGCTGAATTTGTTACCTATCCATCTGCAGGTGGTTTGTTGCCAGTAGAGGTTCTTGATTACTCTAATGTCTTTCCTAAATATGTCAAGATTGCTGAAATTTTGTATCAATTCTTTGTGACATACTTTGTTGAATGCCTTTGCATAGTCCATAAAACACAGGTAAATGTTCTTTTTCATTTGTATCGCTCTTATGGATAGCATCCTAATCATAAATCTGACGTTCCCTGTTCTAGTATCTTTGACAAACCTGCACTGTTCTTGTCTTATCTCTGACCTGATTCTGCTTCTCACTCTGTTCATCAGGATTTTGATGATGAGTTTTGTTATGTTGCTCATCAGACTCATTGTTTGGTAGAGTTTGCACTCATCTGCCTAAGAAGCCAGTGATATGAAAAATGACCTGCTTAGGTCGTCCGGTATTACACAACTTAGAAATTTCATTTATTATTTCTGTAGTTTTGTCTATACCAAATTCGTCTAGAGTTGTCAGCATCTATATTACAATGCCACCTGCTGCTTTGTTTCTATTCAGTTTGGCCATTGCAGCTTCCACTTCAGACTTTAATATTTCTGGTCTGTCGTCATCTTTGTGTATTGCCAACTGTTCTCTCTTGTTGTAGAAAAAAATCTTTTATATATTCTTCCTATCGCTGGAGTATTTTCTCTTTCTCCAATATGATCATTCCATCATTGGATTTTATACATCCTGTTGAGGAGCACGATTTTTGTCCTGTCAGTTGCCTTATTTCTTTATACATGTTTGGTTTATAATCCTGCTCAATCTCTCTACTTCAACACATTTGTTGTTGAGGCATTCCTTTTTAGCCTGTCTTTATTTCTTTGTGTAGTTTCCTGCATTTCATTCCATGTCCTGGCATCATTTCCTGTCTCCTTTGCATCATGTCAAGAATCTCTTCGGTCATCCACTCTTTTTTTCTTCTGTATCTGATTTCCTCTGGGACAATGTTGTTTACTGATGTCACTAGTGTTTCCTTTAGTGTGACCCATTTTGAGTTTCCATTTCCAATTTGTTCTTTGTATTTGTTTTTCATACTGTCAGTGTATTCTTTCTGCAGGTTGAGGTTATTCACGGATGTGTTGTATTGCAGTCTGGGTGCTGCACTAAGCTTCTCCAGTCTCCAGAGTTTCATCCTTAGTTTGCAAATGACTGGGAGTTGGTCACTTCCACAGTTGGTACTTGAATAGGTTTTGTATTGAACAACTGCATTTCTAAATCTCCTGTTCATGGTTATGTAGTTGATTTGATTTTTCGTGTCACTTCCTGGGTTTTTACATGTCATTGTGGGTGTCCTTGAAACCTAGTGTTAATTATTACCTGGTCATTTGCTATGCACCATTGGATCCATTTTTCTCATTGTTCATTGCAAATTCCTAATCCAAAATTGCTAGTTGTCTCCCCTTTCCTCTCTTTACCTACCTTGGCATTCAAGTCTCCCATTATGATTCTAATTTATTGGGTTTTACAATGAACCTTGGCATTGTTCAGTATGGAGTTGAAAGATTCTATTTCTTCCTCAGTGCTTTGCATTGTTGGTGCATAGACTGCTATAATAGATATATTGAAGGTTCTCCCTCTCAGTTTGACCAAAAGGAATCTCTCGGAAATATGACAGTGTCCCAGAATTCATTTCTTCATTTCTTCTTCAAGTATTAAGCCAACCCACTTTTCATTATTTTTGCTTCCTGCGTATATTATCTTGTGATTGTCACTGCTGAAGTCGCCATTGTTAGGCCATCTAGTTTTGCATATTTCCAGAATATTGATTTTCAATCTGCTCATCTCCTGCTTGACATTCTCGAGTTGACCACAGTTGTTGAGCATCCTGTAAATAGAATACCATGTCAAATATTAGCAAAACAGGCAAGCGATTTTTTTTAAATCGTATAAAAAAATCACTTTCTTTCATTTTGCCAAAGTGGTGGCAGCTTCATTTAATTTTCACAATCTAACTGCAGTTATCTCTAAAGGTTCATGGAGGTGGGAACGGATAGCAAAAAGGGGTGAATGACACAGCCAAAGAGAAGTAATGTTTTCCAAAGATTAATGGTTTTTTTCATTTTTTTTTTTTTTGGTAGGAGGATACCTATGGGAAAACAGTAGAGTATATGAAAGACAGCTTAAAAATTCAAAATTAAGCTTATATTCTTACAAGAAATTCAGCTGAAAATTGAATATGAATTCTTTATTAGTGGTGTCATCTTATTGGGTGATTTGTTAAGACAACAACAAGTTCAAATTTCTACATATATCATCTCCTAACTCTTCCAACTGCACTGAAGCATGAAAGCTCTTGTGTAATGGAAAAATGTTTTTATTATAAACTCTAATAATAAAAATATTACTACAAATATTGCTCTCCTATGTATTGAGCACCATTAAAAAGTAAATGCTACAAACTGTGGCATGCCATTCAATTAGTTCTTACAAGTAGTAATATATATATATATATATCAGTGTTTGCCAAAACTGTTTGTTTATAGATGCGTAATTTAGAATAAAGCTCATTTCGTCTTTTTTGCCATCACAGGACGAAACGCATTGGCGATTTAAAATACAGTTTTCCTCTTGCCTTTAATTTATTTAACCATATATATATATATATATATATATATATATATATATTTTTTTTTTTTTTTCATGCTTTAACACGAGCATGACCATGACATTACAACATATAAAAAATTCCATTTTGGATAATTTTCACATTCTAATGAACGCTAGCAATTTGTCAACCATTATATTTGAAGCAGGAAAAAGAAAAAGAAAAAAATGTACAGTAATTCTTAGCAACACAGTTTTCCAGTTACATTTCTAACATAACTCTCACCTTTGAAGATAACCTTGGAAAGAGGTTGAAAGTACTTGGGTACCTTAAGAAATGAATAAAAATAACATCTGTCAATGTTACAGCTCATTTCTGACATCTTTTGATGCAAAAGATTATCCATGAGCATGAACAGATTTTATTAAAAATAAGCAGACATATTGTTTGTAATTTATTTAATCTGAAATATATATATATATATATAAAGTGTGTGGTGTAAATTGTCACAATATCATATATTAATTTTGCACATGTTTTTGTTTTTGCAACTGCACAGTATAGTAGGGTCAGTTGGGCATCATCTGTGAGAAAAAGAGCACCATAACACAATTGACTCTGCCAGAAATGTGGGTGTCAGTCTGAGGACAATGCAAAGCATTGAGGAAGAGTTAATGATTATGAAGGTGTTTCAAGGGATCCCTAGTGCCTTAAATTAAGAGGGTGACTGTTGGATGAACTTATGTCTGGCAACAAAACTCTGCACCATACCACACAAGCAAGAGAATCAAGTCAATGCTGTCAGACAATTACTGCGACTGCATCACCCCTTATATCTGTCCACCTAACTCATTGAACTGCAATCCTCTTGATTATTATGTGTTGAGCAAGAGATCAACAAAACTTCTTGCAACACCAGAGATGAACTGAAGGCAAGGATTATGGCAGCATTCACCAAATTAAACAAGGAGACCATCCAGAAGATTTGCAGAAGATTCTGAAATCACTTGGAGGCCATGGTTGAAGGTTATAGAGATCTTATTGAATAAATTTACACTTTAGTATTTTAAGATATTTTTGAAATTCAGAAGACAACTCATTCATTATACTCTGTATATATTTTGATCATGAGGCCAGGGTTCAAATCTCACCATTCGTTGTTTTGTCTGGAAGATGACTTCTTGATGTTATCAGTCTGAATGAAGTGATCCCAGCATGCAGCATCTTTGGAAAGTGCCTGAAAACCATGCCACAGGTTTGCCTGAAAACCATGCCATATCTTGTGAGAGGAATTGGATAGACAGAACCCTTTGGGGGAGCTATCAATGTTTGAGCTACTATAAAGTCACAAGTTATCATAACTGAGAGTTTAGATGACATGCTCTCTCCCAGAAACTAATGTCTGCTGAACATAGTTGCAGTATAAACCACAGGTAAGTTCTGTGGGTGCTGAACAAACACAAATGTGCCTGAGCAGGTGTCTTCAATGGGGATTTGCTAGCTGTCCCAGTAGATGGTCATCCACGGATACTAGGAGCCAGCCATTAATACACACACACACGCACACACACACACACATATATTGTATATGACCAATTGATAATTCAATAAAAACTTTTTAATTCATTTTTATGATAACTGATCAACTAATGGCAAGTCTTAAATCTGAAATTGGAGAATGACAATCCTTTTAAATCTTGCCTAATACTGGTTTAAAAATTGCATTTTCCCTTCACACTCAGACGCTTCTAGGAATA